>VXAB01014235.1:427774-438473 GCA_013399175.1 Odontophorus gujanensis | reverse complement strand
TTTAATTTTTATTTTTTATTTTTAAATAAATTGCTCTCTGAGTATAATGAGAAAGCAGAAGGCGTTGGGCATTTTAGTCTGGGCCAAGCATGGCTCTCACGTGCTAATGGAGCAACACTGTCAACCTTTCACATAATGAAACTTTCCAAATCAGTGAAGAGTTCCTGATGCCAAAAAGGGTTTGATCCTGTCTGCTTTCTCCCCTGACAACACAGCAGATCAGCTCCCACATACTTTTCAGAGCTTACAATCATATGCAACACTGCTAGGCAGTGGCCACTGTCTCAATTTAAGTTGTCTTTTTCCATTAAAGCAAGTAGATTGGAGGCCTTGACCTTCCCGAGACACACAGTTAACACCATAGGTAATTAAGTTCTCAGCACCATAAGAAATAACGTTATTTCTCTTTGTTTGATGTCATGGGGACTGCTTTGAGCTGCAGCATCTGTCTGAGCTCCTGCGTGTTGTGAATCACACAGAACACGCACTGCTAAGAATGAGAATTCAGTTGGAGGCTGTACTGAGTTCCACTTGCCAAATAATCAGTGCTGGCACAGTGGCTCTGTGTCACTCTCCAGTCATGAGACAGCACACTGAGGCTCCTGCTGGCTGACACCAGCCCTGAAATTCCGTCCTCTTGAAAACTTTGTACCTTTCTGCTCAGTGCTCACACGTTTGGTTCCTCCAGATGACCCCAGCAGGAGGAAAGAGGCAGTAACTGCTGAAATCCTTTCGTAGTGCACAGCACTCTGGTTAGAAGCAAGCAGATATGCTGCACAACATTTGCTGTGCGGTTATTGCGCTTTTTAGTGTTGAATTTTCAATGTGTTGCCTCTTTTAGAACGCGCTGCCATTTTATTGCATCTTTGAGACAAAGAGCAATCTGTTGGATATTTTACTATTGTACCCAATGAATAAAAGGCCCCGCTTGTCTGAGCACCGAGAAAGGCCAGCTGTGGATTCCAAGACAGCAAGAATCATCTTCTGAGACACAAGAGCGGTGGCTGGACACAACGCATTGCCTCTGCAAGGCGCTGAGCATTGCACCTGACACTGCTTCAGCTCCCACTCTGCTCAGCGCTTTCTTTTGACTCCACCACGCAGTCCTTGGCACGGGGAATGCTTCTTGCTGTTTCTACCTGCGTCCTGTGTTGCACAACGGGTCCTCACTTGTTTTCCAGAGGGGTATTACCAACCATCAGTTACTGGCACGGCTGCACAGACCAGGCGGTGCGCGGGTCCCCTCACCGCGGCTGCGCCCTCTCCGGGTGCCCCCGCGGGGCCGCGCGCTTCGGGCGGAATTTGTTGGAAATAACCGGATTATTTGGGCAGTGAACGGACCCGGGACGGCCGGGAGAGCCAAGAGCAGCAACCCTCACCCCCAAACGCGGAGCTCCAGGCCCCGTTATCCCGGCGCTCCGGCCCCGCCCCGGCTGAGGGCGGCCCGGCCGGGCCCGGCCCCGCCCGCTTCTACGGCGGCCGCAGCGATGGCGGAATCGGATGGGAGCGGCGATTTCTTCTCCCCGCGCGGTTCCGGCACTGCCCGCAGCCGCCTCTCGCTGCCGTCCGCTTCTCGTAACGGCGCCGTGTCGCAGCGCAGGCGGCGACGGCGGCTCTCGGGCGGCCTGGGCCGTCCGCCGGCACCCGAGAAGGGAGGCGAGGAGGATGAAGAGGAGGAGGAAGAGGATGGAGAGGAGACGGAGCGCGAGAGGCCGCGACTGCCGGGGAGCTCCGAGGGCGGCGGGGATGAGCGCAGCAGGAGGATGATCCGCAACCAGTACCGAGAGCTCATCTGCAGCGTGCAGCGTGAGCGGGGGCTGCGGGGAGCGCGTACCGCTGTCTGCCCGGGCCTTGAGTTAGGCCGGGGAGACGCGGAGGAGCTCCTGCCCCTCTGCTCTGCGCTGGGACGGCTCTCCTGCAGTCCTCAGTGCGCGGAGGAGGGGGCAGAAGTGACCCGAGGGATGCGACCCATCCCTGCGAGGTCTGGCTGAGCTGAAGCTGCGTGGAGAGGAGGAGGCTCTGGGCAGAGCTGAGAGCGGCCTGACTGTGCCTGAAGGGGCAGAGATTTTTAGCAAGATGTGCTGTGACAGGACAAGGGGAAAAGGTTTCTAACTGAAATGTAACTGGGTATAATGAAGGAGGTATTTAGGGTAAGGGCAGTGAGGCGGTGCCCGTCCCTGCAGACACGATCAGGGATGGGGCTCTGAGCATCTGATGGGGCTGTGGGTGACCCTGTGCACTGCAGGGAGTTGGAACAGATGGCCTTTAAGGGGTCCTTCCGACTGAATGATTCTGTGAACAGCTCCAGGTCTGTGCCCGTGTTTCTGCTTCTTCTGCACTGTGTTGCTTTTCTCATCGCAACCGTGGTTTAGTAAGCAGTGCCAAACTTAGCAGGATCTTCTGCTGAGTGTTTCCCGCGGGCTGAATGCGTAGAGCTGTTATAATACAGCATGGTTTGCAGATGGGCCAGACTGTGCTTAGTTAAGAAAAACAACAGCGCTGGCTATGCCAGTACATTGAGCTCATTCCTGAAAGAATGTGATTCAGAACTGCATGTCTGAAAGCCTCGTTAATTCATACGTGTACTTTACTTATAAGTAACTGTGTTTGACCTGGTGACGTTCAGAAATCACCAGGCATAGATTTTTTTTGTTTGCTTTTATCCATTTGTTTCCTGGAAGTCCTTTATTTAAGTGTGTGAGTGGCACAAAACCCCAACGTCATTAAGATGTGGGGTATGAATAAGACAGTTCTGATTGAGGTGTGTATGTATTGATACTTCTATATTTAAGTAAATTAGGTTTTTATCTGTGTCCTTTCCCCTAGAAAATCGTGAGGATATGCTGAGTTCCAAAAGCAACAGGCTGACAGAAGCTTTGGAGGAAGCCAATCAACTATTCAGTGGAGGTAACAAATTCTGTAGTCCTTGTCAGAGTTGATTGCTTGACGGTTGGTCAGGTGTGAAGAGATGATGCTTTTGTAAACAAAAAGAAGGGCAAGAGAATGAAGCTGACGTCCAAGTACTCTATCAGAAATATGAAAGCGTAACATGAAATTGAAGAGGAATTATTTAAATTAGGTGTTAGAGAAGAAAATCTAATTACACTGTTTGCTTGCACTTAGAAATGCTTCTTGCTTTATCTTGATGCCGTAGGACAAGTGGTACAGAAAAGATGTTATTGTAGATGGGTTTGTTTCACTGGGAGGGAAAAAAACCTCAAATGTACCAATGAAAAATGCATTTTGTTCTGCAAGGTAATGTGTCAGTTCTCTGTGCTTGCTCTTGTTCAAGTCATCCTCTCCTTTTCCCTTATTTAATGCAAATGTAAGTATTATAGAAGTAATTGCATTAGAGGTCTTTATAATAAAATGGTTTCCAAAGCTCCATACCAAGGATCTTCTGTATGTTAAATTTTGGTTTTGGCAGTTGTGTGTTACTAATCTTTTTCTTCTGTAACAGTTTCCCGTGCACGAGAGGCTGCACTGGATGCCCAATTTCTTGTCTTGGCATCAAATCTGGGAAAGGAGAAAGCCAATGAGCTGCGCTCAGAGATCACAACATTTGATTCACTAACGTTTGCAGAAGATGTGGTGAGTTCCAGGCTTAGGCTTTCCCTACTTTTAGTAGAATCATAAAGGAAAAGCCTCAGGTTGTCAGGCAGCACCTTCTGGTTAGTTTTGTTAATTGTTTTGAACCATGTGTTCAGCACTTCCAATTTGTGTAGATGGAAGATCTTAACTTGCAAATGTAGCTATTGCCCCCTCTGCCACTGCTGTACTGCTGCTACTTTATCAGCATGTGTTTTTAAGGTGGTCTTGAACACTGTTTTTGGCAGACAGCGTTCTCTCATTTAACAGTAAGCAGTTTCTTTAGTGTACTGCGTTGTGTTTTTGGAGAGTTCTCAAGGTTCAGCGTGTATTCACATGGCTTTTAGATATGTCAGGTTCCTCTGTTTTTGCTGTGGCTGGATGGAAGAGTGGCTTCGTGATTCCATTGAAGCAGACTCTTTCCCACCCAGTTTTCAGTATCTTTTTTAGAGCTGTTTCCTGGGGAGGGATTGGTGGATTCAAAGTTGAGCCCAATAAGTTATGTGATATTAGAGAAGCTCCTTCCTGGAGGTATGTGGTGTCCAGAAACTGAGATCTAATGCAAAATGCTTTGCTGCTCCATACGTAATTTAGACACTGTTAAATACTGCTTTTGTTTGCCCACGGCTATCTTTTTCATTGTGTTAAAATGCTGTGTAGTGATTACTGGGAACAAAAACACTATGTGTAAGTGGGAATTTACCACGTTAGTTCCTTACAGAAATCAGCAAGTCTTTTATTGGTGCTGCTATTGAAACTTAATCACTATTAGCTGAAAACTTGACTGTAGCTTATGTTGCTGTAGTCACTGGGGTGATGGCTGGTGTCAGCTCTTGTTCTTGATTTCATTGACTGGACAAGCATTACACTCCATTTTTATCCACTAATAATTAGAGGACAGAAACTCCAGTGACCTTTGTCCAGGAGTGATGCTAGTCTAAGCAATGAAAAACATAAAGGCTGTGTGTATTCTCCATTGTCTGCTGTAATTTGTATTATAAGAAAGAGAAGTTTGTTGAAGGTGGAAAAATACTTTTCTTTGGATCTAGTAAAGTGTTTGGAAAAGCCAGATTGATTCATATTTGGAAGCTTAAGATCCCTTGAAGTGAGGCTCTGTTTTCTTCCAGTCCATACCATGGTTTTTCCATGCAGTGGGTTGAAGAACTACAGGTCATTTCTGTATGAAATTCATTACAAGACATCCATTTTCGATTTTGTCATCTAGTGTAGATGAAAATCTCTGATGTTAAATCCTCTGTTTAGATACAGTATGACTCTTGCCTGTGTAAATTACGAGTCTGTGCTTTTTCTGTGATTGTATCTTCAGGAAAGTCAGATTTCTTTTGCTACACAGTGATGTGAAGTGCTAATTTAGCAGCAGGCACTGTAATACAGTTTTTCGTCACTGATCTGTCTACTAATCTTTCTTGATGGGAATTTTCATTATAGTTTTCTTTTTTCCTTTTGTAGCTAACATTCATGGGTATAAATCGCACAGAAATAGATGGAAACGACAGTGATTCTGAAAACATGTCAGGTGGCTATTTGCCTACTAATGCCTGGTATAAGCTGGGAGAAGAAGCAGAAAAGTACTTCAGGAGAGCACCTTCTTTTCACTACATGTAAGTTTACTGCAACATAAGCTAACAGCCCTCAGTGGTGTTAATTCTGATTAATTACCTTTAGTGCCCTGGGCTTGAGTAGAGTTTAATCTCAAGTCAACAAGAGCTTCTCTGTGGCCTGTTTTTTTTTTTTGTGCTACAGTGAACACTTTGTCTCCTAAATATGTCAGTATTTATTTGTTTCACATTTGACTTGGATACTGAAATAATATCATTTGTGTCTAGCAGGGGTAGCAAAGTATTCATGATTTGTCTGTTTCAGACCAAAACCAAAAGGTGCAGATGATCTTCTTCCCTCTGAATACTGATTCCTCCCTTACCTTTCCCTACTTGTACAAGCTGTAGGCAAAAGTGCAAATTGAAGAACCTTTTCTTTCTTTCACAGACATCTACAGACCCTGATGGACTCACTCTATATCTTTTACATGATTACAGTATTAGAATGAAGAGACTAACAGCACTTGTTAACACAGATGTGACGTTGTCTTAGAATCTTGCTTTTTAGCTCTGCATTCAGAAGAAACCACCTGATCACTGGAAAGTGGCCGTGTGTGGGACCATGATCATCTCTCTTCCTATGCTTCAGCAACTTTAGTAGGACCCTAAAAAGGGTCCTGACCCTTAGTTGCCTGGCTTATACAGACAACACTTCCATTTAATTCTCTTGTAAACTCCTACAGCAGCTGGATGCAGTTCCATTAAATTATCAGTAATGGAGTTGATAGGACATTATTCAGTTATCTATGCTTTTATGCTTCTTCCACCCCTCCCCTGAAATAAGCATCACTGTATTTGTAAGAAATCTGCTAAGTATGATGATTAGGTCATACAATATCTGATAGCTGATGTTGGACAGCTAATTGAGATTTCGGATTTGTTTGCACTTTTAAGCTAGAAGTGCCAAGTATACAATTTTCCAGTTGTTTTTATGATGAGACAAAAGTGACTGTAAGACTTTTTTCCTTCCATTGGTTGCATTTTGATGTCTTAAGTAGCAGTGGGCTTCCTGTGGTGGCAGACGTGTCAATGTTATGAAAGTTTTATTTCAAATATTTAAAAGCGTAGTCCTCATTTTCAGTAAGTAACTCCTTTTCCTGAGTCCATCTGGTTTTTAGCTGAGATCTAAATTATAAATTATTGTTTTCCCTACATGGTCTTTTTCGTTCATGTGTTATTTTTATTCTACCTAGGTTGGGATCTTTCAAGTCTGAACCTCCTGTACCCAGGCAACGGATTGAGAGGCAGAGAAAGGCTCCAGGAGGGGAAGAAAAACGGGCAATGCCTGCTCAGGTCTGTGCACTGCTATCATTATTAATGCTTTGTTGTAACGGAATAATTTCAAGGGGCATGTGGATCTTTGTTATTGTGTTGGGATTTTTAACTCTAAACTGTGTGGTACTAAAAGATTCAGACTTTAATATTAATACCTGCTAATCTGTTTTGTGTGGACTGTGGTATTTCATTAACAGAGCAGAATGAAGTAGGATGTAGGGACTGTTTATTTTCATTTTCCCTGCTAGTTTCTAGTTATTTTTTTGTTGTTGTGAAAGATTTGCTGCCAAGAGTGGTCTTTCAAACACATTTTTATAAATAAAATAAAAATTTTCTATAATGAGTGACTGACAGATCTTCCAAAATCATAAAAAGATCTGTGGAGTTTGTGTGGCATTGCTGCTTATGGAGGTGTCAAATGCCCACTTATATGCACAGAACTGTGTCGAAATACAGCAGAGAATGGTGTTGGGTTTATTTTTTTTGTTCAGAGAGAAAGATGATAATAGATGTCTCATGAAGAGTGAGAATTTCCAGCTTACTGAGGTTTTGCAGGTCTGATGGTATATTATCTGTTCAAATTAACTTATTTGCTCTGATTGACTTTGAAAAGGAAGGCTGAAAACGTATCAACTGAAAGGTCACTGTATTGTACAATGGGGACTCATTCCTAAAGCACTTAAGTCGTCACATGCTTGTAGAAGTGTCTGTAACTGTCTCATATGTTATGAGTTCATAAAAGGTCAAATTTATATTCTTGTTTTATAACAGTTAAAAAAAATGGAGGAATCTCATCAGGAAGCTACAGCAAAAGAAGTAGAGAGGATCTTGAGATTGTTACAGACTCATTTTAGAAATGACCGTAAGTGTGACTCAGTTTAGCTTTTATTAATTAAGAGTACTTATTCTCAAATTATCTTCCACAGTTGAGGGCTGTTAAGCTTTCGAAACAAAATGAGGTCAAGTTGGGAAGCAGAAATGTTTATTCTGAAGGTCGTGTTGTGGCTATGTTTTCTTTATGAAATCTTATCAGTTGAGGTTTCATTTAGTCCCTTCCAACCTCAACTTTTCTTTGACCTCTGGAGGTCATCTGGTCCAGCCCCCATGCTGCTGCAAAGCCACCCAGAGCTGGTTGCCCAGGACCACATCCAGCTCTTGAATGCCTCCAAGGAGGGAGATGCCACAACCTGTTTGACAGCAAAGTCAGTTTAAACTATTGATTTTTAAGAGAGAAATCAAACAGCGATGTACCTGAAAATTGGTCTGTACAAACGTGTGCATATGTGGGCCAGAAGATGGAATGAAATACTCTCTGGAAACTTTTTCCCACGTGCATGCAGTTGTGACGTCAGCATTGTATCTAAGTCTCTGTAAACACTGACTTTAAAAGCAAAGTGAGTAGTGATGTTAATTTGGGTATCATCTGGTGGTTGTTGTGTTTAACTAAACCTTTTCGACGTTGCCAGCTTGTACCCCCATTTTCTTCTTTGATCTTGTGGTTGATCCTAACTCCTTTGCACGTACTGTGGAAAACATCTTCCATGTGTCCTTCATCCTAAGGGTAAGGCAAGACAAGTTCTTGAAATCTTACTTTAGATGCTGGAGTTATGTGGAAACTTTGCTTTGTTGTTTTTGTTTTGCGTGATATTGAAATAATGGGATTTAAATGTTAGAGTTCCTGGTTGGCTTTCCACAAACATTCTCTGATCTTTTGGAAACTGAAAAGAAAAGAAAATGGACCATTTCTGTGCTAGATTTTTCTTGCTATTGCAGCCAGTTTCACAAAGGTGAAATGTTCACTATTAATATTTTCAAAGAAGAGTCCCAGCATACGTATGTTAGTATAGAAGAACCACTACACGTTGGTTTAATATTTACTGTGCTCTCCTTTCTAAGTGCTGGAATGAAATATATTCCTACTTCTTGCTAATTAGGATTACTTATGTATATTCTTGTTTATGATGATGTAATGTTAGTGACTGTTTAGACCTAAAGACAGTGCACTGATGCATCTAACATCTGAAATCCTACTGTGTTTTTAGGATGGCTTAGCAAGATTAAAGCTGGATGATGATAAATTGCCAGTAATAGGTATGTATGTCTAGCTGTAAAAAAAAAAACACAAAAAAAAACACAAAAAACCACACCTGTTTTTATTGTCAGAACACTGAAAAGTAGCTCTATCTGAATGTGTTCACAAAGCTTTACTGATGGGTAGCTGAAAGAGCAGAGATTTGGTTATAAGCAGTTTAAGTGAATGGAACTGAAGGCATGAAGAGATTTATATGAGTAATTAAAAAGTTTGAGACTCTTTAAACGTAGAATTACAGAAAACCTCTGTTATTGTGATTTACACAAATTACAATAAAAGGTTATTCTGTTACCTTCTAAGTGATATTTCAATCAATAAATATATGAATACTGCTGTGTTTTGAGGAAAAAGATATATTTTTCTCTTGTTTATCCAAGTTGAGAAGTGCTGCAACTTTAAAACAGTTGTGCATAGGCTAGCATTTCCTTTTCAAGGTATCCAGTTCTCATTCTCACAGCAAATCAATGTGATTAAGACTTGGTGGGAAATAATAAAACACTCAGACCCTCATGGGAATCTGGAGAAAGTAAGTTTCTAAACTTTAAAGTGGTAAGACTAGAGAAATTTCCTAAGCAGCATATAATACAGGCTACTGTTAGAAAGGAGTTTAGTGGAGTATGTGTTAGTGATATTGATCTTTGTGAAGCTTTTGGACGCTGCTTTTATAACTGTAAAGATAATGAAAATGCAATATTTTGAACAGAGCCTGTACAGAATGTTGAAGAAAGAAATGATGACCACAGTGCTCGAGCCAGGAGCCAAGTTGTCATTTCCCTGAGCCACGAAGAATGGAGGGTATAATACTTGATAACTGATGCATTTCTTTTCCCCAAAGTGTGAGAGAGCTGTGCTATGTCCTCAGATGGGGATGAATGTTCGTGTATGTATTGCTGCATTTAATTTTATGGAAGCAAGAACGACCACAAATCTGATGAATGTTTTTCCCCACAAGAAAATGAGGAAGTGTAATGGCAGTTTAATCTTTAAATCATGAAGCCCTGTCAGTTTAAGTGCTTTTGACTTCAATGACTTGCTTTTATCTTTTGAGGACTGCATAATTGCACTTATTTCCCCTTATATATGATACTTACTTCTAGAGGGGAAGTACGTTTTCTTCACTGTTTGCTATTTTTGACTAAAAAGTTTCCTAGCAGTTAAAATTTTCCCCTCAGAATGTGCAGAACAGACGTCTGAAATAGTGCTTTAGTATGAGAAACTTCATTTACACCTAGTGGTAACTACAGGAGCTGAACTATTTAAATACAACTGCAACTGATATGCTCTTCTGTCACTTCTAACTAGGAAATTGTAGAAACATATGAAATAACAGAACCTATGGTCAGCCCTCCTAATAGCAATGAAGATGAGATGGAGACAGCTTAATTCTTCAAGTAAGTTCTCTGAATACATCGAACTAAAGATACAGTGCGTGAGTTCCTTATGCATGTGGAGGAATTGCAGAGAAATAGCTGTGATCATACATGTAGAAGCACTGCAAGCTGGGTAATGGTGCAGCATCCTGGCTTTCTATATTCCTGATCTTTTCCTGGGTCATCTAGTCTTCTAAATGGTAATTAACTGACAAGCTGTTTATTTTTATATTTGATGGTAGTTCACTTGTGAGATGTTTTATTGTATTACGTTCCTGAAACGTTATGCTGTGAAGAATCACACTGTAGCTTCTGTGATTTTTCTCGTAATGTACTGACAGCTGAGCTGGTTACGAGTAGCCTAAAGAAGGGCTCAGATTGTCTGGTTCCCTCCAATAGCCTTTAAACAGTAGGACTGAATTACTTTATCTCAACCACGTGCTAAGCTCTAAATGTTAATTCTTTTTTTTTTTTCTTCCCCCCCAGGTGCCTTAAAGAAAAATACTTTAAAATGTATTCTTCGATTAAGATTTTATCTGTAAATATTGCAATAGTAAATTTATTTTTATTGAAACGTCTGGCTACTTCAAGCTGTCCTGTGTTCAAGCTTACATAAAAACGAAACGCTGTCGCTCTTTCCTCCCCCCCTTCATGCCGACGGGGGCTCAGCCGGCGCTGGCTGAGCTCGCGGTGCTGACAGCCGTTGAGAGGCGCTGGCGGTGCCCCGTGGAGCCGCGCGGCTGAGGCGGGCGGGG
>VXAB01014235.1:301721-427730 GCA_013399175.1 Odontophorus gujanensis | reverse complement strand
GCGCCGCGCCGTGGTGGAGTACCGGGGCTGGAAGGAGGGGTACCGCTGCGGTTACTGCGCCTCGGAGCGCGGGAAGGTCTCGAGCGGTGAGCGCGGGGCGGAGGGACGGGCACGCCGCCGGGCCGGGAGCTCGGCTGCCCTCGTTAAAGATGTCGGAGCCGCTCCTTCCGGCGGGCGGTGCCCGCAATAAAGATGGCGGCGGCGGCCGCTTCCGGGCGGTGCGGGTCGGCGGGCGGGGAGCCGCGCTGAGCCGGGCGGAGGGGAACATGGCGGCGGGCGGCGGCTCGCCTAGCATCGTCGAGTACTTCGGGGGAGAGGACGGGTACCGCTGCGGCTACTGCAAGAACGAGAGCGGCAACCTCTCCCACGGTGCGGGGCGGGGAGCGGGCCGGGGGGCACCGAGCGGCCGGGGCCGGGCTGTGAGGGCGGCGGTCAGGCGGCATTCAGGCGTCTCCTCCGCTAGCGATAAAGTTACCGCTGATGAGCTGAGGTGTGCCCAGCAGACGCGTCGCCCTTCACCGTGCTCAGTTCCCAAGCTACGGGAGGGGAGGGCCGTCCCTGCAGCTCCGTGTGCTGCTCCGGGGCAGGAGTGCACCGACAGGGCCGTGCCCAGCTCTTGCGTGCTGGCAGCACTGCTCGGCCTTAGGACCCTCTCCTTAGGCTCCTTGCTTTGAGTCCCGAGCGTGTGGGATGCTGCTGATGGTCCCTCCAGCAGCTGGTAACTGCGTGCAGAACTTACAGGTTGTTGTGCGCACTGAGTAACAGAGGGGAGCCTGCTCACTTAGGTGAGGCTGTGCTTTAAGACACCAAAACCTCGTGTCTCCCAGGTGGCTTCTGAGAAAGTCAGCTTTTCCTTATGGCCACAGTGGGAGCTTAAAGCGTTTCTGTTTGCGCGGTCCAGGGTGAGCACGGTCCCGGCCCCAGGGAAAGGAATGGGTGGAGAGGAAAACTGTGCTTTTGTTGCTGTCTTTTTAAAGTTGAACTTGGTGTTGAAATCAGTCACTAATGAGATTGATAAAGTCTTTGAGAAACATCTATTCAAAAGTCAGTCAGCTGTGAAGTTCTGTGTAATTTCTGTAGAACTTGTTAACATTTTATCATGTTAAAGTGTAGTTGTCACCAATTAAGCATGTTACTGTTTCTATCAGGTATGTGGGCACATTCAATGACAGTTCAAGATTACCAGGACCTCATAGACAGAGGATGGCGAAGGTAAATGTCAAATGATACCAAAATGTCACCAGCTTCATTCATCAATACACTAGATTCATTCTGTTTTTGCTCTCTTTTTCTGATAGAGTCCTTTGACCACAGGAAATGCTACTTTTCCTAAAGTCTGTTTTTTAGAGGTGTTTGGATGGGAATTTTGTTGTCAGTATTGGAGCTTATGCCTGCAGAAACTGCTGAGCGAATAAGGAGCAGAAATGAAAGAGTATAATGTGTGTAAGGGGAGTGTAGCAGAAATGCTAAGCCATGGCCTGAAGCAGTGATTGAGCAGCTGGTGGGAAGGCAGGGCCAACCCAGGGGAGCTCAGGGGCATGCAGTGTACCTGAGTGACCAGAAGAGCTGGAGCCAGAATCTGCCCCTTCCCGGACCTCGTGTAAGGGTTGGCAGTGAAGGTGAGGGTATCTTACTGGAGGTTCCTGCCTACCTGAGGCCTTCCAGCAGTAAGCAGACTCTTTCCTTTCTTTCTGTGTCCATGGGTGCTGCATTTGAGCATATTCTCACTTGCTGTAGTGTAGGACTTGGTACTCTGCCCGCATTGCTGTGCTTTCCATTGTGTTACAGCAATACAGGGAGTTATTGTCACATTCCTTACAGTTAGTTCATGGGAAGAAGTCTGGACTTTCACGTGGGTACGTGCTGGAGAATCCAGGATATTTTTCTGATATGCAGAAAGCACACTAGATGCAGCATGCTTTACTTAGTTGTGCTCTCTGGTGAACTTTTGTTAATTAATATCCCTTTATTCTAGATGAATAATATTTTAATATAATGGCAAGAAGCTGTAGAACTTCCTTTTCAGATTTATGATACTATTCATGTAGGATTTTGTTACTACTTAAACCACAATGTTGACTAACGTTGATATTGTAATATAAGCAATAACAAAAATCAGTATGTATTTATTATTATTTTTAGGAGTGGAAAATATGTCTACAAACCTATCATGAACCAAACGTGCTGTCCTCAATACACGATAAGGTAAGAGACTTGGAATATGGTACTGTATCTGATTTGACCATTTAAAGTATGTCCAACCATTGTGTGTGTTGGCTTAAATGAAAACTTCATCTACTTTTCATGGTGCTGAGTATGTTCTGGTGAGCTTGTGCCCCAGTGCATCAGCAACTCTGTGATGTTGTCTGTAATACTTTCCTGTATGTTTTCTGTACCCTTCCCTTTTGTTTTGCATTGACAAGAGTACAAGACAAGAGTTCAGAGACAGCTGTCTTGTTCAGTGGTGTTTGTGAACCAGAATGTCTGTATCTCCAAAACTGCTTTAGTAGCCCAAATAAGAGAGGCTGTCAGTTGAGTAGGAGTGAATGATTCTGGATATGCTTTTCTGCCACTAGTGGTTAGATTCAACATTGTGTCTATAGATAAGTGAAAAATTCTAGTGCATTAGCCTCCTAGGGAGAGCTGTTCTTTATGCAGTGCTTCAGGTCACATTGAAGTACTTTTATGATTAATAAATGTGTGAGTATTGCTGTAATAATGATATTATGGACAACAGGAGAGCATAATTTTATCAAATCAAGAGTGTTGATAAACTATTTGACCATTTCTTTCATAAATTTCCTTATATTTAGAAGAAATATATAAAAGTCATAACTTTTTTTTTATTTTTAAGATGCCAAGCACTGCGTTTTCAGACCTCCAAATCTCACAAGAAAGTTCTTAAGAAAATGTTGAAATTCATTTCTAAAGGAGATGTTTCAAAAGTGGTGAGTGAAGGTAAGAAACTCCTAGTGTTGGAAAAAGCAAGACTGATGTTTGAAATGAGGACCAAAGCCCTGATTGGGTGATTGAATGGCTAAGCCATCAGCGTGATTGCTTGTTGGTGAGCTTTGTTTTCTTCTTGCAGTCCCCTTCTGAAAGGCCTGGCTAGGTTGTGTCTTTACAGCGTTTTGAATCAAGGGCATGATGCAGTGCAAAGAACAAATTGTGGCAGCTAACTTGCTCCGCTGAAGGATGTTTCCTTGTTTTTTGCGTATATCAGTGTACTTTCATTTCTGTCTCTAGACACAAGCTTGCTTTCTAGCCGACCCTGTACAGAATCAGGCTGTTATTAGCTGCCATAAAAGTGATAATGCGTAGATGACCAAGCGGGACAATGAAAAGGAAGAAGAAACAGGAAGAAGGGGTTTTCTTCCAGGTGACTGAGGGGTGGCACTTTGATTATCCAACACCAAAACCAGCTACTTTCAGTTGTGGTGGAACCTGTTGTGTCAGTTCCTAGACCTAATTTCCCTCTTCTAAACTTGTGGTGTGAAATTAGTGGGGACTGCCCTAGTTTAATGGAAAAAAGAAATCTCCTTTGTAAGATGATGCTAGTAAGACTGGCAAGAGAGAAGCTTTCTGTTTTCAGACTATTGTGGATTTATCTGTTGGAAAAACAGTTGCAAAATTGGAAATATGTTGATATTTATGTTAATGGTGCAAGGTGTGAGCTGTGATTGCACAGAGATAAATTAACTCATGCAATTTTTAACTGTTTCCAGAAGAGCCTATGGATTCCCATGTAGAGGATGCAGTCCCGTGCGATTTTGCACATGGAAGTGAATCTCGTGTCAGTGAGGCTGAGCTGACTCCCTTAAATGAGGATCACACAGAGACAGGGGAGAACGAAGATGAGGACAAAGGAGAAACAAAAGAAGAGGTGGATGTGAAGAAGGCAGAGTTGGGTTCTCTTCAGATGTGTGGAGATAAAGACGATAAAGATGCAGCAGTCCCTGGAGAACCATCACCTTCTACAAAAACTGTTACTGCCCCACCCAAGCCAGGTAGTTAAGCTTCTGCTAGTAACTGGATGAGGTTTTTCTTACTTGCAGGTTTTTAAAACCCCTTTTTATTGTTCCTAGTAAATCAGGAATAGTTTATTTCACTTTGTATCCCCTTGCCTATTTATGGAATTATAGCATATATATTGATAGGTGCCACATGTTACTTGTTCTCTTAGTTTTTCTTGGAAGTTGCTTTGATTTCCATCATGCTCAGCTTTCACATTTAGTTATTGAGCATACCTGTGTACAACTGATACTTTTCTGATGTTTGAAAGCTATGTAGGTTGCAGTCAGATACGTCAAGGTGATTGAATGTCATCAGACGTTGGGATCTATTTTCAGTTTGAAGTACTTATGTGTGCAGGAAGATGTACATCCAGCTTTCCCTTTCTCCTATGGGGATGCAGTTACTCAGACTTAGGTACCTCGGGCTGTGTTTGTGCAAGATGAAGAGCTGGTGCTGAGAGAGTGCTAGCTGCGGGGTTAGGTTAAGGCTTAATATTTTTTCCTATCCAGCAGTGGGAAACCAGTTTGAGATCTAACAAGAGTACTAAAACTGTTGTTTTTACCCTTCCTCATATCTGTAGGTTGTCTTCTTGTTATGTAAAGTGTACAGCCTGTGAATATACTCCATTAATGACTTGCTTTAGGCTGTATTATGTTTTCATAGCCTGCTTGCCACAGAGCTGACTGGTGCTAGAAATACACCCAGTGCATTGGTGTGGTTTTTATTTCTTGGGCTTAAAGGAAATTATATTGTACAGATACTTTTCCTCTGTAAGGAATGATGTTTTCTAGTTGAGGTTTTTCATCTGTTTGGGAGCTTGCCTTGTTTTAGATTTTGGATAACTAGCTTAGAGAAGTGAAGTCACGAGCGGATGTGGAATTATGAAATGTGTAATAATTCCCCCCCCCCCTTTTTTTTTTTTTACTGTGAGCTTAGTATTAGATTTCTGTAAGGAAGTATGGTAAGTATGTACTGAGTTAGGCAACTTTGATCATCTTAACTTTGATACAGTTATTAAAACTCTCATGCTGAGAACTGGAGTAAATAGATATTTCATGGTGGAGATTTGTGTGAAATCGTGTGAAATATTGGGTGCATTTTGAGCTTAATAATTTCAATTCAGTAATAGTGGGAAGAGGAAGTGGATGGATCTTACAAATACTTTGTGGCCCAAGGGTTGCAGGTGAGACAGCCTCATTTTACAGGTCACGTTCTCAGTTTTGCAGTTTCCATAATGGTTCAGAGAAGTGGAGGGTATTTACTGGATTGCAGTTATGTGGTGAGTAACACTGGTTGAAATCCTGGTGAGAACTGGATGCTTCATGGTTTCTGCATATGTTTGGACATCACACTTACTCCTAATTTTCACCTATTGTGCATTGTGCTGGTGTTAATGAGGTCTTCACAGTACTTTAGTCTCCAAATGACTTTGCCTCCTCCTGTAGGTTGGCTGCTTTTAAGGTTGACAAGTCAAAATAATGTGAACAATCGCTTGTTCCAATAGAATCAGTTTTTCAGCAGCTTAGCAAGCAATTTTACATTTGAACAAAAAAGAGAGCTCAGTCAGAAAACAAACAGTGCTGCACAGAACTGGCACTGCTGCAAATCCATAGAGAACTTGTGTGGAATCTTCAGGATTGTATTTTATTTTGACCAAATAGCAGTACTGTGCAAGTTTCCAAGCCCATCTTGTTTTTGAAATAATTAATGGGAAGCTTTGAGTCACGTAAACTTCATCTTGAAAACAAACGGTGGGAATTGACAGCAGGTGGCAGTCTTGGGTAAGGAGTGCTGATTTGGGAAGGGTTGAAAAACGGTCTTGTTATGTTAAATACACTGAGTAACTTTAAATACAGCAAATGTGGATGAGGGAAGAAGTGTGAAACGTTTTTACTTTGTTTCATTCAAAGTGGTTTAATTTTATGGAGGAGAAATATTCATTAAATGCATCAGAAAACTTAATTACTCCTTTTTTTTAATATTTTTTATTTTTATTTTTTTTGAGTGGGTGGTGTTACAGGTCAAATTTAGTTCAAAATTTTCCAGATAGAGAGATGTTTAGTTTTTGTCTTGAGAAACGTAGGCTTATTCTGTATTAAGATTGTTTAATTGCATTTTTATTCTCATATAAACAAAACAGGTCATTGTCCTGTAGGGAAAAAATGGTCTGTTTCTGCACAGTTTCAAGGTTTGCTTATGTCTGCGTGCACATCCATTGTTTTAAAAAGTTTTTCTAGCTAACTTACAGCTTATAGAAGATATGAGACATGAAACAGAGCCCAAGGCAGATGAAGTGCTGTAACGTTCTTCAGATTTATCATGAGTATTTTAAATAAACTCATCCACTGACTTGTTTACCCCTGGTCAGATTGCATAACGTCTGTAATGGTCTCAGGATATTTGTCCTTTTCTGGTGAATACTTCTGTCTGAATGAGACAAATACCCAAAAACCATAGGTGAGAGGTAATGACGTTTGGTTGTGAACCCTTCTTGTTCAGACATAGGGAATCTGAGGGGTGCAGAAGTGGCATTAGCTCTGTTTCTGAGCCCGAGATGCTCTCAGCATTTCAGCTTTCGTGGAGCCCATGTGGCACACGTAGACTGGATGAGCTCTCAAGAGCTTGCTCCAGCAGTGTGCTCATAGACTTTTCAAGAGTTCTCCATGGTTTGCACTGGGAAAGTCTTTGAATGAGAGCTACATTGGCAAAAATGTATCCTAGGTATCCTACGGGTTGCGGAAAGGGTTGTGTTTCATTGTTACTCTGTTTTTTCCCTGTTTTCATACCTGCATGTCCAAAAGGGAATCTTGATGCTGTGCAGCTGGGACAATGTTACTGTGAGAGTCTCATGGATCCTTTAAGTTCTGAGCAGTTGTCACTGCTCAAATGGTGGTTCTTGATGTGCTGAACAGCTGCCAGGGTGCAGCCAAACTCAGTGTGCTTTGTCCTAGAAAGCAGTTAGCAAGATGCTAGGAAATAATTCTCAGTGGCTTAGGACTAAAATCTGCTTCCCTTATTCCAACTGCTGTTCCTTGCATCTTGTTCTCATAAAGCTGTTATATCTGGTTACTAACTCTTGTTGTACCTCTAACTAGAGCTTGTACTTGGGGTTAAATTAAAATAATCCAGTTTTTAACATCTTGGAAGAAGACAGAAGACCATGGCTTTTTTTTTTTTTTTTAACCATCCTGACTGTAAAATGAGTCAGGAAAAATAAAGGTGATAAAGTAGTGTTTTACCTTTGAAATAAAATTCTGTTTTTTGGTATGTTAGTATGAACCAAAACAAAATTTCCTGTTGAATACCCGGAGTGAGTTAGCCATCACGTTCTGTATGGTATGTACATTACAAAGAATGACTTACAGCTTTACCAGTGCTTGAGAATTGGTTCCAGTAGGAAGTATTTAGACAATTTTTATGGTGCATTGGTAACAATAGACGAAGGCAGTGGTCCTGAAGGCTGCAATTCTGTGCAGGTGAAATGAACCTAAAAACACTGGGAGCCTTTCAGCAGCAGTGCTCTTACCACTTCCAATCTGCTCGCCCTTGTCCATGGAGAAGATCTGAAGTGGGTAGAGGACAAAAGAAAGATGTCATTTTTGGCTAAAAAGGGATTGGTGAGAAGGAAAGAAAGCTCTAATCACGTTTTCATAGGCCTTCTGGAGAAAATGATTTCCAAGTAGCTTCCAACCCTTCTAGGGAGTAAAGTGGGATAAGCTGTAGTTAAGTCTGGGTTTGGGTTAGTCTTTATTTCTCATAAATATCAGCTGAGTTGGAACTGTGTTGTCTTCTTAATGCTTCGGATGAGAGCACGTCGCCATTCCGGGTACGTTCCTGCTAAGTCTTTCAGAAGTTGCCATTGTGTCATTTGCAAATACATGAATTTCAGGAGAAAGCTAATGGCATAAAATACTGCTTCAACAGTTTGTCATAACATTTGTTAAGGCTTTTGTTCTGTGCAAGATATATGACTCTGTACTTCCCTCTGTGGGCCTAGTTTGTTCCATTATTCCTCTCTTTCTGAAATCTTTAATATTATGGACTGTTTTTGGCCTCAGTTCATCTACTGCTGTATATAAAAATTACAGAATGAGAGTTAATTTCATAAGAATTAACTGACTGATAATACAGTTGTGAGTTTTGCTGTCAATATTTCAAGCTGATCCTGGTGCTGTTTGGGTATGAGGTGCCATAATACCATGTGTTAAACACGAGTTTTTTGTTCATCTGTGAGAGGGATTTAAGGACTGACCTGAGAGGAATTCTACTTGTACTACTTTTTAAATATATTCCTGACTCTGGATTAGAAAGCTGTGGAAATTTAAAAAAAAAAAATAATAATAATAATTGCAACTTTACTTGGCACAGGGTATTCTCACTAGCTGGAAGTGTGGAGGACTGTGTTACATTCAGACCATGGTCTGCAGTAACTGGTAATTTTAACCATTTCTTTTCAGTTGTCATGTAAGGGTTACTTGCTTCTTGCAAAATGTGGTGTTTAATTCTTTGCTTGTTTCCTTGCAGGTAAAGGGGCTGATCTGAGCAAGCCACCGTGTCGGAAAGCAAAGGACATACGGAAAGAAAGAAAACTGCAGAAACTCCTTCAGAACCAGAAGGGCACACTTGAGGGCTCTCCACTTCAAGCAGAACATCAAGCTTTACTCTTGCAAAACTCGAAGCCTGCAACAAACCAACCTAAAAGTATTGAAGACTTCATTTTTGTCCCTTTACCTGATGATGCACCGCACAAATTGGAGGTAATGGCTCGTTCACTGCTGTTGAAGGCAAATTACAGAAAGTCTTGTTAAGGAGTTTTTGGATCTCTGCAAAGCTTAGGGGTTTTGTTTTTGTGGCTTTACTAACTGGCTGTAGTTTATATCTTAGAATATATGTGATTTTTGGTGATGTATTTGGTACAGCTGATCTCTGTGTAGCCACAAGGGGGTAATCTTGCACTTGCAGTCAGTTGTAGAAGGGCAGTACAGCAAACAAAACACTTGTAAATTGATTTCATACTGAGTGACTTGAAAATGAAAGACTTCAAATTAACTGAGTGTTGAATGATGAGAGACGTTCAATATTTAGTTTTGCAGCATATAAATAGTTAAACTATCTGTGCTACTGAATCCTGGCAAGGAAACAGCAACTGTTGATAAAACTGGGCAGATGAGAAGATAGCTCTTTATAAACGTCAGTGGTATGTGTTGATGTCTTTGGAAACTATAAAAGTTATGGTCAAAACCAGTATAATATACTGGTTGCAATTAAATCTGTTTTTACTGTAGAAGACTTTTGGATGTGCTGACATTGATTAATTTTCAACACAGTGTTTTGTTTCCTCTGGAATCTGAAAATCTTTCTGAATATGAACATTTTTCTTTACTGATGGTGGTATTAGAAATTGAATTTGAACTGTACTTCTGGTACTTATTTGAAGTGGTGGTAACTTAAAAGATGCACTCTAAATAACTGAGAAGAAACCATGGAACCAATCTATAATGGCTGACTCTTCCAGGTTTCTGATAAGTTACATAAGAGAGGTGTAATGGCCTTGTCTGAACATTTTCATTTGATGAAATTAGAGAATTTAAAGGAGAACGATTCTGGTAATTCTTTTTCTTTTTTTTTTTCATTAGATTGTTCTTTACTATTGCTGACAGGTTTTTCTTTGTAGATTAGAACCAGTGCTGTTTGTGAGAATGGGATGATAGTGAAAATCACAGGTTTTTTGAAATGAATGTGTCTTTAAATATGCTTGAAAAGAAATGCACTGCTCATCATGTAATAGCATGCCTTTGGTCAGGAAGCAATCACTTTTACTAAAAACAATTTAATTTATGGATTCTTAAAATTTATTTTCTTATATGTAAGGGGAGTGGTAGGAAGGTCACACAACTTCCTATCTAAATTAATTTGTAATTTAATAGGGGAACGTTGTTTCCTCTTTCTATTTAAATTTGAAAAATACCCAAAAGTCCCCTTGGGACCATTGCAATGCAGATGTGGTCTTTATCCAAAGAGCACAGATATGAGTCTTCCAAATGCACGAATCCTTCAAGTATTTTTCAGTATGATGAGAAAACATGGGTACAGAGGATGTGAAAGTATATTGAAAATCTATTTAAATGTCAGTATGCTTACAATTTGTGGGTATAAGTTCTGAAAAGCCACTTGTGTGGTTCTTCTATAGACATTTTAGTTACATAATCATTTGAAAATCATGTACATAATTCACTGTAAATCCAAAAGCCTTCAGTAAAGTGAAGTGAGTTGATGAATTGGAAAGCTATTGCCCAATATTAATTGAAGTGTTAGGGCTCTTTTTCAGGAAGTGAAAATTTCACTCTGTTGTGATGCTTTTATATGTGTAAATGGTAATTATTGCATGATACTGTAATAACAAATGTGTTTAACTTCTTCTGAAGGTGAGGGTGGTGAGATCATCTCCGCCAAGTTCACAGTTCAAAGCCACATTGCAGGAGTCATACCAGGTCTATAAGCGTTACCAGATGGTTATTCACAAGGACCCACCTGATAAACCAACTATAAATCAGGTCAGAAGGCCAAATGAATTTTATGCAAAGCTCAGCTTCCCTTCCATTCTGTGTGTCTTGCATAGATTCTAGAAGAAGCAATTGTGGATTTTATATCCATCTTATACTCAGCAACATGTAAAGTACTGTATCTAGTAAAATCTACATTCTGAAAGTGCAAACCTTTGATATCTCTTTTTGAGTACTATAAATATTTGGTCTTAATTGCAGACAGAGGAGCTGAGACAGTTAGATGGGTATGCTGTTGAATAAGAGCTGGAGGAGGTGAGGCTTTGGAGGAAAAATGTCACGGATCATGTACATACAAATGTCCCAAGAACTAAAAATGTCAGGATTCTTTCCCTGATAAGTAGTCTCATTGGCTTTGGTTTGAACACATCCATATGCAAAGGAACAAACACGATCAGGGCCAACATGTGAGTGAAGGAATTATCACACATACAAGCTGTTGGTTTAAGGTTCACTTAAATTATGTAAACCTCTTCATTTTCCATTTAAGCACGTCAAGGAGCAATCAACTCAATCCATCTTAATTACACATTGTTACTGCTTCTTGTAATGACCAGTCAGTGTGTAACAGCTACCCGTGTTGGACATAATTCCTCTCAAATACTACTCAAAAAAAAAAGTTCAGAATTTTAGAGAAAGCGTATGTAGGAAGTGTATGTAATTGCAAGTGATGCACCATTAAAAATTAATACATTTGAATAGTTCCTGGGGTTGTACATTGGGAATAAAATCTGTTACTGGTTTATTAGATAGTTGGTCAAAAGAATAGGTTGAGTAACTAGTGCTTTGGAGAGTTCCAGTGTTATATGATTTTTATTCTTTAATGGAGTTATCAACAGTCAGCTTAAGGTTTGCGTTAGTTGCCATATAAATATGCTTTCCCCTGTAGAAGGTTTACTTTTTATTGTATTTAAAGTTGAATACTGAATTTGAAGGCTTTGAAATGGATAGGAGGAGATCTTCCACTAGCCTTACCTTCAGAAGCACATTATCTGATTGTATGCACTCAAAACAGTCTGCTTGTATTTTCCTTGCTCTGAAGGTGAGGTTAGTACCTGTCTCCTTTGAGGACCCACAGTTCAAATCATCCTTCAACCAGTCAGCCACTTTATTTGCCAAGTATCAGATGGCTGTACACAAGGACACACCTTCTGAATGTGGCGAAAATGAGGTACAGTTCACTGCATGCACCTTTGTGAAAACGTTTTTACTGTGCAGTTAATAACAGTTCTACTTAACATATTACTACAGGATTTTTGAAGAGGTTTGGAACTGAGGTTTCTGTTGGAAAATGGGATGAGGGTATGGAAGAGCATTTTTGATGACAAGTATCTTCTGCTTTGAAACTGTTTGTTACTTTCATACTTTTCCTTAATTTTTCTTTATCTTGCTTTCTGTAATAGGTGAAGTTTTTAAAAATTTCAGTTCTATTCACACTTTACTGCCAAACAGCTCTTAACTAGAACCCAACATTGCAGTAGAAATAATGGAAAAATACTTTGGCTGGTTGCCTTCGATTCAGAATGCGCTGTGTATGAATAAGAGTCTTCTGCAATAGAGAAAGGTGTTTGTAGGATGCTAATCCTAATCTAACAAGGCTCAAAACAGGAAGACTTGTGGGATTCTGAACGAGCAGCCATCCTGTGGTTCTTTGGCAGGTGCCACAGCATTTCCATTAACAAAATTAACAACGCTGGTATCTCAGATCCATTATTTCTGTCTACTGAAAATGTAAGACTTGAGTATTGATCTGCCAGAGCTTTTGGTTCCTGAAAGCAAGACTTGCAGAAGTGATACCTAGCAAACTGTGGCTGCTTTCCAGATAGAATAATAAAACCATTTTTGGCTTTAGTTCAAGAGGATGTAAGGGGAGCGTTTTTGTAAAATCTCTGTAATGCTACTGTGGAAAGCCATAAACTTTATTTCACTTTGTTTGGTAACACAGTAAGACTTAACAGCGACAATAATTGCTGCCTTTTTCTTAATTACTGATATAAATGGAGTCAATTATAACACGGTAAAAATTGGAAAAAAGTCAAGAAAATCTGACCTATTCAATGGATTTGTGAGAAGAATTACCTGATCTGATGTGTCTTCGTTTGTCTGCTGCAATGAATGTGTTTTAGCTTCATGCTTAGAAACACTAGTATGCTTTACTGTCATAATTGTGTTGCTGCGTTGATGGGTTGGTAAGAACTTCCTATGTCTACTACTTCTTTGTTTGGTTATGGATTTTTGTAAGTAGAATGCTTCTATCATGAATCGAGGGCAATATCAGTGACTGCTTACAGCTCAGTTCTGAATGGCAGCTGGTACCAAGTTCATCAGATCCCTTTTGGAGCAGAGTATATGGCTGGGGTTAGGCTCGGGTTTGATGGTTCAGATTAATCATAATTCATATTTTTTTTTGAATTATGAGCTGAGGGAATCTAGAACTGGAAAACTGCTCTATAACGTGTCACACAAAAAGTATTTTGATCTATCTTAGAAGCCCTAATACTGAATCTTTGTGGGGGGAGAATTATTGGAGTCCCTTCTAAGAACGGCCAATACTGAGTAGGGTGAAACCACTCCAAGTTATTTAGAAGGACAGTGGGAAGTGCTGTCTGAAAGCCCTCAGTTTTTTTCTTCCCCTTCTTTCGGACTTTAATATATCATACAGATATTATGGAGTCAGGCATTTAAGCAAAAGTAGAACAAACTTCTGTCCTACACACGAGGCTTTCTCAGAGTACTAATGAGTCTGCGTTGGGTCTCAAACTGACAAATATCCAGGATTTTAATTTGGATCTGAAATCTAGCTTTTAATCTGTGCATATGTACTTGTAGATGAACTTCCTGAGTTGTTGAGCCTCATTCAGAGAGAGTCTTGTGCTCTGTTATATTTGGGGAACTTCTAGTTTAGGAAAAGTATTCAGTTTTACATTTGGTTGAACATTTCCTGTTGAGAAACCAGCCTACATTTAAATTCAGAATCCAACAAAGATTACTGTGGGACATATTAACAAGTTCATTTTGGAATATGTTCTTAAGTTGTTGGCATTACAACCGCCTGTGTCAGCTAGACTAGTTTTAATATTAACTATATTACATTAAAATGCAATTTTAGGAATGGATTTATAATTTTGGTGATTATTTAAAAATGACACTAATATGGAAAGTTATAAAATGGTTCACAGTATTAATGTACATAAACCGTGAAGCTGATTATTGCTCCATGAATGTGGAAGAAGATCTTTTTGCACCAATGCAATGTGTGTGCATCTTTCCATCAAGATTTTAAGTGAGGAGGGGGAATAAATAGTTCTAGTACAGGGAACCCACAAGATACTGAGCACCAAAGAACTCTCTGAGCTTTCAGGCATGGTACTATACTGGGCGTGGTGCTCATGGTGTTGGGTGCCCTCTGGGATGGGGCCTGTGCCTGGATTGTGCCTTTTCCTCCTAACTTTCTCCTCTCCTTCAGAATCTCCAGTGGAGCCTGCAGCAGTGTTCATAAGCTCATGGCTGCCACACTGCACCTCTTGTTTGTTTCCTCCCTCACTGCTTCTGCTGTTAATTTTGTCCCTGATCGATAGCTGGGATTTTTTCATTTGTCATTTTAGAAATAGACTCACAGCACACAGGGTTATTAATGTACTTTTTGAAATAAAATATTGTTAAAGCTGGCCTTTCCAAAGTATAGGTGTTTGGGAAGCAGGAAACCTCTCTCCCAGGTTTATAAATCCTAGTTTCATTGTCAGCAAACCCTTAACAGCCCCCCAACATCCTTCATTTTAGTAGTGCTCCCTTCAAAGTTATGTCTGACTGTGATTTTAAAGTGCGAGTCTTTCTGTGTGTGACAGAGTAAGAGAAGACCTTCTGCTTGAGGGTGTACAACAGTTTATTAACTGCTGAATGAAATGCTAGAGAATAAACATTCTATGTAATTAGGGAGGCAAACTGTCTTCTAACCAAATCATTTAATTAGTGGCCCGTGGACAGCACTTCTATCTCCTGCTCTGTGAAACGGCACCAAGCCCACCAGGCTGTGTCTTTATGAAGCATGTGGGTTTGTCCAGCCCAGCTATTTAATAGTATAAACAAAAACAGGGGGAAGAGCCCTGTGACTGCTGTGTTCACCTAGCAGTCATTGAAAATACATCTTCAGAAGTGTGTTACTGGTTCTCTCCTTTGCTCCTGTACTCAAACTCTACAGTGCTTTTTATTTTCTCATTCTGCAGTGGTGGTCTCATTTGGGGATGGTGGTTTCTGTAACATTCTGGCAGTACTCCCTAGCACAGCTCGTATTGATGCAACGCTGTCTACTTTTTATTTCTGAATCTACTTTCTTCTTGTAACTTAATCTTTATACAAATAGTTCTTTTACAAAAACCCAACTATACTATCTTTGGTACCTCCTCACAACCTGTCTGTATTTAACTTTGGCTGGCCATACCCTGTGAATGCTTTGGCCATCAAACAAAACAGTGTTTTGTGCCCTTAATGTAGGCCATACTTTGCAAAAGAAAACAACAGAAAATCCTTGTACTTGTTTTACTGCTGTGATAACCTTGTTGAAGGCATTGAATAACTTAAGGCAGTGCGTGTATTTTAAATGCTTTGGTAAAAGCCAAAGCCTTATCTGTTTATTCTTTAACTTGAGTCATGCCCACCCAAACTCAGTGTTTGGATGCTATCCTTATCCTGGCAGAATGCAGGTGCTTGATAATGATCTTTAAAGCTCATTTGAAAACGGTGGAATGGGAGAGACAATATGAGAATTCCTTCTGGGCCAGATGCTGTGTGCTCAAGTGGTGAGTTCCAGCTCCTGTGATAAAGCTCCAGAAAAAATTGGGCTGGCCAAAAGGACAGCAGCCACTCACCTCACTCTTGTGCCTGTGTTATAAATAAATCATATGTTAATTTAAACTAACTCCAATATGTGATCTTGTCACTGCTGACAAAAATATAGACTATTGCTTTATACAGGCCACTAGTATGCATATTTTACTTTGTCCCTCAGAAAAATAATCCAGTGTACTTAATTCTCTTCTTTAAATGGGTTACTGGGAAAATCTGAAAGAGTAGGGGAAATCCCAACAGATTATTGCCTAAGGAGATGGTGGAGTCCACATCCCTGGAGGCGTTCCAGAGCTGTGGATACGTGGCTCTGAGGAACATGGTCAGTGGGGATGGGTCAGCAATTGGATGTGATGAGCTCAGTGGTCTTTTCCACACTTGAAGGTTCTGCAGTTCTGTGGGAATGTAATAACAGTTTCTGAATGAGTTAGTAAACTGATATGGAAAATAGGTGTTTTGCTACCTGTTGAACAAATTTGTCCAAGGCTGCTCCTAAATGAGCCAGATCCCTCAAGTGCTCATTTTTGGAAGAGATGAAAGTGTGCAAGGGAAGATTCTGCCCTAGTGTTTGTCACGTTCTGTGTGTTTCTTCTGTCTGGCCTTTCTTGGGAGTTGTGCACATAGATCTTTTTCTCAGGTCTAGGGTGGTAGTTCTTGTGCACTGCTGTAAACAAAATAGGGCTGTTATTTGCTAGCAGGGCTGTTGTTTGCTAGCATATAGTTTTTTCTTGCTAAAGTAGTGGAAGGTTATATTCATGTTGTATACACAGTTCCACATATTAAACTTATAAAAATCCCCTGGTGTAAACAATTACAAGAGTTTCTCTGTCTACATGTTGCTTTTTTTTTTTTCAGGTTGGGTGGTATAGTTGTATTTATTTTGTGGAAAAAGACATCAAGCTGTCATGGGGAAAAAGAAATTAGAATAATGAAACCTGGGAAAACCTGAATGGGGACAACTCCTATGATGAACTGAGAGACAGTAGGATGAGCATCCTTTCATTAAGCAGGCATTGTTTCCCTGTGTTCTGGTGAAAGATCAGCTGCAGCTCAAAGCTGATCAGCAGATCTAGAGTACCATGATTATGCAAATAAGCATAATGAATGGCACTTTGTCCCCCTTTTTGTTTTCCTTCAACTGTCATAAGAAATATAATGAATCTTTATATCTCTGTCATAATTTCTGCATAATGAAATGGATAAATCCAGTTTTGTCATCCGTATTTTATTTTGGTTCTGAAATTTAGCAACAGGCATTTGAATAGCAGTAGATTATTTTTCTGGGTGCCACAGTAAAATATGACCTGTATTTTTATCAGTAGTCTTCATGAGAGTTCCTGCATACAACACTGCCTAATGCAGTTAGTTTATATTAAACCACCGTTAACTTATAGTAGAGGTATCTAAGTTGTTCTTTGTGTTTGGAAATGAACTTTGGATCATCCCAAGTTGCTCTCTTCTGATGCATGCACATGAAATACAGTGTTGTTTTTTCCTTGTGGCTTTTCTCCTCCATCTGACAGAGCTCCCTCTGTCTGTACTGAACGTGAAGCAGTATATAGAAGAAAAAAGCTGTGATGTTATTGCAAACGTTTATTCTCAGCTATTTAGTACCATTAGTGGTGTAAAAATAGTGATGTGTTGGCTATTTATTTGTTATAATAGTGAGATTTGATTTATGCGTGCAGTGAACTTCATCAGCTCTGACAGCCTGTGTTTTCCTTGGGTCTTGCTCCTGCAGGCAATCAGTTAAATCAGCTCTTATCCCCAAACAAAGCACGATTGAAACACGTTTTTCTTTCCAGTTTAATATGAAATCATAATATTTTTTACTTGCAGGCTTGATGGCTACTGCTTTAATTTTCACTGGAATAACCATACACTCAACATATAACTTACATCATTCAGCATAGCTCTGACTCCAGAATGAAGGGCTGTGATTGATGGCAGAGCCATACCTGTATCAGCTGCTCAGGCTGAGTCAGGTGCAGCTTCCTTACTCTGCACAACTGCTAGATGGAGGGAGCCTGCAACCAGGGCTTGGGAACGGGCTGCAGGAGTTGAGAAGAACCAGAAAAGCTAGGAGTAGGTCCTGACTGCGTGTGTAATCTGGATTTAGCTTTATAATCTGGATTTAACACCCTGATCTAACTGTAGATGTCTACGTTCATTGCAGGAAAGTTGGACCGATGGCTTTTGAAGTACCCTCACGTCTCAAACAACTTCTGTGAAAATTTAATAAAGAAAAAACAACAGATTATTCAAATTGATCCACAGACTTGTGATTGATGTAGAAGATTGTATAGCTGGCATGCTTGAACAGTGCCAATGAAATCTGTGTGAGCTTGAGCACTGATCATTAATTATACACTAAATCAAATTGCTACTCTCCTGTAATGTGGGTAAGGGAAAGATATGTCACATATGTTCTCTAATAATTGAAGTAAGGAACATGAATGTATGATTAAATTCTTATTTAAAGGACTGTTTGCAGATAGTGTTCCAGTTACTTTGGGTCCAGTTCCTTGCTAACTCCCCAAATGCAGCCATGTAACAGGAACTGCAGTGGTTATACTTTATACTTTGTGGGGCTGTGCCATCCTGATGGTACTTATTTTTTTTGTCCACTTTAAGAAAATGTGTAGATTAACGTATCAAATAATGTTCCAAGAATTAGACAGGAGTGAGTTTTGTTTGTGTTTGTACAGTCCCTGAGACAGAAACACTTTGGTGATTGAATCAAGCACTGGTGTTAAGCAGTGCTATCAGGGGCAGCTTTCTCCATCGATACGTTGCTGTCTGGAAGCTTGGTAACAGATCTGGCTTATCTTCCACTGTGCTAAGAGGAAACTGTGTTTGCAGATGTTTCTACTCTTGCATGACAGCCTGATACCTGGCTTTCCCTGCAGCAGTTGCACGGAGGGCTTTGCAGAATGTAAATATGGAGGATTTGTGATTCAACTTAACCCAGCTTCAGGACAGTCAACAAAAATAGTTCAGAACATTTTGCTACCAGCTTCAGAGTTTTATGTGTATGAACTGCTAGAATGCTTTTCTTGGTGTTTAAGTGGTAGATGCAGATGTGGAGCTGGCTAGCCCCAGAGGCAAAGTTTGTAAACAAAACAAATACACTGAATACTTCTTGACCCTTCTGTGAAAAGAAAGAAAAGTTTTGATCCCAATGATGTAATCCTTATCTAATTTGTGCTCTTCTTAATTAAGTATCCATCTCACCAGAAACATTGCGTTCCTGAGCCTGTCTTGTCCTTCTTAACATTATTCTTGGAGTGTAAGTTGTCAACGTATCTTCTGTATATTACGTACACACTAAAACTATATATACACAAATGAACTGTTGGCTACTTTTGCTCTTAATCTGTGTTCAGTTCTCATGCTTAAAGAAAAAAAAAGCATGCCTGTAATTTCAAATAGAGTTTTTACATGCTATTTTGCCATGTAAATGTTTGAAATTCAGTGTTTTTTTTTTTAATTATTTTTATTTCTTATTATTTCTTTCCTCCCTGCCTCTTCTCTGGTGCACTTAATGGCTGTTATGAGTGGTTAGAAACAGTGACACAATATGCTTAGTTCATTAATGTGATCTTTCAGTCTTCTTACTGTAGTCTTTCTTTAAGAGAAGGGGCTGAAGTGTAACTGAAACAAGCTATGTGGCAGCAGTACAAGTTGGAAAACTTTTCAATAAATAATCATAAAAAAAATCTACAGTAGTTTCCAGAAAGAACCAGAGAGAACAGTTTATTGCTGTTTGGACCTACTGAAGCAAGCATTTTATTTAACTTTTCATGGGTGTTTTATAATGACAAGCTTGTAGAAAAATAGTGTGTGTGTGTTAGTTCCCTCTGCAAAACTAGCTGGACACTCTCTTTACTTTGTGCTTAACTAAATATTTGTCTTGGAAGAAAGGAATTTAGCAACACACAAAAGATATGCTGTTTGAAAAGGTGCGAAAAATTACTGAAATAGGTATGTTTGTTTTTTTTTTCTTTTCCAGTTTCTCTAATTGCCTCCCAGAAATATGTTTGAGCTACTATAGGAAAGTGAGCAAGGAGCCTAGGAAATGTTGAGGAGCACATGGTGATCAGTTCCGATTTGGTATCAGCAGCCAGCTCCGAACCCTTAGGTTGCTCTAACCTAGTCTCCTATTTCTTTGGCTAATGAGAGAATGTGTAAAAGACAAACCAAGCCTGTGTGGTTATTGTAGCCTCCTTAGCTTGCCTGGGCAGCAGCACAGTTTTACAATGCTCATGAATGAGTGCTTTTGTCACTGGAGTCAGTGGCAGCACTCACTGGTGACTGGCTCCTCACAGTGGGCCCAGTCCCCTTGCTGTTGGGATCTCTGCCCATGCTGACTTACAGATATTGAGCTGCTACTGGTCTGTCCACCCTGTTCTCTGTGTGCCTTCTGCTGTGGATCCAATGATTTTATTCTTTAAATGCCTATAAGAGCCAAAACATTTAGGTGGCCAGTCAACTAAGCTGCTGTTTCATGTCAGTTTTTGTATCCCAGTTTGTGTGGCTTTCCTTATTTTGACACTGAATTTTCTATATTAGCACTTTACTGTAGCACTGACAGATCTCCGTTATTTTAAGGATAATTTTCTTTTAAGAGACAAAGCCACAGTGACTTTGGTCACTTTGTAATGAACTGAAATCATAATTCTGAAATGTAAATTTTGTCCTACCAGCAGTTTCTTTCCTTAGACTGATGATCCTTGCTATGAATACTGCACTTGAGACAAACAGTCAAACTTTAAATTGACTCTTTTGCTCTTTACTGTCTTTCAAATGCTCCTTCTTCCAGCCTGACTGGAAGCTTGACATACTTTTGTCACTTTGCAGCAGAGATGAGCAAGGAGAGTTAATGTTTGACAGTAAGGATGTATTTATTTTGAACTTGTAAGCTACCAGGTGAAACCCATGCTGGGTTGGCATCCAAAGCATCCAAATGGCTTCTCTCTCCTGTACAGCCTTCCAGTTTTATTGCAGCTTTATAAAGGCGTGTGTGTGCTTTTACTCAGTTATCTTTCCACTAATCCGTAGCAGTGTCATCTTCTCTCCTTTATTTGAACTTATTTCCTGCTGCTCTGGTCGCTGTGATGGCTTCTTTACGGCAAATGAATTTAATTTGCACCAAAGAAAGAATCTTGTGGCTTTCATATATGTAGTTTTTAAAAGACTGAAGCTCATGTAATTCAGTTTGAAATTAAAATTAGAAAAGTATGACTCCGTGCAGGGAATTCCAATTGTGCCCATGTGACAGGTTGATTTATTTTACATAAACACCAGCTTTTGACTGCATTTCTTTCATGGTTCGTTGGATTGTTTTTTGGGGTTGTATTCATAATAATCCCGCAGTCATAAAAATGGCTTGTCACTTAAGAAAACGAATTTCATGTATACTTGAGCTTAACTACACATGTAGACAAGGTGTATTCCTGGGTTCCAATGGGTGTTGTGGCAGGAGTGGGGGTTGAGATGACAATGACAAAGGTTAGTGCATCTGAAGTATCTGGTACTTTCCCTCTCTGTGTGAATTAAATTCTTCCTTATCAAATGAAATGCTTCATTTGATTCACTATTTCCTGAAGTTTCCTTGAGCTCGCTTAAGAAACTGATCTGACCTGAGGACTTCAGCAAATACAAAGGGATGAAATAATCCGTAATAAAACTTGCAGTCTTTCATTCTGCTAAGTCTGCGGTGCAAATTCAAGTGCAGTAAATTTTTTTCTAGCCACCAGTGGAGACGCTTGCAAGCAGAAGTTATGCTTGGAACACTTGGAACGTCCCCCCCACCCAACGCGGGGCCTGGACAATCCATACAGCTATTTGAAAAGTGGTGTTGGCTCAGTTCTCTCACCCATAGGGTTTGACTCGCACTATAAAGCTAAAGTTACAGATTAAGAGCTATTGGGGGTCTTCTGACATCAAAATTAATAACACATGGCTTATTCTTTTGGTGCCTGCACATTCTAAAGGCATTGGCTGTAGTGACTGATGCACGAGCACCGGAGGAATTTGTAAATGTCTCTTCTTTATTTATGGGAGCATAACTCGATAATTCAAATTTTGAGTTACTTTTTTTCTCCTCAAATATTGTCTTTTTTTCCACATCGTACTCTCTGTCCCCGTCCAGCAAGTCATAAAAATTCTGGGTCTGAATTAAGATATTGCAATAACTTGGTTTTTCTGAACTCAGTAATTTAGGGTATCTCAGAGACATGCTCTGGATGAGCACATTTAAAATTGACAGTTACGGTCAGAGTGTGTTACATTGTCTTCTGTAGTGGCTCAGTAGAAATTCACTTTCTGTCCCAAAAGCTGACCATTCATTCATTGGTCAGCCACAATATGACTGTGTGTTTGGAGGGGGAAATATCTGAAGTCTGACTCTGAAGCCCTGGTTCTTTTAGTGTCAGCACTGGAATACATTTCAGTGCATCTTAGAGGATGTTAAAGTTCAGTGGTCACTTCAAACTACATTGGGAATGGTCCACTTAATGTTTGCTGACATTATATATATATATATATATTTATAAATAAAAATACATATATTTATATATATCCCAGAGGATGTATATGGGACTTGGTCCTAAGTCAGCTGTTTGTAGTATTGGCACTTCTTAATGTTGCCCGCTTCCTCTTGTCCCCTGCCTGGGGAGAAGTGAGATGGGGATGCACAGAGTGGATTTGTGGGGCTGGCAGGGGGGTGCCTGAGACCATGTCTGGGTGTGTTTAGAGATCTGCAAGGAGATCTCTCCCCGAGCTTCTCTGGGTACCTGTGTCAGTGCTTTAGTGCCCACACAGCACAGCATCCTGATGGTCAAGTGCTTTGCAAGTAGTCCCCTGCCTTTTGACACATCTCTCTTTAAGAATCAAACTCTTCTCTCATTGAGCTGAGGAATTTATAGGATTCTTGACCAAAAAAGTCTTGTCAGTGATTAGTTTTCTTGTGGGTATCGTTATATTCTTTTTATCAAGCTTATAATTTAAAGTTCCTGCTTATTGTTCTTTACAGTTTGTTAACCACTGCCTTATTAAATCATTCAGCTCATTACAGGAGGGGAGGGAACTATGTAACACAAACTTAGCTGTTTAACAAAGGAGTGTTTTGGGGTTAAATGCATACCAGAACTTTGTAATATCTTTTAATATGTTTTATGTGGAATCCCACAGTAAGGAAGTATTTGTATCAAATAAGTAAATGATGGTGAGTAAACAGCAATTATATTTTGCTGCTCTTAGAATCTTGAGCAAGCTCCAGCTCATTAAAAACTTGCCTATTGTTTGCTTATCTGTAGCACATCATTTCATACTGAGTAAAGGATCTAGTCTTGAAAATATTTGCACTTTCAGGAAGTAGATTTTTCTTTTTTTCCTTCCAGCTTCTTTAAATTTGACAAGGCTTGCTTCTGCTTGTGATTGCAAGTAGCCTTGATTAGTTTATATTGAGAGACATGATGCCCCTAAGCCCCATCCTTTAGTGATGGGACATGCACCAGTAGAGCTATGGGAAAGGGCTTCCTGTTGCAGGAGGTCCCATAGAAAGGCAAAGTGCAATTTAGAATAAAAGACCCATCTGTGTTACAGAGTGCTCATTCTCTCTCATCTCATTTTTAAATATCTTCTATTCTATAGAAGTTACGTGATTTGGATAATTAGTTGTTTTGTTCACAAGTAAGTAAATACAAAAGAAAGTAGGAATTTGTTGGGAAATTTTATTTTGACTCTTAAAATCTGTGGGGTTTTTTGTCGAATTATAATGCTTTGAGAGCATGTGTTTGTCTGAACTGTAATGTATACTGAACTATTACTAATATTCTTCTTGTTTTTCTACTTTGCATATTTGGACCGTCTTCTGGGACGCATTTTTAATGTATCTACACTGATGCAGTTCACACGATTCCTCTGTGATTCTCCTCTTGAGGTATGTATTAATTCTAGACACAAGTCACGATATGAACGTATTCTCTCCTTTTTATTTTCTGTGGTCAGCACTTTACGGGTGTAGATGGCACAAATGGGTGTCACAGTGTTATATTATTGCCAGCCACTAAGAAAGGTAACACTGAATCTGCAGAGGAGTCCAAGGAGCTGGGTAATGAGCTACCCCTGAATTTCATCAGTGCTTGAGGAAGAGGAAAAAAAAGAACAATCACACAAAAGAAGCAGAAATGACTGTGCTCTTGACTTATTTCTTTTAAAGAAAAGAATATATTACTAAATAATTTACTGACTCAGACTCCAGTCTGAGTTAAAAGTTGACTAGAAATGCTGCTGTTTCTTTTCCAATAAGCAAACTGTTGTAGATCTGTTACACTGTCTTTCTTGTTAGTCTTAAAGAGTTAAGTACCGCGTGACTGTAATGAAATTGTCAGGTTATAGTAATTACACTAGTAATGCGATATGTCGCACTTTGAATGAATCCATGTGTGGAGAGTTTGTTGCTTTTACTCTGCTGAGCCCACTGGCCTTTGCATTCCTGAAAGCTGAAGAGTAATAGAGCTCATTAGGCTTTATAGGAAAAGGGCTTTTATCACCTCGTCAACTCAGGCAGCAGACTGCTATTATATTCTTAATTTTGTATGGCTACGTAGATGTTGATGCACACTTCCCCGCAAGGTTTATACCAGTATTGTTTCTTACAGACACTTTTTATTGACATTTCGAAGCTTGAATTAAATTTTGTGTGGCACCACTACAGATGTCTTCAATTAGATGAAGTTAAATAAAAGGGGTTGTGTATCAGAGGCCAGGAGATTCTTGAAATTCTTTATTCTGAAATGGTTGCCACAAGGAAATCTAGTAGTGAGTGGTCTGTTTACTTTTTGGAACAAAAATAATTTCAAATCAAATTTAAATCTGACATGATTTCAATTTGTAATTTTTATTTTTTTAAATTTTAATATCATTATTAACTGTAAATAAGTATCAGTGGCCAAACTCTTCCTGCCTTTATTACTTCATTTCACTCCTGTGTTTAGTTTCAGTTTTGTCTATGGGCTCTGACACACACACAAGAAAAAATAATAGTTTAAAAAACAGTACAATATGTAGTAGCGGAAAACTAGGCAATTTTCTAGCAGTAAACAGGGTACAATAGAGAACTGATTTGTTCTTTTGTTCAGTATTCCTTTCCTCTTAGAGGCTGCATCTGAGCGTTTGCCTTTTTGCCTCAGTGACTCAGCAAGTGGAGCAGCTTACCACAGAGCTCTCAGGACTCTACACAGAGTCACAGGATGGTTGGGTTGAAAGGGACCGTAGAGCCCATCCAGTTCCAACCCTCTGGATGGTTTTCTGGCAGTTGGAGACCCTGCCTGTGGCAGGGGTTTTAAGACTTGATGATCCTTGAGGTCCTTTCCAAATCAAGCCATTCTATGACTCTCTGCCATGGGTTGCCTGTCCCCTACTACACCAGGCTGCCCAGGACCCATCCAGCCTGGCTTTGAGCGCCTTACAGGGCTCCCTACAAGAAATCAGCATGGCTAATTATGCTTTGGTTTGGTTGTGCATATAGCAACTTAGTTTGTTATTTTTTTTTTAATGCACTTCACATGGTATTTATGAACACTTGGTATTTCCACTGTCTTTTTAGTCACTCAGCATTACGTAATCAGACAACCTGGGGGAAGGTTTTGTTTCGTGCTGAAGGATCTCAGCTCTCTCCTTCTATGTCAGATGCTCCAGTCCTTGTGGCCCTTCACAAGTCAGTCTGTATTTCCCTGTACTGGACCCAGTGTTCCAGTTGCATCCTTACCAGTGCTGCATAGCGAGAGACGTAGGCAATAGAGCTATCAACACCTCCTTTCAGCTGCTGGCAACGCTCTGCCTGATGCAGCCAGGTGCTGTTGGTACTGTTTTGATGTGAAGGTGCATTGCTGCTTTCTCTTCTTTTTTTCCTCTCATTTTTCCCCCTCTTCTTTGAATGGAAGCCTGTAGTGCTACACCTCTGCTAACACGGCCTATATTTGTAGGCTGTTTTCACAGCATCTTCACTAATCCCTAATGAAAGGAGGAGACAGTAGTGAACAGCAGATCGGTTGCTAACCAAGAAAGATAGAAATCTACCATATGGTAGACTTTGTGTGTGTGCCTTTGGGAGAAGAACTGCTGGAATTAATCACTTCACTTTGGCAAATCATTTCCACTAGAGGTAGAAATCAAGAGTTTCCTGGTTTTTTTGTTTTATTTTTCTTTGTGTAAGGTAGCATGGATTTCATATTTTATTACTTCTTCCATCAGCAGCAGAGGATAAAATGGAAATGTTTGAAGTAGGAAATTTTATGAAACCTTCCAGTGTAAAACAATCACACAGTTATCAGGCTCAAGACACGTTTTCACAGGGGATGGTAGAGTGCCTTCTGTAGCTGCACACCAGTCTGGGTCAGGGGTTAACAAGTGCAATATCTATATTAATAATAACACTAAAATGTGTTGGAAGTGAAGTGAAAGTCCAGTGTGCTTTGAAGAAAATTGAGCGCTGTCACCATCACTGAAGTTTCATTATAAGCACTTATTACACTGAACTGTATTAATTAGGGCAACCAGATGGTATTAAATATTTAAATGTTAATAATGTATCATAAATTATGACCAATCACACATTCGTGAAGAAAATCCAGGGGCAGAAATAGCTATGGAAACTAGGGATTTTTAATAGTTCCTAATCATAGCATATTTAATCGTGGCTTGACTCTCATAGCTTGAGTTTTAGTTTCTAGTTTTAGTCTTTAGTCCTTTCATATAACATATTTAATGAATATTAAAACACACAGCTAATTGTAAAACTTTGCATTTCTTCTGTACACGTGTTCTGTAGGATAGTGGGGCTTTTGTTTAAGACAACCAGCAGCACCTATTTGAACATGAACTGTGTAAGGAAGTAAGAGGATATTGGTTTTGATCTCGCTCTTTCCATGTATGGTCTCTCACATTACATTTGTTGATTCATTACTCAGAGATGGCGATGTTCTTGGTGGTGAGAGCAGCTCGTGTTGTTGTAGTATAAAGGCTAACATATTATTTTGTTTTAAGGGTTCTCCTCTCCGGTGGGACTCGACTGCGTGATGTCCCATGTATATTTTACATAGCCTTGGACAGTTGTGGTCCCATGTGGCTGTATCAGCAACGTGAAATGGTATAACCTGCTCAAAGGGAGGGTTTCCTGTGCTGGGCCTGTTACACGTCTAATGGCCTGGGTGGTATGTGAGAAATCAAGGCAAAGGAGCCAAGTATTCATTGAGAAAATGGAGAAAACACAGTACTTACAAATGCTACAAAGGATTATATTGTATGAAAACTTCTCAAGGAGGAGAAATGTGCTTTTTAAAAATGTTATTTACTTTATGTAACGGAGATCCCTGAACGTTTTGCCTGAAATGAGTACTGTGCTTGTTATCCTTGTTAAAGAACACAGCTTCTTTTATGTTTGTAGATTTCTTTGTAATTGAGTTAGTGGAATAATGCTGTAGTTCATGCCTTACTAAAAGTCCTTAACTGAGCTGATAGTGCAGTTGGCAGATGTCTGTGACTGAGCCCATGCCATGACATTCCCAGATAGGGCTCCCATACACACAGCAGTCTTTTAACTGTAGAAGAAAATCTTCTGTGTTCTTTCAGATGAATCTTTTTTTTTATTATTTTTTTTAACATTTATTAAATTCTATGTGATGAATTTTTGGAAAGAAATGAAACCTATTTTATCCAGTTATTTAAATCAATCAGTGTTAAATTACAAATCACATTTCCCTTTGCTTTGCTTCCTTTTTTCTGTCACCTGCTGCACCATGGTAGATGAGAACTTAACCTGGTCTCTTTGGGCTCCCCATAGAAGAAATCTCTTTATTCCAAGCTCTCAAACTTTGACCATGTCCCAACTTACAAAAAATTAGTTCTGAGCACATGATTTCATTTGTCTCTACTGAAAAGTTGAGGATATTATGTGAAACAGTTATTACCAAATGTGTAGGCTTCTCCTGAATGAAAAGAACCTCAGCCTGATATATCAGTATCCCCTCTAATAGCCTCATATTCTGAAGATGCAGCTCTGAAATGTTTGATCATTTCACTTTTATTGTATTTTTAGCTACGCATCTAGTTTTATGCTGAATAAAAATGTAAGCACTTTATTGTACAGCTTTTATTTTGGGACTTACTGATTGAGTAAGTCAGTTGAAATGATTTTTGCTCGTGTGATTGATTTCTTTTGACACACGTGGTAACAATTAGAATAACTTCTACTGCCCGTCATCTCTTCAACCTACGCTACTGTATCAGAATGCCTGATTAAACCCTCCTCCTGCTGTTGTAATGCAAAACAGTTGGTAATAGCAGGTAGTATTGTCAGATTTATTGAGTGAGAAACTCCTTTCTGAAGATCTGGCAATACAGTGAAAAACACGACGAGATGGATAATTAAATAGAGCGCTGCGAAATTCAGGATTAAAATAAACTTAATGTTGGAGAAAACGTCATGCAAGAGTTGATTGCACAATATGATTTAAATTAGGAGATAATTTGCTTTGTAATTGGAGGCATCAGCTCCTGGCTTAGGTGCTTTTACCCAGTGTGGAAGTGTACTTGTGTTCAGAGCAGTGCACATCAACAGTGAGCTCCTCATTGGTTTTGCAGAAGCTGTTCTTAATGGGCTTGACAGAAAGGAGCTCCACAAGCTCTGTGACAGCAGACAGCTCCACGTTGTTAGTTAAAAGTTCTTTAGTTGGTCATAAAGGGTAAACCTTGCGTTGTGAGCTGGTAAGTGCTTTTTATAAACCTATTCTCAAACAGTCTCAGTGGCTACACTGAGAAGCTGATGGATATGCATCCAAGATGATGAGGAGTCCAGAGGGCAAGATGTGCGAGCAGCTGAGCTCCATGGGTCTGCTGGGCATGGAGCAGAGCAGGCTGAGGGGGAGCCCTCCTGGCAGCCCATAGCTCCTCATAGTGAGCCAAGGGGCAGCACTGAGCTCTGTGGCAACAATGGGGCTGGAGGGAATGGCATGGAGCTGTGGCAGGTGGGGGTTGGGGAAGGGCTCTGCACTGCCCAGGGCAGTGGGCACGGCCCCAAGCTGCTGGAGCTCAGGGAGCACTGAGACCCTGCTTTCTTGCAGGGTTTGGGTGATGCTGTGTGGAGACAGGGTTGGATTTGATGGTCCTTATGGGTCCTTGCCAACTCGGGATGTTCTGTGATTCTACAGTTCTATCGTACAGTGAAAATCAGAAAGTGTATAGAGAATTAATATTGTTTCCCACCCCCCATTTCTCAAATTCCCATTTGTCCTTTCTCTAAATGTGCACGGCAGGAAAGATTTCTCGCAGCATTTTCTTTTAAAATCCCCGTCTAAAATTGTTTTTATACTGGAAATCTACCAGTCTGATAATGATATCCTGTTTCTCCTCAGGCAGAGAATCCACCGAATGGACCAGAATGTGGCTACGGTTCTTTTCACCAGCAATATTGGCTGGATGGGAAGATAATAGCTGTGGGTGTCATTGATATCCTGCCCTACTGCGTGTCCTCTGTCTATCTGTACTATGATCCAGACTATTCCTTCTTATCTTTGGGAGTCTACTCTGCGCTACGGTAAGAGGATTTTTGCTTTCTGGTTAGGCATAATAGTAAGAATAGATACTTGTTCCTAAATTGAGTCTTTATTTCCAGTTGGATGCATAGCTAAATCTACTTTCAGTTTTCTAATCTTTCTAATTAGCTACATGCTTTTAAAGATTAAAAAAGTCTGGAAAAACTCAGAAAGGAAGTACCTGGTCTTTATTCCCCAGAAAACAATTCAGTATTGCTTGGTTTCAGCAGAAAAAGCCTCTTTTTTTGTTTGGATGGAAATAATTCTTCCTTTGCCTTAGCTTAGTCACCAAATGAAATTAATCACTTTTATACTTGTGTGCACAGTGAGATCGTAAAAACTGTCTTCTGAATTAGTAGCTTCCTGCTATGCTAGCACTGAGTATATTTTCAGGTATGTTAATCTCATTATCTTTTGTCTGACAGGCAGTAAACCTGTGAATTTTAAAGCCTTAGGTTAACTGTCAACCTTTTTGAGTGTATCCCTCTCTGTGTAGAGGTGAATTTTGTGATTTGTGAATACTCTACTTTTGAATTGCTCAGATGCATCTGTCAGGAGCAGGAGTTCTCTGCTAAGTTGCTGACATCAATCTAATGGTTTGTTCCTGCTGAAATGAGGCACTGCAGTCACTCCTCTCCATATCTACCATGTTCTGGGCTTCCAGCAATCACATCTTTAGCCAGGTTTGTTTACTGAGTGGAAAGCTGCTTCAGCAACCTGGTTAGAGAGCTGAGCTCTTAGTGAAGAACCTGTTAGTACTGGAGCTGGTGCAAGAGTGATGGTGAAGCAGTGCAGTTGGGAATGGCTGGACGGAGTGCAGGGCTTCCCACTCTGGTAAGCTTCTAGATCAGTAAAGCTCTACAAGCAGTTTCTCCAAATATGTTGCTTCTGGCAAGAGCTGACAACACTGCCTTCCTATTGGCTTTTCTCACCTTGTTCGAGAGATTTTCCTTATGAAGGAGAAACTGTAAAATCATAGAAAAGTTTAGCCAGGAAAGGGCCTCTGGGCATTTATATTCCAGTTCCACCTCGGGTCAGGAGTAACTTCCAAGTTGTTGTATGCATTAATGTAACTGCCAGTGTAGCATCTCATTTGGTCTATAGTTAAAAGAGTCTGAGTTACCATTTTTTTCTGAATCCAAATAAATCAGAATTAACAGGTAGGAAACTGTTGGAATGATGATGTAGAAGTGATCTTTTTTTTTCCTATTGGTAGTCTTGATTTTAATAGAAATGCTAGATATTTAAAATTAGACTTTTTAACATGAATTACCATAAGCAAATTCTAAGAGTTTTTTCTTTATGTATCACATTATTTTATGTAATAATAGACTGACATAATCCATGCTTATGAATTCTTGAAATGATTTAAGATTTTCTACATAATAAATTTTAAACTTTGTCATTGCAGCATGCTTGTGTGGCTCAACTAGTGAAAAAGCAGCTTGTAAATTCTGCTGCATTTAAGGCAATGAAAATGAGTTCTCAGTAGGCTTGGGGCTGGGGGGGGTGCAGCCTTGTTCTCTTTTGAAAAAGGGGCAAAAAAGCCCTTAAGAGTTAGGGAGGGTTTAGGAAGTTGTGAAGGAATCCGATACCTTTAAAAGCTGTTGCCTGTTTTACTCTGGGGAGGTTAAACTGTACTGCAACGCTATCACTTCCACTTCATGCTATTCTGAGAGTTTTTGCTCCTGAGTCGTAGAAAGGATGCAACTTGAACATCTTCTGAAATAAGAAGGCATTTGAGTACAGAATGAGGGGAGAAGAGGATACATGTAATATAAGTGTCTGAAAAAGGATTGGGGGAAGCTGCTTAACACTTACTTATTCTTATCATTTTTTTTGGGAAATGCTCAACATTCCTCCTGCTACCTAGAATCATTAGTAGTAGGTAATATTCATAATCTAGCTTTTGTAAGCAGAAAAAAACTTAAAATCCTTTTGGAATTGGGTTGTTTGGCACAGAAATACTGAGTTTTGTGTTGATGAAATGATTGTACGTATTGCTCACTAGTTGCCTGTTCTTGCCAAGTGTTAACAGCCATTATAATTCATTAGGTATGTGTCTTAACTGAAAGCCTTATTTAAAAAGTAAATTGAGTCTATAACCCCCTTTCCAGGGCAGTGCTTTGGGCAGAAAAAAAAACACAGGTGTGAATTGTGAAACGTAGTGCTGCATTGCTGCTGCCAGGTTGGTGTGATGGGAGAATCCCTTCTTGCACTGGGTCTCAGCTTGAGCTGGAGCAGCACACTCCCCTCATTCCTGTGCAGCACTGCAGTTCCCACCTGCTTTGGGAACCCATAGGGCTTGGATGTGGTCACTTGGTCAGTGAGCTAGGGAAAAAGAAGGTGCAATTGTACTCCATGAAGCCCTGGTGCTTTACCAGGGGAGGTGAGAGATGGATGCTTTTTTTGTTCCCCAGTAATGCTAGTCGTTCCTAGAGTGTATTTCTGCACTGCCATTTATGAAGATACCTGCAGTGGTTCTAAGCATTATATCACTGCTGTTGTGCATTAATTCACTATGACCACCTAGCAAACTTTCAACAGGCAACAGAGTTGCCTGTAGGACTGCTACTGCAGCCCGATCTCTTTGTCTTACGGTCTGTTGTCTTCATTTCTTTTTTTTTCTTTTTTTTTTTTGTCTTCTTGTATTATTAAATCAGCCAGTGTAGACCAATTGCAAAAAGTGTTGAAGATATTTACAACAGCAAAGAATGTTCTTTTCCTGTAGTTTTCCAGGATTGTACAATTGCACAAAGGTATATATTTAATTAGATCCAAGATAATCAGCTAGGAATGGTGAGGATGTTTGACTGCATGCTATGTACTAGGGATGTTGTATGTATATTGTTGGTACACTTTGGTAGTATATAAACTTCACTTTTGGAGTCTGTTGTATTTACTTGGAAGTGACTTGGGATATTTTTGTTTTTCAATAAATACAATACAGAATTATAATGTACCTTGATGGCCTCAGCAAAGTATGTGGAACTGGAATGTCAGATTTTCAGCGTATTTAAACGTTCTCATTACCATCATAATCTTGATTAGGAAAACAAACCCAAAACAGTCTTTGTGTGTGCTTCCTACAGGACCATGCTCGTATCCTCTTTTCCTTTCAGCACGGAAAGTAAGAACCAGACTCCAAATTCCATCTAATTTGATGCAAACGTGAACTGCAAAGTTACAAATGCTGTGAAAATGAATATTGCAGTAGAAATGCTGACAGACTCATTTTGAAAGCGCTGCGAAACAAGCAAACTTGTTTTGGAGTACTCTCATGCTTCCCTTTGTACAACTTTCTCATTTGTTCTGAAACAAACATGAGATAAGTGAAAAATGGTTGTTGCTGTACGAGAGCGGATGTTTTGGTGTGTAAACTGCTAGAATGCAAAGAACAGAACAAACAAGAAGCTTATCCTTGAAGCTAGTTGATTAAAAGCACCAATGTTTTCTTGAGCTGCTGTCTCTGTACTGGGTCAGATTGCTATGGAATTCCAGCATGCATGAATATTAAAAGGAAAATTGTGAAATAAAGGCTTTTAGTCACTTTCTCTCTGAATTTCACATCGGTCACATGGCAAGGCAGAAGGGGAAAATTAGAATGTTTTTTAAGCTTCACACAACGCCCTGTGTTTGTTATCTTCTTTCTTTATTTGGTGGAAGCCTAGTCCTTCAAAGAAGTCAAAAGCCAGGTGGTTGTAAAGCATTTCTTTGAATGATGAAATGAATGTAGGAAATGTATTCATAAATAATGAGTCCTTTTTTTATGTTTTCCTTTTGTAGGGAAATCGCTTTTACTCGGCAACTTCATGAGAAAGCCCCTGATCTCTGTTTTTATTATATGGGTTTCTACATTCATTCGTGCCCCAAAATGCGATACAAGGTAAAGTGTGTTTTCACTTCTTTCCTTTGTGTACAATTATTCAAAGCATTTGACAGTTCTCATAGTAACATAATATTTTTGTAGTTGTCATTTTGGATTTCAAAATAGACTTTACATGGTTAAATGTGAGCGCTGGGTTACTCTTTGACTTGACTTGGGGTTATTTATTTATTTCGTTGAAGTCTAGCTGCATGTGGTATTTATTACAAGTTGGCTTAAAAGCTGTTCACTTGGAGAGATTTTCAAGGCTGTCAGATAATAGTTTGTCATTTGGTTACCTGGGTGTCTCATGTTTACCATATATCTGGCAACAGACTAGAATTCTTCCTTTTTTGGGTTTGACTGCATATTTGTGGAACCGTTGCTTGGTGACTGTAGGCAGAGATAGCATGACTTCCTGGGGCTTACTCTGCAGATAAAACTATGAGAAGCCAGATTGTTAGGAATTTTGGATCAAGTAGCAAAAAGGATCAGGAGAATCCCAAAGCGTTTGGCACAAGCAGTCCATCACCAAATCTCCTTTGTAATCCCTGTTAGCCTCAGCTTTGTTTAGACCTGAACGCCCAAGGGTCCATCTCTTCTCCGTTGTTTAGATCCCATCTTTTCTTTATAAATGTATTGTTGCTTTTTGAATATTGCTGCACCATTTCAGAATAGTGAAAACTGATAGAAATTTGCTGAACGTTTACAATAGCAGTATATGTTAATAATATGGAAAACATAGAAAGCAAATGAAATCTAGACTCAGAGTTGTTAGTGCTTTCTTTTTTCATCCTCAAAGCGTGCTAAAATGCTGTGTTTACAGCTAGTTTTCAAATAGCCAAAATGCAGTGATGCTCATTGAAACGGTGGTCACGAAAGAAAACCCAGTACACTGAAACAAATTGTAAAACTAAGCAATGAAATGCTTCTAGATAATGCTGTGAAGTGGTTGGTAGAGCAGAGTGGAGAAGAACTGACTTGGCAGATTAAGCAATTTAAGCAAGGCCTGCTTGGCTTAGCGGTGTTGCCTGCTGAAAGCCTTGCCTGGTTCTGGTTTAGAGGTGCTAGAGGCTCCCTTTCCTTAGTGACTTCAGTCTGGGAGAGGGAAAGGCTGTAGGTAAGTGTTATTGAACAGGTGCCACAGAAACAAATTAAATGGGCTGAAGAGCTAACCGCTGTTTTTTATTTTCTGCTTGATATTTTCTCTGCGATTTGTCTGTGGTAGGGTGTTTGGAAATGGAGGCTAGGGACAGCATCTTCCTGCAAGCAGTGCCTTCTAAGAATGCACACATTACACTTGTTTACAGTGAAATCACAGGATTTTGGGAATCAGGAAATCTTCCCTCAAGACGCAGATTATGGTCAGTGGAAATGCCTAAGCTGACGTTTCTATTTGATTCCTTTTTTTAAAGGAAACACAGAATACTTCTGGCAAAAACACCTGAGTGTTGAGTACTGCTTTGTACCATACTGCCTCTTGGAGCTCACCTTTGTCAGTCTGAATGCTTTTGAAGCTGCCTTTTTCTCTTGCTGTCAGGAAATGCGTACAGAACAGCGACTTTGTGATGCTGATTTCAGGAGTTTGACAGGGTTCTGCTTTGCGTTAAGTCAATCTCAGTCTTCTGCACAAGACCTGGCTGAAATAATTGGGGATCTGTGCAATGAACTGTTCTGCTCGTTTATGTTGTAAAAAAGTGATGCATTAATGTTGTCTGCACAAAGACATAGCGGAATATTTTAGTTTTAAATACACCACTCCTAGCTTGGAGGTATAGATATCTAACAGCAAACGTCAAAGTCTTGTTCTACATAGGTACTGCCTTGGAATGCAAATTGTAGACATCTCCTCTACAATCAGCAGTGCAACTGTTGGATGGGTGGCTGCTGCTAAGCTTGTTGGGGCTGAACTCACAGGCAGCATATTTTTGTTGGTCAACCTGTGACGTTTTCATCTGCTACTTCTACAAATGATATAATTTTTGGTCTGAATGGTGTGCGATGTGATGTTTAGTGAAGATCAGAGGCCTGAATGTCACGGAAGAGGATCCTCAAGGGAGGATTGCAGTGGCTCAGGAATAGGGCCGAGAGATCCTGAGTTATCAGCAGCAAGCTAAATGGGTAAAGAGCATCATCCAACACAATGGATCAGATGGGTAATTTCATGAGTTTTGAAAAGCAGGCTTTATTTTGACTCCTCCTTTCCTTCCTGTTCCTTTGGTTCCCAAACAACTTGCATTTGATTGCAGAGTAACATTCTGTAATGTTAGAGAATCAGGGAAATTGCAGATGGGGAAGGGAATACGTCACAGTTTTAGGCTAGTTTTTAGTTCCCAACTCTTCATAGACTTGTTCCCATCTATGAGTTTATATTTGTGAACCGGTACAATAAAATATACATTGAGTTCTGACAAAACGATTTCTGAAGATCTACTAACTATATTAATATGGAAAAATGTCATGAAAAACACAAAACAGTGGATTTATTCCATTTTTTTTCTTTTTTTGGGGGGGGGTAGGAGGGGAGTAGATCAGTGTAATACAAGATTAAAACAGTTCTCTGTTGCAATTCACAACCTTGTGGTTAAACTCTTGAGGCTTTGTTCGATGTGGTAGTTCTTTGTTGGAAAAAATAGTATCCTGGAAGAATTTCCAGCACTTGTAAAATGCAAAGTCTTTTTCCTAATGTGTTTTGGGGACTGTGATGAAACTTGAAGTACAAGGAGGTGTTTTACTTTAGGATAATGTTGGTCTCAGGCTTGCTTCTCATGATTACATTCTGTACCTGTAATTATAAGTGTATTTTCAACTAAAGACATTTGTTTACAAACATATATTGATAGAATTTCAGGACTAAACCAATGGCTGCATCAGAGAGATACTTGAGAGCTCTTGGATTTTTTTTTTTTTATTGAGCCAAGCTTCTGTCTGTTTTATATCCCACAGGATTTTTTTGTGTGGTTGTGTGTTATTAAACTTGCATTCTTCAGTTGCTGCTGAGCTCATTGCGATGCTAATCTCCTCGTTTCTGTTCTTTCTGTCATAGCTCTTTGATTCTGATTTTTGAGTCTGTTGGTGGGAGACACCAAATAGGTTTTGGTTTTGTGCTTCTGCTCTAAATGCTAAGTGCACTTGCTGTCCAGCTTTTGCCATTTAGATCCCTGGTGACCATAAATCCTGTTCTCCTCTAAGTTCTTGTATTGGGAAGGGAATGTTGATGAAATTTTCTACCTGAGTTTCTTTACTTCTAGTTGTGGGTTGTTTTTGTTTTTTTTTTTTAATGCTTTTTCAATGTCAATATTTGCATGCAAATCGTGCAACTGGAGCACCTATTGTCTCTGGGTTTGGCCAACCATTCCCTTGCCCTGACACCACTCCATGAAGTCAGTAAATAAATAACATCAGTGAGCTTTAAACAGACCCAGTACCTCCTTGCCTCCCTATCTGGGTGCCATTTGAAGACCATTCTGTGATTTGAAGAGATGTTTTGACTGAAATCTTTATCCAGACTTGTATGCAGGCCAAAGTAAATGGAATTATTTGAAACAGTCTACTTTGGTATCAAGGCATGGCCAGACTTCAGATAGATGGAATACTAGAAAGGGTTCTGAAATGTCAAAAAAGAAACAAAAGGCTTATTCATCTGTGATTAATCTTTCTTGAACTGAATACCTCAGGCTGACTGCGGTCGTAAGCAGTGCCCCTGGAATTTTATGGAGCTCCAGAGCCAATTTCTTTGGCTGATTTTAGGAATTTTCAGCATTACTCCTCCCGCAGCAGCACGATGCAGCAGCAGCCTGCAGCTCCAGCTCCCACGTTGGTCTGCCTCCCACCCAGGGCTTTTTCACCCCTCCTGACCATGGTACTCAGTTAACCTTTACAAAAAGCTTGGATTTCCTGCATAGGCTGAAATGGACGAAGGAAAACAGCTTGCTGCAGCGTGACTCGATGCAAACCTCTGTGATTTTTGGTTATGAGGACATGCTGCCACAATTCTGCCACTGAAACAGCTTTGAAAAATGTCACACAAAAAAACCTGCTATACCGCTGTGCTTTTTCTTTCTAGTTAGCATGTATTAAAGCTGCCACCAGCTGCTGGCCTGTTTGTCTCCATGCTGTTACTATTAACTGAGGGAATAGATGATCAATGAAATGCAATTAGGGAAGTGGACTTGCACTGCTCAGATCTGTTTGCACTGGTACTACTGGCTTCTCCAGAGTTAATTTTGTTGGTTTATAAGAATACCATACGTCAAAATGAATTCAACATTTGTAATCACAGAGGTCATATATAGTCAACTAAATATTCTGACAAGGCAGTATTTATTACAGTTCACCAAGTTGTTGCATGAAATGCTACTTTTTGATAAAGAATTGTAAATATATAGGTTTAAAAGCTGGTGCATACTTGTAGAAAGCCATATAGGTTTTGACAGTGCAGAAGCAGAAAAACAAAAAGCAAAAACTAAAGCATATACTACTAATAATTGTATAGTAAAAAAAAAAAATCTGAAAATGATGAATTGAAGACGAGAGTGGAAAACTTTCCTGCTTTTCAATAGCATCTAGCTTTCTGCATGGCTTGCTAACATAGTTTTTAGCCACGTTACTTGTACTTTCCTTCCACTTCTTCATGGGACTTCCTCTGTGGTCAGGTTATTGCTCTGTGTTGGTATCAGCAGCTGAAACTGAGCACTCATTTTCTTGGAGCAATGAATGTGCTCTGTGTGTTCCTTCTAATGGTTTGGGTTAGTGACTGCGGGGGGAAAAAGACCACTCTGAGTTATGACTTGGCTTTTGGCATTCAAACCCAAAGGGATTTTCTAGAACTCCTTTAAAATGGCTGGCCAAGACTTGCAGTGGTATTTCAGATGATGGACTTGGCTGCTAGGGAAGCATTTTAAGGGAATTCATCTTCTACTGTGCATGCATTGAATGCTTTTGAAAATCAAATTGCTGTAGTATTCCTACAGGATGTAACTAGGGCAAAAAATCCTCTTCTAGAAATATTTTACCCAAGGTGTTGACTTGAGGATTGGTGGTATTTATTTATTTTTTTAATCTGATATGTCATATGTTACTATATTCAGGACTGCAGTGTCTCCTAGAGCTTGCTGTTCCTTTTATTTGTTTTCTGTTTCCATTTGTTGCTTTCTGCCATAAGAGCTTTTTCCTTGCACCTTTCATTACCTGGAAGACTCCTCCTATCTGATTACAGCACACACTGAGTAAATGGTGCCGAGTGATGGGAACGTGGGGTAGGGTAGGAAGCACCATAGGAAGAAAAAAATCAGTTCATCATAGGATACCCTGAGTTAGAAGGGTCCTGAAGGGATCATGTAGTGCTACTGGTAAATGTTTTCAAGCATTTCCTTTGGATGGCACAGTACAGAATGTTTGAGGCTGCTCTCTGTTTTTTATTTTTGTTTTTTATCCTTTAAGCTATTTCTGTCCAGGTCATGAAAATTGAGACAACAGTGTTGTTAAGAGCATTGAAAGCCTCTGTTCTGAATAGCAACAACCATTACTGAATGCTGACAGTGGATTTCCAGTGCAAATAAAATTTCTTAGAAGTAGAATATCCATTTCCATCTTGCTTTTTATGACAACAAATGCAATTGGTATTATTATTTCCTCTAATCTGCTGCATTCTGTGCTGTGTGTAATTGGTAAATGATTATGGCTTTTCCTTGGTGCATGTGTTGAAGCTGTGCTTAGTTTCATGCAAGATTTGCAGGACTGAAACCAGTCAGAATCCGCTTTACCACTAGAAACAAATGCAGAGCTCAGCAAAGTCTTTGAAGTTAAGAAACTTTAGTTTTCCTCTTTTAAAATATTTACAGCATAGACATACTTTTTTTTTTTTGTCAGCTAGAACTCCTTTGGGGAAAAATGCAGAAATACCCCTGGCTTTATTACTCTAATTTTGGAAATGTGGGTTCCTTTTCAGTTGTTTACTTCAAGCTTTAGGTGACTGAAGCATGGCAGAACTCAGGTGCAAGCACGATGCGTGCATTTGTGGCTGCCTGCCTTATCTGTGGGCTTCTATCAGGACAGAATGAAATGGCTGTTTTAATGTTTAAATTTGTAACTTTTATATACTGAATAAATAAATATTAGTAACATGGAGTATGCTGTCCTAAACCACTCTGTTTGCTATCAGCAGTTTGGAGCTTGGATCCCCTTCCACCATTTTCACGCAGTCTTTAAAAAACAACCTCCCCAAACTGAAGCCAATAAGAAAGTACAAACCAAACTGGAAAATCCCAAGGGAATGAGTTCCCATATGGCTTATTTCAGAGAAACGTTCAAAATCTTTTAATTAATTCCAGATATCAGATGATCAAAATACCAATATTAAAATATTTTAATGATGATAATATTGATTCTGTTAACGATGTTAGTATCGGTGAAGAGTTCTTATCTGCAACAAGATTATATCTGTGTGTAAATATATGTAACGTATTAATAGCTCAGGTGTTCTGAAGAATAAAATCATGATAGAGGTGGTATGAAGTGTGTACATCAGTAGGAATTGTAGGGGTTGGAAGGAACCTCTAGAGATCATTAAGTCCAACCCCACTGCCAAAGCAGGCTCTCTACACCAGTAGTCCTGTGGCCAAAGAGATTACTTGTATCCCAGTTTCCTGGCACTGAAGATACATAATGTGAAGTGACTTATGTCCATATTACTATACTTTCATAGTCTTCACAGCAACATTGCTGCATTCAGACTGTTAGGTGTGGTTATGACAGTCACTAATACAAACTATCCCACACTAATCTGCCTGGCAATAGACTAGGGCAATGTAATATGTCCTACGTTTCACTTGCTGCATTAGTTTTTCCAATTTGAGTTGGTTTTCCTATTCTGTTTCTTTGATAAATATAATTTTGTTCTTTTGTATGAGGCCTAAATAAACAAAAAGCTGAGCTCACCCTAATGAAAGCACCCGAGGAAGGGTATGGTTTGTTCATTGTAGGCTAATTCTGTGCAGCAGATGTTTTTGGAGTTATTAGAGGTAACTCAACTGCCTCTGTCAGAAAGAGCTGCTGAAAAGATTTGTTCAAGGTTGTGTTAATAAACCTGACACAAACCATCTTCTGCATGCTAATAGATGCTGGAAATTTATCATGTCTAATTCATGGCTCTGTATGGTCATAAATTTGCTGCTTGTTACTGCCTTGGACTGAATTTGAAGGGGGCTTGTAGCGACTATTAGCTATTAAACTGTGGACTGTGAAATATATAGACAAAAGTAATGTGGGTTTTGTTTATTTTGTGTTTTTGTGAGGGTTTTTTTTGGGGGGGAGGGGGTGGGTGGAATAATTTCTTCACAATTCACGTCATTAATTTCTTTCCTTCATCCAAGGAATGAGGTCATGGCTCGTGTTTCAGAGTTTGCCATTTACAATTCTGAACATCCACTGGTCAGTGCTAGTAAATGTAAGATGCGTGCAAGTCAATGTGCTTTTTCAAAGTCTCTAATGGCAAGTGAATTAATGAAGTGCTGCTTTGTTGGCTTTGCTGTATTAATCATTTTTGGATGGTCCTGAGATGCTAGCTAGCATCCTGAATTTGATTGATCTGTCTCTTTTTCTGTTCCCAAAGATGAGTGAATTTAGGCAGCTACCTAACGATGCTCTGTTGCAAAGTGCTCAATGATCTCTGCAGGCAGTGCCTTTGCTTCCCACACAGCCGTGTCTCTATGCGAGGTTGCTCAGAGGCACACAAGTTTTCAAGCTCTGGGCAAAGTATCAAAGATATTGTGTCCTGGAGAAAAAATAGCCCTTTAAATCTGTCACGGAAACCACTGAAACATTGGTCAGCTTTATCTCTGCCCCAGGTCTGTTGAACCTGGTGACACCTGCAGTATTGGAACTCTCATTGAGTTTGGTTGCTTTTATTGTATTCTTTCTGACTTTTGCTTTTCACTGATGATATTTGCTTTAATTAGGGAGTATTGTCATGTGGAATTTATTTGGTCTGGAAGCCAGGAACTCCACCTCCTCCTGGCTCTGCTGTATTTCACCTTGCAGTCTTTACAGTAGGAGCTGGTTGACAGGTCAGTTAATCCACACAGATTTTTTTTTTTTCCCTACAATTTAACAGGAAAGATTTAATGGTAGATACTCTAATGAGGACTGGTTTTACTAGGAGTCTATATTTTGCAGAATTATTGCAGTATGTTTTTCTGGAGTGTTACATTTAATGTAGATAGTGATTCATTATTTTGAATGATTACTTTGATTTTGTTTAGCTGCTCATGGTACTGAGTAGAACTATATTAATGTAGTTCTATTATTTGTCCTTGATTCTGATACTAACAACACTGCTTCCTTATAAAAAGCTTTCTGTATTTTAGGATGATTACTCATACTTCATTGTTGGTTGGGTAGGAACTGGAATCCCAAATTGCTGTAGAGGGGAATGATTTGGAAAATGTAAGAAATAAAAAAACTAGGCTCATCAAGGTCCATAAGGGATTTTGTAGTCCATATCCTTGCTCCAAGGCAGGTCCAATTACATTTGTGTTAACTTCTAAGGCACATTGGACGTGTATCTGCCAAAGGTTTCCTTCGACGTGTCTTTATGTGTTGGCAGTTATATCCTTAGGTATTTTTGTGCTTAATTTGTCTTTCATTGATTCGTCTACCATGAACTTCTTAAACAATATCACTTCTAGCCACCCATCCATTCACAAAAATAAACTCCTCAGTTCTATTTCATGTTTTCTCCAAGTCACATTTTTTAATCCTCTTGCCATTCTTTATGATGTCTAATGAATTTTCTTCAACAGATCCATTTCTTTCCTACAGAACAGTGTACAAAATTAATCTTTCAAATGCTGAGGACAGCTATACATTATTTACAGTGAAGTTAACAATTCCTGTTATATAAGAACGAAGATGATAGGCTCTGGAGACAAGGAGGAAAAATGGGAATTGTGTGAGTACGAAGTTTTCAGAATGGGCTAAATTAGGACTTGGCTGAGTTCTTTTTAGAGCTAAAGTTGTGGCTGAACGTGAGAGCACAGTGTATGTGTTCTCGAGTCTCGCTTCTGTCCATTCTGTTTTAGCTAAGTATCTGTTACAAGTTCCTGTTCTCTTTTCCTGTCATTGCATTAGATGAGGTGACAGAGCATCGAGGGCTTTTATAGTTGTTCCCTATAGAATCTACGGATATTTTTAGGACGTTTTATCATCTTTATTATAGTAAGTGCTGGAAGTGGTCATTCAAAGGAAGGAACCAATTAAGAGTAAACAAACTGCAGAACAGGTAGCTTTAATGCTGGATTGCAGATGACAGTATTGTTTTGTGTTGTTTGTTTTGTTTTGTCTTTTTCACAACACAAGTATCACCAGTAGAGGAGGAGCTTACTTCATGCTATCCTGGTAGCCACCAACATTTTTCAGATACATGTCACTTAAAAATAAATCTGTATTCTCTTTAAATTGAATCCAGGTGGGGCTCCCCAAGCAAACTGCCAATGGGAAAGTTAAATACATTTGTTGCTGCTCCTTTAAAGGTTTTACTTAATGAAACAGAATCAAATCCAGAAGGCTTTTGAGGGTGTTACCCTACTGGGGTAGGCCTCATGAGCTGTTGTCTCTTGAGTGTAAGACAACAACATCCAAAGCAAAACCTCTTGTGTTTTCCAGACAGCGCTAGGAGATTTCAGTGTATCACATGAGGGTTCACCACGGGCTGATGAAAACTTTGTTCAGTTGATTTCAGCTGAAGATCTGAACTGTCCTAAGAAGAATAAAGTTGTTTCAGTACTGGGAGATGTTAATAACAGTTATTTGCAGTGTTATATGTATGGGATGACTGTGAGATTCCAACTAGAAAGCTTTCAAAGGACCAGATCATCTTTTTTTTATAGAATGTTACACTGCTCGCTTCCCTTCCCATTCTCACTCTGAATGAAAATGGTAACTTGAAAATGTTTTCACAAGTAAAACTGAGCTAGAATGACAGAGAAAAGGAGATGAAAACAATCCCATTGTTAACTAATTGAAGAAGAATGGGTTCATGGAGCAAAAGTACACAGGAACCAAATTCTTTGTTTGATCCCAGCACAATTGCTCTGTTGTTTTATGAATGGACAGAAGACAGGATGAGCTTTTTGTTCCACTGATCTATTGATTTTATTTAAGATACTGAGTCTAGTGTTCTGCAGGGCTACTTAGTGCTAATGTGTTCAGTAAAGTTTATTCATTGCTGGTGAATGCTTTTTTTTTTTGTTTGTTTTTAATTTTACATTCTTTTTATATTATTCTTTACTGGTTGGCATTGTGTGGCTTGCTATTAATCCTTCTTAATGATCTTCCATTTGGGGATGGAGCAGAGGGATTGGCAGCCATTTTTGTGTTGCAGTCTGTTTGGGAGGACTTGCTGCTCCTTGCATCCTCTGGACACATCTCCCAGAGACAGCGAAGGATACTGAGTGAAACGCTGCATTTATATCATGAATCATTTGGTTTCAGTAGGGCTTGTTTTGGGAGCCCGGCCTGAAGCTTTAGTTGGGAAGACAAATCAGTTTCTTTCACAGAATTTTATCTGATTCACTGTTTGATGATGGTTTAATGGATTCATCATCACAAAACTATTTTCAATCGTTGGGTGTTGGTAAAGGAATCCTGTGTGTTAAATGTTGTTTCCATTACACTGATGACTGAATTGGAAGTCCCCAGGCCCCTGTATTGACAGCCTCACCTTCTTATGGGGCTTCTTTATTTTCACTTTGAAAAGTGGGAATGACAAACTGATAAGATCAAGCACTTGGCATTCTGTAAGTGTTAATATGCCCCTGATCCAGTATTGAGATGCACATTTAGCATGCCTTTCCCTTACCAGTTTTTTGATACAATCATGGTATATATGGCATATGGTAGACTTAGTGATTCCGGCCTTCAAACTTGTTTTCTCCTACTAAGGCAATTAGAAAGGAATCAGTTTCCAAACATCTGGCTATGAAGGAAAACTGAAGCGATGATATTTCAGCTCAGGTGCTTTGGGGATACATTAACGTTAAGCAGTATGTTTTCCTAAACATGCAAGTGGGCATGTCTGTGCCTTTTAGCCTGAGTTATTGCAATGAAAGCATAATAGCAAATCTGTTCTAACCAGCTGTGAGAATAATGTTGGACTTGGGCGGTTTTTCAGAGCCACAAGCACACACATGTGCATTTACATTGCTAGTAGGTGCAGAACCTGCATGCACAGTGACTGCTACAGGATTTGGTACTGTAATTTCATTTTGTTCAAGTTTGGATACGTAATAAAAATGGACTTAACTTGTCAAGGAATCCACTAGAAATTTAATATTTTGTTTATAATAAAGAAGAGAGAATTTGTTAATGTAAGGGAGAATTTGAAAGCAAGTCAACGTGGAAAAGAGTATGTTGAAGGAACGCTGATGTTTCTTGCAGAGTGTGTTTGCAGGCAGTTACAGTTCCCTGTGAATAACTTGACAAAAATTCAATGCATCCATCTATCTGGATGTATTTTCTGCATTATCCCTACGCTTGTTCAGTGTTCCTGTATGTGGATCCCTTCCTGTTTGTTACGTTTAGCCCAGTTCTGGAGAGGCTCAAGCACGCTGAGGTCCAGATGCTACGAGTCTTAGTTTAGTGTTCCTTCTGGCAATGAATGGAGCACTGCCCTGTTCTTTAGTTTTGAGTCTGAAGGTTGAGCAGATGAACAGAAGCTTGTATGGACAGTCATGTCAGCACAGATTTGGCCTTCTGCACAGCTGTGTTTTGTGGTTTGCCCACCATGAGAGCAGGTGTGTTTGTGCAATGTAGGGGAGGCATGGTGCCTAGCTGCTTTGTACCTTTTCACTTCTGGAGACCACAAGCGTCTCTCCTATGGTGACAAAACACATCTTGATGGTGCAGATTTGTGCCTCTTTCAGACTGCTCCATTGTTATCAAAGATGGTTCAGTGCAGATGTTGGCTTTCAGGTGTTGAGATGGGCACGAGGTGAGGCACAAAAGGTGCTCCTGGGGAACAGAGAGCTTATGCACAGATGCTCCTCTCACAGCAACCAAAGCAATCTTGTTTAACAAACACTCGACAAGCTAAGCTGACCTAAAGTTAGAATGCTTATTTCAGGAATGAATGCTTCCAGTGAAAATAAACATTTTTATGGGCAACAGAAGAAAGTTCCTTTAAGGAGTACTTCTTTGATGGTCTTGATTTTTGCACAGATCCTTTTTTCTGTTGTGTTACTTTCTGTTAAGTTCTAACACGTGGTTGGAATACTGTGGCAAAGTGAACCTTCTCTTTTTTTTTTTTTTTGTTTGTGGATGGAGAGGCAGTGAGAATGTCTGATGGAGGTGCGGGACTTTGTCATTCCTTATAAAGAATTGTGGGCACTTGAACACTGAGATTTAATTATTTTTCCTTCAGAGTTACAGTGTAATTCACATGTTTCTGTGTGCAGTATGAATGTGTTAATTTGATTTTCACAGTGTTGTTTAGCCATGATCCCACAGAATGATTTATTTTTTGGACTAATTAACTTCCCTGTGCTATTTTCACGGCCGCTTTGCCCAGATTTCAGTAGGCTTTGTTTGTAATGCACATGTGTTTTCCTGTGGTCAGTTTGGCTAAAAATGTGTGATGGAGTGTAGATTAAAATGCTTCATTTCCAAACATAAAATTGAGGTGCAAGTTGTCATTATCAAAACCAAAATCCATCTGCCATGGCGGTCATGTGAAGCTACCGAGATTTTCAGGCAGGAACCACTGAGACATCCGTGCAATGAGATGTAATGCTAAACCAAACGTATCAGGTGTTGAGATGACTTGTTTTTGGAATAATCCTGATGAATGGAACAAAAATTTGTGTAATATGATTCAGAGTATTATTTCTTGTTCTTACATGTATGCAAGCGAGTTGAAATTAGAGCTGGAGTGCCAATTTTTAAAGTTGCATTGTTTTTCAACGTGATATATTTGCACAAGCCCTGTATATGCTTCTTAAAACCCTGCTTTATGTGTATAGCATAGTTTAATCTGAAGCCAACTTCCCTCGTCTGAATTCATAACTGGGAGCGTATTTCAGCTCCTTTGAACGTGGGCATTCCATGATTTTGAAGAGCTGTCAATTAGTCCTGTAATTTTATGTCTTCGAATACTACACAGAGCGAGTCAGTAGCTGGGCATGGAGGTGAAATATGGAATGACTCAGTGCAAGGCAACCAGCAGGCACAGACTTTCCTGGGCACACCTTGTTTTCTTGCCCTTGGAGCCTTGTCTGGAGATAATTTTGGCAAGTTCTGCGCATTTCTGGCTGAGCTTTTGGAAACCCTGTTACAGACAGAAACAGGGATTTGGGAAAGTCTTGTACAGAGGAATTATTCCCGTTGATTATGTGAGTTTGGCCGGTGATAAAAAGCAGAGGTGAGACTGTGATAGGTGTAGGAGTAATGCAGAGTGGATCTTGCAGGACACTGAGGGGCTTTGGGTGGGTAATTGGGCAGGGAGGAGTGGCTCTGGAGCTGGACGAAGAGAAAACTGTCTGAGGAGAGAGCAGCTTGAGGGATGTTAGGAAAGATGGGGAAGGCTTGGGAGTTGCTGAGCATGAGTGAATGCCAGGGAAAACAGCACAGGGCTTGGAGGAAACCACAGAACAAGCAGCTGTAATGGGTAGTTGGGTTTGAGGCTAGACATAAGGGTAAAGCGTTGTCCAAAGGGTTTGATTTGGAGAAGTTCTTGGGCAGGAGGTGCTGGGGGACTGTGCACCCAGCAGCAGGAACGCACATCTGCAGGCAGAGGGACTGCAGCTGGGTGAGATGGGAGAGCAGTTTGCATGCTGTGCTTGGATAAACGGAGAAAATGGGACACTGAAAATGGGATACCTGGAAGAAAATACTGGTCTTGTTGGAGAATGCACGTGCTTTTCTCTTGTGTAGTCCTTCAGAGCTGTTAAGGGTCTTACTGGTTTAAAAAGTGGAAAATAAGAGAGAACTGACTTGAAGTGAATCGTGAGGGTAAGGTTCTGCTTTTGCAGACATCACAAAAGATTCAGAAGTTGATTTGCGTAGTTTTTCTCCTTGATGCATCTTAATTCCGTTGGTGGTTTAAAAATAAAAAGAAAAATAAATGTAAAAGTTATGCAGAATGTCTTCGCACCTACTTGTGTTGTACTGGTGAATGTTAATGCAACACACACTAGGATGTGTGTTTTTCTTTTGATTATTTCACTTTATGCTAAATATAAGAAAATGTGCAAAATGAAGTACTTAATTACAAGAGGTAATGTGAGCTCGTGGCAGCTCTTTAAGGGAAAGATATAGGAACCACATTATTGAAATGTTCGCTTTTTTTTTTGGTCCTCTTCTCACAGCTGCCAAAATAAACTCCTTTTAAGATAGACTGAAGTCAGCATAGCTGGTGTGTTTCTAATGGAGCATTCCTCCCGAGGCCCTGACTTGGGTTTTATCTTTTTGTCATAGCTTTTCCTAATCTCTTGTTCCAAGTTTATTGCTAGAGTCTCCTTAAGAATTTCTGCAGCAGAATTAAAGTAAACCAGCTCCATTTTGGTAATCAGATGATTTGTGTTCTGACCATGTACGAGCTTAACTTCTTTTTTTCCATTGGTTTCCTATGAATTTTCTCTTTAACCATGCTACTTTTTTGGATTCTTGAGCAGCTTCCCTATGGGCAAGACAAATACTGGCTTCCAGATTCAGCACTGTGTCCGTACCATACTAGCTTTAATTTGACTTGTTCCCAGTTGGATGTTTAATGGTGATTTTCAGTAAATATTGTTAACCGTTTTTTTTTTTTTGTTAATTATTATTTTGAAGTCACAAGATCATGGCTTTTTTTCTTCAAGTTTTGAGTGTATGGCTGTTTCAAGTTCATAGGGAATTTGTAAATATGTGCATGCACCTTGAAATGAAGCATTCTTTGAAATTTCAGTCTTGATGTCACTGTTCTGTCAGCTTGATATCACTGACGTTGCTTCAAGCATTAGTAAACAAGGGAGATTAAATGGCAGTGTTTGAAGATATGCAACATTTTGATAGTGGTGTCAGTGTGTAGGATTTGCCAGGAGTTTCCAGTAGGCATCATTCCTTATCAGCATCTCCTATTTTTGTATGCCAAAGACAAAGATTCTATGAAATGTTTACATTTGATCTACAGGAAAACAAAAAACATATAGGTAAGCAACTCCTGAATTCCTGTGTGTGAGATGCATTGGAAGAAATGTGACTAAAGGTTTGAGGATCAGCGCGTCCTTTAGAACAGCAAGGAGAACTCACCAGGGACATTCAGGTTGGATGTTAGGAGGAATTTCTTCTCTGAAAGAGCTGATCAGGCTCTGGAAAGGGCTAACCAGGGAGGTGGTAGAGTCACTGACCCTGGGGGGTGTTTAGATGTTGTACTGGAGGACATGGTTTAGTGGGTAAACATTGGTGGTAGGTGGATGGTTGGACTGGGTGATCTTGGAGGTCTTTTCCAACCTTGGTGATTCTGTGATTCTATGAACAATTCCCTTACGTATTGTCCACTTCTCAATAGCAGTGTGAGATATGTGGGCTCTAAGATCAGTTTTGATTACTATGAATAGCATTGTTTGAGGATTACAGTGTGTTGGTCTTTGTTAACAAAGGGTGTCTGAGCTCCCAAGAGTATGAAATTGGGCCCTAATAGCCCTGACTGTGTAATGAGTGCCAAGATCTGATAAAATCAGTCATGTTTTTGTTACTAGAGTGCCAGGCAAGTGTTTGCACATGAAACTGTGGATTCCATGGTTAAATCCAAATTGTTATTCATACATCAAATTACCAACAATCCATCCATTTGCTGATTTAACTCCTTTTTGAGATACACTTCCTGGTAAGTGGCATACTTTTGATGATAAATCTGAAGTATCCAACCATCTTTCATTGATAAAGTAAGGCTTTGTTATTCATTCTGTTTGTATTAATCTTGAGGGCTTGTTTGTTTGTTCAAAAAGATCGGAAAAAAATATGGTGACTGTGAGGTGGGAGAAAATTGTGCTGGTTGCTTTTTCTTCCTTCTTTCCTCCTCCCTTCAGACACACAGGGCACACGAGAGTGACACCGAGGGCTGGAAGCACAAATGAATTCAGATGTCCAGATCCATTCTGCTGGCTGTGAAAACAGAGCTTTGGGGTTGCTCTTCTGGGGTCAGCAGGGACCTTTTCTGTTTGTGGAATGAAGTCAGGGAGCAAGGGTCTGCTGTAGAACTTAGCGGTTGGGATTCCAGTGGGGTTGTCTTTCAATGGAAGGACTGAATTTAATCAACCTGATGCACTCCTTCTCGTGTTGTGCTGCCTAGCTCTAAAGGATTGCTGTTGATGGTTCAGAATTATTTTGTTTACGTAGTCTGAGAGCTTTGTTTTAAGCAGCTGGGTGGAAATTGAGATGAAGGCAGTCTTAATTCACTTTTAATAAAAGATCAATGGGTTTATTGTGAAGAAATAGAATACAGATGTAAACTGCACTTGATAAAAGAATTGTATGTGTGTTTAACCTTCCCTTCTTGTTTTTTCAGTGCTACTGGTGCTTGACCTTTTTTTGTTTTCCAGACTATTCTCTTTCGTGGTAGTTTTACATTTTAAGTTGTACTTAGACTACAAAAACAAACTCTGCTGATGTTTTCCATCTCAAATGCTTACCAAATCCCTCAGATTTTACAAAATATTCAAAAAGTAATCTCCAGACTTAAGTCTCATTAAAACCTTTGCCCTTCCTGTGGGACAAAAGTTCAGAGAAGTTCTGGTTGATTTTGATTTGGAAACTGTAAATCAAAAAATATCATGGTGTGAAGTATTAATTTAGGCTTGGCAACTCCGTTGTAAAATAGACTTCCAGAAGTTTCCAATTAAAATGCAGCATATCTAGTAGTATGGGGGAGGGGGGTGGGGGAACACCTTAAGGTTTTTTTCTTTTATATGAGGAAAGGTGCCCCAAACTTCTCTGAAAATGAAGTCTTGTAACTATTTTTATTAAATAGACGGCCATGTTTATATTGCAACAGGTTGACTTGGTAGAAGAAACCACATACTCAGGATTTCCTTAGCTTTGCTGTTTTTCAGTACTGCTTTTTAATCAAGTCTTTTGATAGATACTTCTATCTGTCCCCCTTTCCTCATATTTCAAAGGAGATAAAGCAAAATTAGAAAGAGATCAGACTGCTGAGAATGACTGAATGTATGGAGCAGCCTACATTAGAGGAACAAGTAAAAAAAAAAATCAGGTCCCTTCAGAACTGTGTGGCAGTAAAATCATGGGAGGCACGTTGTTAATGCAATGATTGCACATTGGTATCACACTGGTAGTAGCCATCATCAAGGGAAACTACAGCTCGAAGGCTGCAATAATTAAAAGCAGTTGTTCAGGGTTATGAAACGATGCAAAATGCATTGCTTCCAAAGTTAGCTGGTTATGGAAGCATCCGTATAGCAAATTGTTGGGCATACGTGCAGTTGTTGTATCTTGACAGAGTGCCTTTTATCAGCATGTGGTACTGGGTTTACCAAGCTGAACCAGAAGAGAAGTGCTATGGCATGGGTCTGTAAGGTGATAGTTTTTGTTGAAAACCTTGTAGTTGAATGTTCCCAGGGTGGTTTGGGCAGTACAAACAGTGCTACTCTTAAACTGTGAGACAAAAGAAAGCAAAATGTTTGCAGTCGTGGATTTTTTCCACTGTTGTGTTACTTCTAAAATGTATGCTAATTCAATCTGAAGACGAAGAGAAATGTTTGAAAAGCAAATTTTGAAAATCCTTACAAAGTTTTGCTGTGTTAAGTAGCTGTGTGGCAGGAGATCCTGTTTCTCTTATTGATTTACGTTGGGTATACACTGCAAACTGGTGGTATTAAGAATAACAAGGAATATGAGTAGTACTCTTGAAGACAGGGCTTTTTTAGACAATTGAAGTATTTGAGTCAATAACAGTTTTGAACATGTGCCCTTTTCTTGAATGCAGCCTCTCCTGTACTTGACATCTACTCTGACTGGATTCTCAGGTGGAAGTTTTTCACAGTCCAGGAATAAGAGGATGGGGGGCGGAAAAAAGGATTGATCCACTATTATTTACTTTCATATTGAGTCTTTGACTTTTTTAAGGAAGAAAATAAATTGGTTGTAATCACTTAAGGAATGAAAAAAAGGACTAAAAGCCCTTAGAAATTACTCCATTTGATTTAGCAGTTTCTGTGGATTGCCTTGTTAATGATGTCAATAGGGAGTGCCAACACTTGATGGGGAAACTCACCCTTGTGTGTCCCTGGGTTCCTACTTCCTTTGGTGAATGATTCATGGGATGTGGGTTTAACTGGTAGAGTAAATAAAATACCTTTAAGGGAGAAAAAAAATCTTACCTCTAGCATGTTTGGAAATAGTTTTAAAAAGAAAGCAAGGATGTTGAAGGTCATCAGTGGTTTAACTTTTACCTCTAATCCTGTTTTATGTCACTGGTCAGTGAGACTTCTCTGTGTCAGCGGCTCCATTTCACACATCTTCAGGGAAACTTATTGACACAATTCTAAATTTGAGAGAAGAGGAAACCTCAGAACTATTTACTCATTTTTGCCTCCTAAGTCAGGTATTATGACCCCCTCAAATAAATACTGATTTTACAGTGATGGATTTGGGGGTTGGAACTAGTTGGCAGTACTGAAACATACCACCCACTCCTCACTGTGTTCAGATCTGCTGGTTGGTCTCCATACACGTTTGGCAAGCATTGACGAATGTCAGTGGATGCCTTTTTCCACATTTAGGAATTCAATTCCATATCTTTCCTCCACACACACTTCCAGGTCAGTCTTGCCCCTCTGGTGCCACCTGTCAACCACTGCCACACCACTGCCATCCACTTCGGGCACCGTGGGTCAACATTGCAGTCCCATCCCTTTCAACTCTTTCTGTTTAGACAGTGTAACAGTTCAGTGCTAGTTCCATTCTCTGGGTTTAGCGAATTTTCTAATGCCATGAAGTTTAAGCTCCTCTGTGGAACTGAAGGAGTATTGTTTTCACTTCAGATAGAAACGGGAATAAAATTATTTTTTTATTCGTTTGGACAGTTTTGACTTCTCTCTGACATAACGTTTGTATTTCTGACTCAACAATTTAAACTTGATAGGACATACGTAATGAAAAAGTTCACCCCTTTACTCTAAATATCACCAGGAGTTGCAGGAAGAGAATTGAAAGAAGCTGAAATCTCTATAAGCATCCAGAGAACAGCCTCCAAAACCACATGTTGTTGCACTGGGGTGCATTTATAAATGAACAGCAGAGCTTGAATTGTTTGTGAATGCGACTTTAGAGGATTGTGTTCACCAATGTTGAAAAAAGTCAACTATTTGTCTTCAGTTCTTGGCAAAAATATGAATTTTTCTTTCCAAAATCATTATCTTTATTACCTATTTAATTCAAATGAAGAACTCTTAATTGCACTGAAGGCAGCATGATGAAATCCTTAGGTGTTTGCAATTTATTTACTGTATATCTGTTTTTCCAAGCTGATACACATAGTGAATTTCCAGTTTGAAAATTAAATATTGCCACCATATGGCTTTGGGGACTTAATGGATTAAATGAATAGTGACTCAAAGATAGATTTTTGATTTAAGTTTTAGGCCAACGCATAGTCTTATTTTAAATACAAAAAAAAAAAAAAGGAGAGATTTGATTAGAGAAGGTCATTACTGCTGAGGTGGTGATTTACTGTGTAGCAGAAGGGAAAATAAATATTGCTGTTTAATTTCTGGGAATGTCTGTGAAGAATATCTTTTAAAAAATTGAATAAAATGGTAGTATTTTACTAATGATTGCCTGTAAACTATTCCAGGAAAAATCCCATACGTTGAAAAGACAGTCTTGCTATTTAATAGGCAATGAACAAAGTGCTCTATCGCTAATGCTGTAAAAATAAAATCCTACTTACTGTGAAGTGTTCTTTTTCTATGAAAAAGGTTTTTTTTAATTTTTTTTGTAGCTGTTACTTGCTAGAATGAAGAACATTTGAGACAAGCTGCTTTCTGAGGTGCTGAGTTTTTTAGTGTCAGCACCAGCTCAACAGATCACTAGAGGATAACTTAAACACAGAGTTTCAGTAAGGAGAGCCAAAGTTTCTCAAGTTCATCTTGGATAACATAAAATATACTGTGTTAATTTTATTTTTTTTCCAAGTGCCGAGGTTAAGTCTGTATTCCTGAGCTAATGCAGAAATTACTAAAGAAGTAAGCATGTGTTTACAGTGAGGCTGTTTCTTACTCAGTTTGTTTAGGTTAGATTAAAACTGTTCCTTGCTCATAGGGAAGTCTGGAAACACATAGCTAGGCTGTGCTTGTGCAACTGATCTGACTCCTCTTTTTCTCCTTTCTTCCTTTGCAGGGTCAGTATAGACCCTCTGACTTGTTGTGTCCAGAGACGTACGTCTGGACGCCCATTGAGCAATGTCTGCCACTGCTCGAGCTTTCCAAATACTCTCGTTTCAACCAGGATGCAAAAGCAGGTAAGGTCACACTTAATGATAAATAATGTAAATTCTCTCTCATGTTTCCTGTGTACTGGTGTCTTTTGCTTCTGAAAAGTTATAGAAATCTTGCCTTTAAGGGAGAAAAACTACTCCTCACACATGTATTTGCAAGCAGACTGCCTTATCTCTGTACACATGCAACGCAAATTTGAAGTCCGTTCTGTTTTACAGGTAGTGTGTAGTTCAGATTTGACATATTTTAGTTTTTCAGGTAATTCTGTATGCTACTTTGTAAGTGAACAAAAACAAATATTTATTCCTTCCTTACAATCTAGTCTGATGAATGCATAAAGAGAGGAAGTAAGAATCAGTGCAGGAAAGCGAAGGTGAAGCATACAGGCATCAGGTGTAAAGAAACTGCTGAATTTAGCTTTCCAGACTAACTGAGATTTTGAACAATGCAACAGTAGAAACACCTCAAGCATCTTGAATTACATGGAACGTAATTAGTGCATTCTGTAAAATAATTACATATTGATTTGCATTGAATGGTCAAAAACATTTTTCAAAGAGTCAGGTCAGATACACTGCTAGACACAAGTACTGATTTAAAAGTTTGAGTAGAATTTATACTGGGTGTACTGTACAAATAGAGAATGTCTGTGCAGGGAGATGTGGTATGGTGGGAAATAGCCTTAGGAATGTGATTGGATGCACTTTGGAAAAAAGAGCATTTATAACCATAGGAAAGCTCAATGTTTGAGGTACGTCGTGTCTTCTGCAACCAGATACATCATTAGATTGGTGAAAGGAAGTAGGAAAAAAAAAAGAGAGCTAAAAGGAAGAAAGGTTTTAGAGGCCAGTGGTGCTGAAGGAAAAATGTATTCATTTAAGTGCAGGAATGACAGCTAAAATACTCTGCCTTTGACGATGTTAACCCCATACAAGCAAAGGGACATCATCTTCTCAGTTCCGTGGAATTCCTGTGGGATACCATGCTTTTGGAAACTGCAGCATGTAGAACTTTGCATCATTATCAACACAAAATATCTCACTCCTGACATTACTGGGGCTGTGACTTACGTCCTGTGGTTAAAGGAAATTAAAACATAGCTACGTGTTGAAGTGTATTAGGCCTGCTGAGAGCTTATAGCCATTTGAGGTTTAAAGATTTGCTAGCTTTAAGGAAGCTATTTCTCAACAGTAGAATCAGTTTCTTCCTTTACTTTCCTCTCCACAATAGTCAGCAATATGCGTTTAATTAAGTTACAGTAAATTACAAGAAGAGCAATAGAAACGATGATGTGCTTTATTCCTCATGACTAGCTTTCTATAATGCATACCCTCAATTATGTTGGTTATGTAGGTCATGATTTATCAGCAGTGGGACTTCCTACTTAGAAACTGAGGGCGATAACCAGACCCAGTAAACAACTGGCAGGAATGGTGTGGCTTGCATTGTTGTCTGAGGCAATAAAACAGTCACTGCAAATGGTCATCTTTTAATATGGCCTGTAATGCCAGAAGGTTTCTGAAACATTACCTCGCACCAGTTTGTTCATCATATTTGGCAATTTTTGAGCTCCTTTTCCCACTCATAAAAAACAATAGCTAGTTGCATGCTCTGACCTGCCAGGTCTCTGTGACAGGAGAATGGTTTCTGAGTATTCATGCCCATTACCCCTCAGAGCTCTTTGCTATGATCAGCTGTGTTTCCTTTTCTGAAAAAAACCTGAGATATTCACAAAAAGTAGCAGAAATTTTCTGAAATATCAGGGAATATTCGTCATTATTTACAGAGGATTGTGCCTGTTCTACGTTATGTAGTTGTCCCGTGCGTCAACATTTTAAAATGCTTTTAAAGGATTGTTTTTCATGCCCTTCTCTGGTGCCTAATACTTTAGTTAACAGTTGGAAAATGAAGAGAAGAGAGGTGAGCTAAACAGTGTTGTTAACTCTTCATACCTCCGAGATGAGTCTAGAAAAGCGTCTAGCAGTTAATAACAGAATGAAGTGACCCCAGGCACTGTAATAACTCACCTTTTTATTACTTAGGGTGGCAAATCATGGGTTCCTGACAGCTGAAATACATCCAGCTCTTGACTTCTGGCCAGTGTGCTGAGATTCAGCCTTATTTAACCTCAAAACACTCCAGTTATACAGAGAAAACAATGAGAAGTTCTACCAGCAAGCTCTCAGATTTTGTACTTTAATAAACCACGCTGGTAGCTTCTTCATGTGCAGTTCCTAGCTTGTATTGGAAAACACCAGTGACTTCAGGGGGGAAAAAAGGTTGCATAGAAATGCTAAAACAGCACTCATGGATACAAGGTCGTTCATTTGTCAAATATTCTTACTTTTCTAAATTACCAATTTTACATGTATTACACGTGCCTTACACTGCCAAACAGTTTTTTTCATTTCTGTTGTCTGGCATCATCTTATAAATGAAAGAGGTACTGATGTATTTATTATTAAGCAGCAACCAGTCATTTACAAACAAATAAATCAGCAGTTAGTGAGGCAGGGTAGTAACTGAGGTTTGGATAGTGATGAGCTCTGAAAAGAAATGCAGTTTAGCATAGCCTCTTTTTGAGGTGATGTACAGATCATTTGTTCCTACTTTGTAAGGATGAGGTATATATATGTATATATATATATATATGTGTGAAACAGAACTGCCAATACCAATGGGGTTGTACTGAAGAAAGTAGAAATGAATTAAAGATTACTCTGCAGAAAAGTACTTGTCAATGACTTGGACAGTATACTGAAACTAGTGTCCAAAATTCAGCCATGTAGTAGTGTGGTGCTGAAATATCTGTGACCGTGGTCATTCTTCAGTACTGGTCCACCACCTCTCTGCAAAGCTGGTCTTCAGGGTTTTACTTTTCTGGTACTGTCACTAGCAGTTATTCCTGTGGAATAAGTACAGTATGAAAAGTATTATAAATAATTTATTTGGTATCTCAACATGCTTTTCTCTTTCTGCTTCCCATTTTTCTGAACCTAACCCACTGACGTCTTCTTTTCAAACATCTGTTGAGAATTTCGGTTTGTTGCGCCTGAGACAAGACTGTGAAAATAGTTTTTGCAGAGTGAAATCTTCATGATAATCTGCATTCAGGAGGGTAATTAGATTACTGGGAAACTGCAAATCTTTCTTCCTATCACCACTGGACTGTCGACACCTTTAAGAAGCAACTGCAGATAAGGACAGATCCAGTCTCAGTGTAATGTGGTTATTTCAAATGCCTTCAGTGTGTCACATAACTTTGGGGGGTGTGTACCAACCATTGTAAGGGTGGTTTGCTTTTTGCTTTTTTTTTTTTTAAACACAAGTGAAAGGCAGTACTTGATCTGGGTTGCTAGGCATGGCCCACAGAAGTCTCAGTTGTAATCTGCTTCCCACCTTCAGTGTCTAATACTTGGAGCTGAGTCTGAGTAGCGCAGATGAAGAATTATTTTATTATCTTGACAGGTTTGTTTGCTGATAATAATAATTGTTATAGCTAGGACACATCTGTTTGGTGTCCTATATAACTATGTAGTAATAGAACAAAATCAAAATGCAAATATAATACACTAATTAAAACTAAAGTCCCTTTTTTTGCATTGAAATACATGCATGATAGAGACATTGGCTCCTCCGTGTTGGCTTTGCAAATTCATGGACAGAAGAGAGTAGAGCCTAACACAAGGCAGCATGGATGCTAAAGGATGGTATTAGGAAACAGAGAAACAACTCAAGTTTTTTGTGGTATTGCAGGACTGTTAACTTCATTTTCTTTGCAACGTACAGAATTAAAGTTTTAATAAATTTGCAGCATTGTTGTTCTGCTGCATATAGTAAATTAGAGCAGTGAAAGGCAAACAGCGTTCCAAATATTTAATGACTTCTGAATCCTGACCCTCTTAGTTGCTAATAGGCAAATTTTTCACTGTTTTTTTTTGTTTTCCACACTTTTTTTTTTTATCGTATTAAATTCAAATGACTGGCATGGGGTTTTGGTCTAACATGCAAAAATACACCCAAATACTCCAGTGATTCTGTAATAAAGAGGTAACGAATTTTACTCACTTGGTTAATTTGTGGTACTAAACAGCTGGCACTGCAGCTTTGAAAATGTTTCAGAACCATTTACACCTCAAAAGCAGCACATGAATAGGCCTAGGTACTGAAAGTTAGAGTGAATCATTAGCTCTGGAGTATCACAAAACAATTGCCAGGAAATAAAGACTTTAAGTTATGACTTGAAGTACAGTCACAGTGTGAACTCCATCTAGTGCTGTTAGCAAATCTTGAAGTTTGACAAATATTTGTTTTAAAAGACAGTGTTTAATGTTATGCTAAATGTATGTGCTTCTAACTTTGATAGAGTAAACCAATGCTCCTCAGGAAGTGCCATCATCTGGCTTCCAGCATGACTCCTGAAAATAAGCTTTGACCCAAAGTTACCATCATAAAGGTTGCATAATAGACAAGTGTATTTTGAAATTATGTAATTTTTGAGGAGTTTGCCAGCTTATCCTTATTTTTCAAACATATACATAGAAATGACGAGTCTTGGTTGTGTGCTGAAGATGCCCTCCTTGGTCAGGGCTCACCATCTTGCAGTCTGATTTTCATAGCTGATAAGCTGCTGCCAGTTGCTTCAGTTTTGCCTGTTTCATGGCAAAGCAGAGAGGTGGCAGTGAGCGTGGTGGGTGGGGTAGGCTGGGGTTGGGCTCGGGGATCTTGCAAGGTCTTTTCTAGCCTGTATAATTCTATGGTTCTATCCCTTGTATTGTCTTAATGCCTTTGCTATTGCCATCGTTGCAAGCTTGATAGCTCAGTGCTCCATTTTGCTGGGGTGTCTTGAGGGATTATTAAAACCTATGATTGAAAGTGTTTGGAAGTCTGGTTGAAAATGGTCAGCTCTGCAGCTGGAAGGGAAACCTTCGTGTGAAGGCCTGAAGTCCTCAGTCATCAGCTGGCTCGGGGTCGGTCCCATGGGAAGGTTTTGCTTCAGGAAAAAAAAATAAAGCTGACAGAATGTTTTATTCTTGCACAAATATGATGAAAGGAAGTATATGGAAAAATATTTATAAAGTAGACTGGAAGGAAACAACATGCTAGATTGCTGAAATTCATTGTAATTGGTCTAATATTTCTGTCTCGGCCACAAGCAAGTTTTTAGCTCCATGGAAGCAAGCTCACAGTCCAGAGAGTCACAATGGCCTGTTAAAGTTACACAGTGTGCTTTCTGAATTGTGCAATGCAAAATAACTCAGACGTGTATGAAATGAGGCAACAGCTTTGTCCCTGTGTTTTCAGCCCTTGCAAAATTGCTTTGACCTTAAAAATGAAGTCTGAAAACACATTAATGTGTCATAAATGTAGTCTAGATTTGCAATGCTTGGAAGTTGCAGAAATTCAGATAATTGGAATGACAGTCACGATTTGCTCCCAGGCAGGCATTAAGGTCACTTTGGCCTTTTAGGCACTGGTCGTGATACAAAACTTTGTCTGATTAGTATTGTTTTATAGTTAGAATAGTACTGCTTACAGTGGAGTTGAGTATTTGGCTTTTTTGGTGAATTGTACTCTGGATTACAAGGTATTTTAGTAAACTGTTGAAATGAAAATGCAGCTTATGTAGCATTTTTGTGTTAAAAAGCTGCAGTAACTTGAAGAATGTTTTTTTATGCAAAATATATTCAGGAAGTAGGTGGAATAATCTGTTTGAGATGTCAGTTTACTTAGTAGTTTTAAATTTCTACTAGAGTTAGTAACAAGGTGTTATGGATTTTTGAAGAAAAGTATTTATTCACATTTTGCATAAGGAATGATGAAACATTTCATTTGCCCCTAATATAAGGTGATTGTATAGCAGTTTGTTTTCATCACTCACCTTTCTTTTTAGGATTCATTCCTGAACCTTCTCTAACTTCAGTTCACCTACACAATTGCATGTTAATGTGTCTCTCCCAGCAGTACCTGAGCTACTTTCTGTACCTGCTACACTTCTGCTTCTAGACTCGGTGTGCATGCTTAATTAAAAGTTGCCTGTGTGACCAGAAGGGTTATTTGAAACAGCCCAGAAGCATACTGGGCATGCAGTTAATAGTCTTAATTGTCAATTCACATTCTCATTTTAATAATAGTGTCATATTCAGAAAAACAACTTCAAAAGAATAGTGTAGCTCATTTTGTCTTCTGGAAGAGCATCCAAAGCAAAGTAATATCTCTGTTGACATACCATCTTCAGGGTTATATTCCATTTTGCATAGTTTCATCACCTTGACTTTGGGGACAAACTGGATATTGCTATAGGAAGGTGTTCAGTGTCACGGAATTAACATTTCCCAGGTACTACTAGATCTGTTCATAGTGAAAAGCAAGTCTTTGGAGAATTATCAGTATCATTTAAATTTAGCCATTTGGTAGGTGGCTCTCCATCATAATGTTTCAGAATAATAAACTGAAGTAGATCAATCAAATTTTATGAGAGCTCTGAAATTCTTTGAGATTTTATACTTGCTGTTTTATGTGGCTGTTCCTCAAATGTTTCCAGATCAGTGGGCCATGCTCAGATTTGAGCATTGCCAATATAGACAGTGGATTTAAAGGACTGCATTTGCAGGTAAGCAGAAGATTTTGCACGTTGCTGTGAATTAAAGCTGAAAACCTATGAATTGCTGCACAGAGAAGATTTTCCATTGGCTCCTATTCATGTTTACTACAAGAATAATAAGAGTCAAAACACAATGAGTTATTGTTTCCGCACGGCACAGCAGGGTTAGCAGATTTTGAATGCATTTGTCAAGTGATTAGTCTGCTTGCTTCTAAATGTTGAATTGCAGATCATAAACCAGTTGTGTGATTTCAGGCACGAAGCCCAAAAGCTGTTGTTTGTAAGTTATCTTCAAGAGTTGCCCTCATTGTGCTTTTAAGACTATAATTCGGTTTGTTTTCTTTTTTAATTAGAATCATTGATAATATTTAGATAAGAACATTTTTCCCCATAGAAGCGTTCTATTTTTGAAAAGCGATTTCAAAAGTTTCTTTTTGTTTTTCTCTTGTTAGAGTAACTGAAGAGCAAAGAGTTGGCTGATGGAGAACATCCTGACCATTTTACTGTATTTGCTCTGTGACTTGTGCTTCCTGATTTTAATTAGGACTTCTTTACACTGATTTTTGTATTTTTGTGTTTCGTTTTAACTGTGCTCTTATTTTCATCTGAGTTGGTATTTGTATACCCCAAGGTCTTTCTTGACTTGTGAATGTAGTACAAAAGCATTTCTTGATGTGTGACTGTAGTATGAAGGAAGCAATATGATAAAAAGCACATGCCAGCGTACTGGTTTACGTAAATACCAACCTTCATGTGAACTGCTTATCTTCTCCCTGTATGCTGGCTCCTTTGGTTGTGTGGGTGATTTCTTATGCTTTGCTGGTTAAGAAAAAGTAAATAGTGGTTTAAAAAAAGGGTAAGAAGAGTTTCAAATCAATACATTAGAATTCTGATTGGGGTGATTTATCTGTGCAGTAATTCATATCACTGATTTCAGTTGTACATTTCTGTTTTAAGGAATTCTGCAAGCCTGTAGTGTTTTTCAAACAGATGGACATTGCCATAACACATCCAGTAGAGAATGAATATATCTTCTACTGGTTTTTACACCAATCAAAGTGTCCATGCTTTCGATGAAGGTGAATTTGTGTGTGTATAGTGAACCAAGAAATCCAGCCAAAATCTGTCAAGACTGTAAATTACATAATCATTCCGTAGACCACTCCTTCTTTTTGCTTGTTTTTGAGGAGGGGAGGAGGGATTTTTTACTGATACCTAGGAAAGCATCTGATATGCGTTTTTGGTTTTTTTTTTTCAAGGAAGAAAACCACCACTTCTTGTTACACTTAAAGAGGTCTTGTCAAGCACCTGCTTGAATTTTCCCCACTGAAAGTTCTTTGAGACTTTTTGGCTTGCAGAAGGGTCATTTTTTGCTCAGACTTTTGTATCCCAGTTATAGGTCGCATAGGAATGAGATGTCAGAAGTTAGCTGGCGTAGTGTTAAATACAAAGCAACCTTTATTATGTACTGCTAAGCAGAAGATATTTAATCTTAATTTCTTTTTTCAAAAAACAATATTGGAGCCAAATCTATTTATATTTTCTGTTTAATTCTCTTAAATCCATTTTGCTTGGGTTTAAATTATGAGTGAAGGGATTACTTGCCCGAATTCAGATGATGCTGCCTCCAGAGCATAAGCAACTGAAAGCTGATTAAACTTGCAGGTTGGTGCTGTGGCAACAGAAGTTCCTGTTCACCTTCTTTAAAAGCTTTACTGTGTGCCTGAGATTATTTCACTGATACGTAGCATTTCATGAAAAGATTTCATTTTCAGATGGGATTAAATTATACCTATATATTTAATTACTTCCGCAGAAGGTTATTTTTATCATTAACGTTTTTATTTTTGGAATCAATGGAAAAACATTCACTTAAACCGGGTAAAGTTTAAGGAATTTTGGCAACTGTGGATTCTTAATACTTCCTTTCAAAATGTATTCAATGAATCTAGAATCAACCTTTGTAGAAAAATATAGATAAACCCAGACAAATACAAGTTCGTAGGACCAGATGTATCTGGGTTTAAAGCTGATAAACTGATGATAAACTTTAGTTCTTACCAAGTTTCTGTGTATGTAGTTTATGCTTTACCTCTCTCTTTAACTTAAAAGGTGTCTGCGTATTTGTTTGACAGTGACGTTTTAAGACATTTGGGATTTTCTTGCTTACTCAGGAGGGCTTTCTCCTGCCTGCAGGTAGTGCTCTCCAGCTGTGCCATGGTCCAGGAAGATCTGACCTGCAGCGTGGCTTGGCAAGCTCTGCTTCACAAAGCACTTGGCTGTGGCATTCAACAAATTTGCTGGAACCTGGGCAGTAATAACTGTTTAATACAGCTATAGAGCTAGTGCTAGCATGGGTCTGATTCCAAGGAGGATAATGCACTGACTGTGCTTGATGTAATGAGTAAAAGTAGACTAAGTGTGTGAAAATATATGCCGAACAACAAGAATGAAGTTCAGCTGAGCCAGTGAGGCTATAGGGGAATTCAAGGTACGGTAGCTTTAGTTACTGTAAGAAATTGAAGCTGGGGCCAGGAATGCTTACAAGCCAAAAGATGAACTCATCCAGAATATCAGGCTTCAGAATTATTTAAAAGCAGTGAACATCAGCAGTGAGCAGCTCTGAAAGTGCATTTGGCAGGATATTCTTTATGAAGGCTTGGCAGAAATCCAGGTCAGGACACAAACTTATAGTCAGCCTGGAGGTGCAGTAAGTAGTATTTCCCAATTTGAGAAGTTAAAATAACTTTATGGTTGTGTCACCTCCAGGAGCTAAACTCGCACATTTTTCTTTGGTGAACTTTCAGAAAGACAGATAATGTGATAGAAGAGGTGGTGGGACAAGGAAGCCTGTTGGGATGTCAGGAAGATATTGGCAACACATCAAAAACCTGATGGGTTTCAAAGAGGGAGAGAACGCTAGAGCGAAGTGTGTTTGACTTTGGTGTTTTATCTAAAGCGATTGCCAACCATAATTAGTGGAGAATGCCATCATAGCAAATACTGCTCAGATTTTCTTCCTTCAAACCACCTTTTCCTAGTTAAGCTTTAAGAAATACATTGTACTTTTTATGTTAGGAATCAAAACACAGATAAAAGAAATGAAGTCATTCTCAACCTTGTAAAACAGACTTCATTAAGTTTCACATATTAAATTCAGGCGATCAGCAGAAAAATGGGAGTTACTGTGGATGAATAGGGGTACCTTCTTGAGAGTGGCTTGCTACAAAAAGCATTTAATGACCTCCTTTGTCTTTACTGAAGCAGAAAGAAGACCTATAAAGGGAGCGCTAAGCTTTTCTATAGTGATGGTTACATTTGAATAGAGATTTGCCTTAGAAATCCCTTTGTATTCTTCCAGACTATTTGTTTGGCTTACCTGTGGTGAGTTCAAAGGATACTTATATATGAAAAGCAGGTGAACTCTATTTTTCTGACTTCAGTAAATTTCAGGTATGTAAACTAAGGCAAGGCAGCACTAGGTAACCAGTTTGCTTCCCAGAGCTGGTGTCTTACCCTCTGCTTTAGATCTGTTGCCATCTGTGAAACTTGCTGAAAAAGTTCTCTCTCTCTTTGTTCCCTTCCAAAGAAAGACAGTTTTTGCCTATTAAGTAGGCGACGATTTCCACAGCAGTTGGTTTGGTGTTGAGTTGGCTGGAGCTTGGTGCAGTGGTTACAGTCCTTGTCCAGTCCAGGGAACCTGAAATGTTTAGATCTAGATGAAACAAGTATGTGAACACACGCAGTATTGTAACGTGAGGCAGAGGTTGATGCAGTACTTACAACTGGGTGTTTATGCTTACCTGTGTTGTCTCTTCAGTCAAAATGATGTCCTGATGCCAAAAAAAAAAAAGGAATTTTTGAGTTATGTTCCCGGGTGCCAAAGTTTTTGTTGTTATTTGAATTTATGTCTTTCTGTTTTCAAAGTCATATTTCAGCTTCTGTGTTTGACACTTACATTGGTGGCTATTCAAATCTGAAGTTCAGAAAAGTTGAAGATTTTTACTGGTATTTTGCAATAATATTATGACTCTCAACAAATTCTTTACTGTGAGGGTGGTGAGACACTGGAACAGGCTATCCAGAGAGGTTGTGGATGCCCCTTCCCTGGAAGCATTCAAGGCCAGGTTGGATGGGGCTGTGAACAACCTGGTCTAGAGGAAGGTGACCCTGCCTACAGCAGGGGGTTGGACCTACATGATCTTAAAGGTCCCTTCCAACCCAAACCATTCTATGATTCTGTAGGAATTTACCCTGTGGTTGCCTTGGGCACTTCGTGTGGCATGTTCTCACTTTATTTAGAGTTTTCTAGCACTGTGGATCTAGTTTTTCTGACACTTAGCAGCTATATAAAGTTATTTAGCGACAGTGGCATCTGGATTCACAAGAATGAGAAAGTTTCCACTGGTTCATCAGTGATTTTATGTATATGTCTGGTTAAGTGAAGTCTCAAGGATTCTGTAGGTTGGGTTGATAAACTCAATAATGGTGTGTGTACTTGAAGGCTTCAGGAACTGCATCAAGCCCAATGCTTGCACTGCTCCCTCTGTTTCCTTGTCTGTAAAACTCGGCATCAGGCTTGAGCAAAGGGCATGTGTTCAGCCTCATCTGACTACTGGAACTCAAAAAGCAGTATAAATGAGGAAGAAAAGGGGGTTGGCTAGATCTGTGAACCTGGGAAGATGGTTTATCGCCTCATACTTACCTGGTGCAAAAAACATGGGGAGTTTTGCTGTTTTTTACCCACTTTCCCCTGTCAGGGAAGGGTGTGCTTTGACTGGTGGTTTTTGTAAAACTGTATAGTAATTAAATGCAATGTGGCAACAACAGGAAGACTTTTCTGGTCATTTGTGTTTGAAATCATTTTCCTGATAGAGTTTCACTTCTGGCATTGGTCTCCAGTGAATATTAAATGGCTGCGAGTTTTAAAATGAAGTAGAGATACTTTCAGTAATGCTATACTCATTAGAACTGAGTGTTGCATGATTTTTTTCCACACATCACCAAAACCGTTCCTTTGCAATCTGTATTTTCAACCATAATTCAAGAAAACAGATTCGTAGATCAGCTCTGCTTTCAACCACTGTTCATCTGTGGGCTGATTTCATTACTTCAGGTAGTTTCCATTATGCATATTGAAGTTAACTGCATAAATTAGGATCATACAGAAAATATACATAACTAATTTTTATTGCCTCTTCTCTTTGCAGTTGATGAAGATCGTATTAAGGAACTGGGCAGAGTTAGAGTCCTTCACAAGAGAACCGTAATGCCTTACAGTGTCTATAAGAAGAGGAGGAAGGGGCCAAGTGATGAAGCCAGTGTCCAGCAATATGCAGCCTTGGTTGGACAGACCTGTTCAGAGAGAATGCTGTTGTTTAGAAGTTGAGAAACCATCAGATGACGCTTTGATGGCACAACCATCATTTATTGCACTGCCACTGGATGATGTAATGTAGTTGTGTGTTGGTACGCCTGCTGAAGTAACAGTATGAAGTACAGGTATATAGCTAGGCTTGTGTGAATACATGGAACTGTGTTTTAAGGACAACTCCAATGAAACTTCTGACAATACAGCAAGGCTTTAGCAATATAAGCTTAGAAAAACGTGCTTGCAGTGCATTTTAATTAAATAGTTCTTGCCTTTCTTTGCATTTTGAATAATCCTAAGTATCTAAGCAAAATGAAAAACAGGTGTTTCTACAGACAAAGGTTGGCCTAATTTCTGTTAATGATAACAAATTTACAAGTGTTTTCACATAGCTGCTTGTCTATCTGCTATATAAAATTGCCATTAAATCTGTACTCACGTTTATACGCTCCTAAACTATTGCAAGAGAATTGAGGTGTGCTGATACTTTCCAATGGGAAATCTGGCATAGTTTGATTATACTTCACCAGTGTATTTAAAAACAGGAAGAAATTATTTTCACTGCACATTCTTCATTTGTTTCATATAGCAGGTTAACATCTGAGATCCTCCTGAATACAGAATCACAGTTGATATCATTTTGTTGTATCAATAATACAACAAAAATCATAAAACCATAACATGGTGGCAGGAGATGCAGTGTTTTGGAAAACTTTTGGAGACAAAGCAAGGTAGTTGCACTATGAACTTACCAAAGAGATGCAGCCAGGTGTCACAGAGTCCTGTGAAGTTTTTTGTTGTCGTGTGTTTGTTTTGGTATAAGCCTTATCCTTTATCTGAAGAGAGCGGATATTTTAACGGACATCACTGATGTGCAGTAGAGTTTGTGGTATTCAGCCTCTGACTCTTTCATGCACATTTCAGAACTATGCTACAAACATTATGGAGTACCACTGCTGGTGGTTGTTGCAGCTTTTTCAGCAGAGCTGTGGGGGGAGACTTGCAGAATCCTGTTCCTTGGTCTTTGTGACTGTTCTGCTTATGCCACAGTGGCCCATGGGTTAACACCTCCAACATTTCACTATTTTTGTTGGAAACAGAAAGTTGTGATGCATTATCAAAGCACTTTATTACTGATGTACTAATGCTGCCATTAGTAAACTGCACCCATATCAAGTCATACAAGGGAAATAATAAGGTTTTACATTCAGCAATGTATTACAACACTATAACAATCCCTATGTGTTTGTAATTTGCTTATCTTCTTGGGTGACAGGAGCTACTATTTACCTTGAATCGACCTGAGGTTTCCTGTTAACCTTTGGAAAAGGAGACTCTTATTGAAGAATATATGTGTACCCATTTTTTTTTCCCCCGGAAAGAAATCAAGTTCAACTTTAATCTCTGAAGGTTATGTCTTGTGTCAGCCATGGACTCGATTTAATTTTTAACCCTAGGCCAGTATCATTTATCAACAGTTTTTATGTGAAACAGCCTCAAGAATGTTAAGATTTGAGTGTGTTGGGGATCTGTTTGTTTTTTTTTTCCCACGTCAGTTTGGTCCCTGCAGTATTACAGGTGATGCGTGCAGGTTCATCAGTAACTTTTAAAACTGTTAATTGCTATGTGTTTTATCAGTCCACGCCCACTTTGCAACCAAATTGGTTGTTTCTGCCAGCATTGTACCTTGGTGCATGTGTCTGTTATCTGGAATGGCAAGGTTTCTGTGTGCTGTACTATCTGTGTCTGCCCACATCTCACCTGAACCTACTGCTGAGAGAGAACCACTGAGTGCGATTCATGGCCATTGTGATAAGGAGAGTGGGGGAAAATACCTCTTACCACTTGGTGAAATGTTGGAATAGTGTAACGTTGTCTGCCTCTGTACCTTGTGTTGAAGCATGGTGATGCCCACAGAGCTTAAAATGAATGAGAAAACCTTTCTGTGTGATATAAAATCAGTCAAAGGGTGAAAAAAAACTAATCCAGGATGACTTTCAGAATCTTAAAGGTAATAAAACCCATTGACTGAAGGCCTTGCTGTACCTGGTAGATAAAGCTGCTGTTCAATTGTAAGGGAGCAGACTTCTGTTAACGCCCAGAGCTTGGAGGAGCTCTGCCTCGGTGCCCAGCATTTATTGTTGATTTGCCTTCCACGTATGTAATAGACTTTTTTTTTTTTCTGATCTTCTTTTCTCATTAGCAGCTTTTAAGGACTAAAGTTAAAGAAAAGTGAGGTATGTATAAAATTGAGGATTGGGTACAATTTGAAGTTGTCGGTGTGACAGCAAAATGTAAATGGCCATTTCCTGTGAGTTCCAGAATGGTGCTTTCACTTTCTGACCTCCACTGAAGCAGCAACAGGATGAGCTTCTGGTTCTTACTGAGATAAAATATAAAGAAAAATAGAGCAAAAATGGAGGTGAGGTCAGAAATTGAGCTCACCTGATCCAGCGTGCTGGTATTGACATGCTTTGTTGGTGCTACTTTACAAGGAAGAGAAGACAGTAGTTTCCAGGGCTATTTTAGGAGTAGAACAGAACCCTGAAGATAAAGCTCTGTGAGCTTTGGCATTGATTTCAGTGGAGCTGAAGGTTCACCACTACTGTAATTTCATTTAATGAGGTTTCACTGAGAATTATTAAAGATATTTAATTCCATACAAAATACTTTATAAGGATTTTTTTTAGTGTAATTAGTTTATGAGAGTTCATCCCTAAAATAAGGCTGCCTTGTTCAGTTATCTGCTGCTAAAAATGAGCATAAAATGGTGGTAAAAAAGTGCAGAGCTGTGACCTATGTTAAAAAAATATCATGCTTTGTTTTAATTGGAAATGAGTGGGGAGCTTTGCATTTCCAGCATCAAGGCATTACAGTGAATGCACCAGAACTCGCATGTTGAGTTTGTAGTTGCTGTTCAGCAGACCTGTTTGACTTGTAAGTATAGAAAATAAAACCATTTCTAGTCTCTGTGAATTGTGAATAATTAACAGCTTTGAGTGTGACATCTGTCTGACTTCAGATTAGTTATCCTGGTTGTTGAAAAGCGTCCAATGAACGGCAAAACCGGACAAGTCAAAGAGCAGCAGTGTACGAATCAGTTCAAAATGTTTGCCCATGTTTTAAACCCTAAATGAGCAGCCCAGAAATGGGAATTATCTGCCTGTGTATTCCTGAGTTCCCTCTCACTGCTCATCCCAGGTCCTCCTGCAGACATGTGTTACGTGTGCTTCTCAGCAGACTTTCCTTCCCACCCAAGCCTTCCCATGCTTCAATGTTTCTCCTTCCTCCCTTGGTCCCAGCCCCATTGCAGGACTGCACTTTGAAGGGTGAAGACAGTTTTTAGGATGGAGATCACCACCACATTTCAGGACAGTCATCTCCTTCCAGCAGCATTGTAGCCACGTATGGTACCCACCGTGTTCATAAAGCCGGACCTTCAGCGCCTCTTGCTAATGATGTCACGTACAAAAGAAAAACCAAATTGTTTCCACTTGCCAAATAATGTGTTTTCTTAAGTGAGCTGAAGCAATGGAGGCTTTCCCAGCCTGGACTCTGGCTGCCCCTGGGAGGCACAGCAGGGAGCTGAGCGACACAACTGGGAGCACCCAGCACTGGTGGTCCTGGGTGGCGAAGAGGAGCAGAAAGCGACTGCTGTTCAGAGAGGAGCTGGCAGGTAAGCAGCCACGTGCTTTGCCTTTAGTGATGAGACAGCTTTGAGCCACTCTAGAGAAATAAAAGGCGCTGTGGGAGCAAATGGTATGGATGACAACACCTAACTGCAGCAGTAGCTGCTAACTGAGTGAGCATAGCAGCCAGGCTGAGCGTAAGAAATGCATCCTTTCATGAGAGATTTTAAACCCCCCTGATGGCTGAATGCCTGGGCATGCACATACTTGGTAAACAGAAGGCTCGAGGAATAGGACTGTGGAGGTGTGGATATAGTGCAAAATACACTGTAAAGCCAAAAGACATTGCTTGCAGGATACAGCTGTGTGGTGGTGGTGGTGGCTCTTGCTGCTGCCAAGCACAGTATCCAGGTGGTAGTTGTGATGTGGATTCCTAAGTAAGAAACTCTAGGGATTAATTTGTTGCAAGCATTTTAGAGCATGCTTAACACTAAGGTCAGCATCCCGATTCTTTTGAGCAAAAATCTCAGACTTGAGGATGAATTTGGTTGAAATTCTCCCTCTGTGCCTGCGTAGGAGCAGAAAGTGTGGCTGGATGGGCCTCGAGCACTGTGCTCCCTTTCTTCTGCTCCCCTCTGGGCTGGGGCAGGGGACCAACACAGCTGTGTCTCCCACTGGTGGCAGTCACACTGTTTCTCTTGATCTCTAATGGTAGCAGTTCATTATGTTCCTTAGAGGGGGTTCTTGCTGGGCCTGGTATCCTTGTCCTTGATACCTGCATTGATTAGCTTGGCATCCAATTGTCATACATGGTATTGCAAGTGAACTCGGTTCATCCTGCCTTCCTGACTGAAGAGCCGTGGTGTCAGTTCCCCTTTGCAGCAGCTCTAGGCATGTATTACTGAGTCAGCCTTTTCTGAACTAGCAGATGCCTATTGCTTCCACCTATCCAGACAGTCGTGTTTTCTAGATGTTTCCTCAAGTATACCCCCACTGCTCCACAGTTTTTAGTTTGATGCCCTCCTGACAACTCCTTCATTAACAAACGAGTAAAACTGGAGTAAAACTCCTGTGTTTTACACCAGCAGATAGATGGTGCTTTTTCAAAATCACAATTACTATGCTCATTTATTTTTCCATCTGGCACAAAATCCATATTTCGTGTTTATTTTAGTAAAACGTGATTAAAAAACCCCAAAACACCCAAACCACAGCTTTTGTCTCTGAAGGCTCTGGGCTGCAGCCGCCAGAGGGCACGTTCCAGCTTGCAGAGTTCATCCCAGCACTATTCCTTACCGTGCAGTTTCATCCTGTGTGCAGTAGCAGTGTTGATGATGCCTCGCACAGTGTTCACTGAATGCATTCTGACTGCTGCTCTGTGCTTCCCTGTGGGATTGCACCGACTCAGTCATTACTTCTTGAGTCAAAAATGCTATCTCCAAAAAAATGGACCAAGTGTGCTTGGGTGAGGGAGCACTGGAGCACGTTATCCACAGAGGTTGCTTTAGTGTGGGGGTTGGACTCGGTGATCTCTGGAGGTCCCTTCCAACCCCTGTGGTTCTGTCTGCATGCTCCCATCTCCTGGGATGGGACAGATGTGTATTGCACTCATCCACAGCTAACTCAGCAGTTGCATTTTCAGTTTGTAATATCTTGTTGGTGCTCTTGCTAATGCCCTTTCTTTTCGTTAGCTGACTGTTTTTTAATGTATGTATATGTATTTTAAAGAAGGATTACAGCTCAGTTCACACCTGCCCCAAAATTCACACGAATTAATCTCTTTGTCAGCAAGGTTTGGCGAGGTTTCCAGGGCGCTGATTGTGAAAGCCAGAACAAATTTTCCTTATTTTTCTTTTTTTTCCTTATGCCTCTTGTTTTTAACCTAAGTTGTTTTCATGTCAGAATTTCTTTCTCACCTATGCAGGGAATGAAATGTTGCCAAAATAAGGTTTCTATTAACACAGTGAACTTAGAGGTCAAGAGACTGCAATGCTTCTCCTCACTGCCAAGGGCATTGCAACCCATTTGTTTTGTGAATATGATACTCATCTCTATTGCTCAAGATTAAAGCAAAGACAGGGCAGTTGGAAAAAAAAAAAAAAAAAAAAGAGGTCCAAATTTTATTTATTATTCTTCGTATATATAAATTATTCTGGTGCCCAGAAACTTGGAACACTAAGCAGTGACAGCTGCTTGCACATGTCCTCTAGCTGAGATTGTCCTCATCCCTGAAATTTTTGCAGTCCATACAATCCCAGATGCAAGCACTCCTTTCTTAGCTGGCTTTGATGCAGTCACACGAACAAGGAAGAAGAGTTAGAATGTTCTAAGTTTTGGAAACCAGACCTGATTACTCACTCTCTCTCACGATTTGGATGCCTACATAAAATTGAATACATAGCTGACACCCTCAGCATTGTGAGCTGTGCCATCATTGGCAATCCCACCAGGGAGTTCAGTAGTACAGAAATCTAAGCCATTGCCTTCTGCAAGTTTAGGAGTCAGTCTGTTCATCCTAGGACTGAATTATGCTTTTCTTTTACTTAAGTGGCATAGTCTTCTGTTACTTCAGTCTGCCATTGACCCAACTCCAGCTTTGGGTGTCATGAACTCCTTCTGGCCATTATTGACACCTTTCCAATCAATACCTGCTTCAGGTGGCGACTCTTTAAATCCTTCTGCATTCATGGGGAAATATGGATGATGCTATCATGGCTGAGCTCACAAGAGAAACCCACCCTACCAAGAGGAGTGAAGTTGTTAAAATATGCTTCCCACGCACAAACAGGAACACAGTTTCTATGCATGTGCATTTTTTTAGTTTTAAGAGATTTTTCCATTCGCAAATCTTTTGTTGGTTTGGATTATTATTTTTTCCAGTGTCCTTAGTTTTTCCTCTCCACATGTAAGCTTCCTTCGTTTCTGTAGATGCTTTAGAAATTGATACATTCATCTGTAGCTAGCAATTCAAGAGCACTTTGCTCTTCATTATTACCTTGCAGAGTGACCTCTTAGGAAGCAAAGAACGCATTGACATTTACAGTTAATAATCTATCGATTTATGGTACAAAACAAAGGCAATCAACGGGAGAGCTGTAATTGTTTCATTAAGTCTTATGAACAGCACGTTGTGCATTGATCCAAAATGTCTCAGGGCTGCAGCTTTACAATGTCATGGCTCTCCCTATGGGCACCTTATTTTTCGATTTGCTGGCACTTCCAAGTGCTTTTGGTAGCCTCACAATATCCCATCGTTTTGAATCACGCTGTGATTGTGTGGCAGGTGAGCTACTGTCAAATCTTCTCAACTGAGTGCAGAAGGACTTAGTACCCTTGTAGGGGTGCTGAGAGTTTTAGAAGGGACTTTTCTCAAAAGTAAGGTCATGAAAATCAAATGTGTAAAATATATTTTGCAATCATATGCTGTGCCCACGCTTAAGTTCCACCTTAAGTTATGCTTTGGAAATGGGGATGAAAACTCTGTGACCAGCTTTGCTGGATGTAAGGAGTGCTTTCCTTGCTAATGAGAGAGGACTGTTCTGTTTTCTCACACCTCAACACTTCCTGAAGTGAAGAGGCTTGAGTGCCCAACCTTTATGCATTGACACAAGAATGTGTCTAACGAGGATTTAGGTCTCAGGTCTCCTTTAGCTCCATTATTTTTCTCTCTGGAGCTGACATTGCAGAAGGAGATGGGCATCTCTTGCTGATGCTCTGGCTTTCAACCAGGCTGAGATCTCTTCTGAACAGATTCCACAGAAAGCAGTCATTCCTTCGTACTCTGTGTTGAGCAGAAATGATGCAGTAGTTTGGAAAGCCAGCAGCCTGCCCCAGCAAAGGTCCTGCAGTCGTTAGTGCTATGCTCTATCATAGAATCACAAGGTTGGAAAGGACCTACAATATCATTTAGTCCAACCATCCACCCATTGCTGCCACAAGCTGCTAAACCATATCTTGTAGCTCCTTATCCAGACTCCTCTTGAACACTGCCAGGGATAGCAGCTCCACCACCTCCCTGTGCAGGCCATCCCATTGCCTGAGCATTCTCTGAGAGAAAAAGTTTTTTCTTATGTCCAATCTAATGGTTGGATAGCTCATAAAAGTTTCATTCTGATACAACAATAAAGAGGTTTTCCTGTTCTAGCCAGCATCTGGAATCATTTTCAACCTCTCTGTACCATTGTTCGTTAGTATATTTCATAGCAAAATGAGTTTGCATCCTCCCAGAGCATCTGGAGATGCTACAACTGCAACAACTACCTGTCTTTGCACCTTGATTTTTTCTGAATAAGAAACTTAACTGAATGAAGGAATAACAGTGTGCTGCAGCAGAAGTAATGAATGCTTGCAGGTCTTTGAAGGTTAAAGGTTGGGCACAACATGGGTTCATCAACTTAAGAGTTTGTCTTAATTGTAGAACAACTTGGCATTTCACATAGGTCGTGTCCCGTTTCAGAAAGCCCTCGGATAACCGTGGTTCTGTTCTCTTCTCCAAACCTGTGACAGTAACTTTGTTGTGTCTGACCCATCCAGATCTTCTTACCACACTGCTCAGAAATTTTTCCAGTGGAAGGGTGGAAAAATGCTATCTGGATACTATTTTCTTGCTGAGTTAACCCATGTGTTTGTAAAGGAGCATATCAGCAAGAAAAGCAGCACGTTACCTGCGGTATTTATTTTGCTGTTGGTTTGAATGAAGGAGAATGGAAAGCTTTGTGCTCCAAGCAGTTTTGTAATCTGCCTGCCATTTTAAGTAAGGGTTTTGTGTTTTGGGTAACGAGGCTTTTCGCAATAGATGCGGTCAGGTCATCTTTAATCCCTTCAGTGAAATGGCCAGAGCAGCCACAGCTCTTCTCACGACGTTGGTACAGGCCTTCAAGAAGCTTCTAATGACTCTGATGTTTATGGCTTGGAATATTTTGCACACATGTTCCAACTTTGCATTCACAACATTTGCTAAACCAACAGTCTGCAGCAGACATGATAGCTACCATCAGGAAACTTGTTTGACAGTTTAAACAGACTGCATCTGTGTTTCCTACATTTCATAGTACACAAAGAGAATGAGAATTGCCTGTAGCTCAATCAATTCAAGATGTTGTCATAGGATGGAACTGTGTTTTGGAGATGTTAAAAACTTCTAATTGAGAAAAGGAATTTTACTCTTGCAGTTGGCTGAGTTTCATCAATATCACCTCCTCAGTGGAATATTACTGAGAGCAGTTGGCTTGAGTTTGGGGAATTAAGATAAATTGGCGTATGCTGGGGCTGTCCTCCTGCACTTCCACCTATGTCTCTGTTGAGAGCAAAGGTGACGTTTTCACATTTCAAAGCCAAGTGGTACTAATTGAATTGGGTACTACTTGAGCATCTTTTAAAATGAAAGTGAAATAATCACCATTATTGACAGAAGGGCAAACAGAACCAGAATTGCACCGAATGCAAAGCACCAAACATCAAAATGTCACCCAGCAAAACAGCAACCAGCTGAGGTTAGCACAAGCTGCTGGTGAGGAGCACCTCTTGTTTCGCCATCCTTGGGCTCATAGAGGATGTGAACAGATCCTGAAAGGTAAGCATGGGAGACATGCATGGATGGGGTGGACAGTGTGAGAGCCAGGACACCGTGGTGTGGCCCAGCATTGCAATTTGGTGTTGAGGACTTAGGAATTCTACAACATTTTGGCTGTAATCAATAGGACCATGTTTTTGACACCTGCTTCAGGAGTTTCCAGATTCTCGTTACTATAAAGAACACTGATGAAATAAAAACTCACACTTGAGTGACAAAATTCCATAGCTTGTCTGAGGACTAGGTGAAGGGAGGAAGTGGGAATGTTCTCCAACAAGCTGTAATCATGGACCAAATTGTGATAGCTGTGTTCAATAGCACCCAACTCCATGATTTCATCTGTTGGCTGCAGGAAGGCTCCTTGTGGAGAAAGATGTTATTTGGTGTGTTGTGTCTGAGCCCCCACCTCCTGCAGCTCGAGGTCCTTCTGTCTCCTGAAGCAGGTTTTATGCTGGTTGCTGCTCAGCACTGTGGATGTGCTGGTACAGTGGCTGCCCTCCAGTGAAGGAGCCCACGAGTGCATCTACTTGGGGCTTTTCCTGGATGTCTGCTCAGAAATACTTAGCCACACAACTTTTTGGCTTTTAAATAGAGGACGTGCAGCTAAAATAAGGCGTACTTATTTGAAAATTTACGGGCTGACCTGACTGTCATCTCTAGGGAGTACCCCGTGGGTCAGTCAAAGTGAATTAAAACCAAATGTGTCTGTTTTTCATGTTTACTCTTTCCATAAACATAGCACATATGCAGTATGCAGCTGCTATTCTGAAAGGGTTTTTTTTTTTTCCCCCCCCCCCAGTATTTGGGAGATCTGTGTTTTAGGAGTGTTTTCTGTTGATAGCTCCATAGAAAGAAAAAGTGACGCTGGACCACTTAGCAGATTCATTTATCAAAGTGTCTGGAAGAATTTCAAGCAAGGTAAGGCAGTAATGAAGCTGGAGCTAAGACAGTATTGACTAGGTTTGAGTGAATAAGAGGTTGAAAAGAGAAGTCAGTGCCTCTTCCCTCAGCTCCAATCAACTCCCAAAGAAATAAAATGAAAAGGTGCAGAATACTTCTCAGTGGGGGAAATTACTCTTCATTTTTATTGATTAGTGCCCTAGGGCTGTGACCTAGAACACTTTGTTTTTCTTCCCATCCTGTAGTCACTCCTTACTGTCAATGTTTATTTGTTTGTTTGATGAAGTGCTTTCCAGCCTCATTTGGTAGCAAAGGGCTTCTCAGAGCTGGGGCTGTTGAGATGCTGTGTGCAGAGCAGCCTAGCTGGGCATGTCATGAACATGTGGGGCAGAAGCCTAGTAAGAGGAATTGGCGGAGCTCCCTAACCCTATGAAGGCATCATTTCATACCAAGAAGTGTCAGATTGACAGGTAAGATGAAGCTCAGGGACAGAGTGCAAGAGATGTCTTACAAATTGTGAAGATGGACAGCTCAATGGAAGTGTTTGGATAACAAAGAGTGGGACTGCCGACCTCTGGAGGTCCTCCCTTCCCACCTAAATTATTTTCTGATTCTGTGATTTAATAAGACACAGAATTATATCCCCATGAGGGTATGTAACTACAGCAGGAGATGAGGAATGTAGGTCTGTGTGACTAACTCGATCCATAACTGATAGGGAGGAGTTCAACAACCTGGATTGAACTCTGCAGAAGGAAGCTGAAGAACATGGTGGCTTCATGCAAGCTTAATGGCATTTTTAACTGAAAACTGGGGGGTTGAAGGCTGCATTTTGCTACACAGGTGCAGGGTTCTTCAGTGAAGGCAGAAGCAGAACACAGGCCCAGCACTGCAGCATTCACTGCCCAAAATGCTCAATCTCCTGTGGTTATTGCGACTTTACTCCATTCAGAGTACGGCTGAGGGTGCCGTTTCTATCTAGGTGGTTTTGGTGTCACTAATCAAGTCTCTGAGTACTGAGATCTCAGATGAGGACAGTGATCACTGGTAGGAAAAGAGCATTGAATTTTCATAGGGAAAGACTAGTCCATCTAGTGGGCCTGGTGGTAATGGGTTGGTGGTCAGACTGGATGATCTCAGTGGTCATTACCAATCTTATGGATTCTGTGATGTCCTGAGAAGCCAAATGAGATTTTTTTTTTCCCAAAACCCCACTATGTGGGGGTCTGAGCGAGCTCTCCTTTTCATTCTCATCTTGTCCTGTCCCCGGCCAGCAGCTGACCATGGTGGCTCATGGGACTGGCACACTCAACCTGTGGGAAGTACACACAAAGAACCCCTTTCCTGGCTGAACGGGCTCTCAGAATGTCAACCAATTTCCCCAGGACCTTTCAGAGTCGTTCTGCATCCTTTTGTTGCCGTTGCCATAGTGAAAGACACTAATTCACCTTTGTGCAAAACTTAATAAAAATCGGCCCATCATTCATTGGTCTGCAGACCATCACAAGAGCATGTGCTGAGTTTTAGAGACAGGCTTTTCATGATCTATCAATCCACTCGCTAGGGAGTCAGTTATCTCGTTCTCTTGTGCAGCATCTTTGCAGCCCTAGAGGTTCATCTCACCCCAAAACCCAGACCCAAACCTCAGCGGGCATCTCCTGGCACGGCTGAGCTGTGTCCATCCCCGGCCACGGTGGGGATGCAGCATTGTGCTGTGGGCATCAATGCTCTCAATGGGATTAGCCTGCAGCAGGGGTGAGGGGCTGTGGGAAAACCTGCGTGTGTCGTGGTTCCCTCGGCTGCCGTCGCAGCAGAACGTCTCTGCTCGGCCGACAATGGGGTTAAAAAGTAAGAGCAACTGTGGTGGGGGCTTGATTTTGAATTATGTATTCATGAATCTGCATAATGGCCTTTCAGCTGTGGCATTGTTGTTGGAGGCACAATCTGGGGATTGTGAGAGGAGACGGGGGAAGAGGGACGGGGAGGCGAAGAGGGGGAAAACGTGGAAAAAGCTAAGGCTTAATCAAAGGAGAGCGACAAACTGAATGAAATGAGATTTTCTTCCCTGCTTACGCTGTGCCTAAGAAACGAGTTTGCAGTTGGAAATGCTGACTGCTCTCGCAAACTCATAATGCTTCTGCTTTCTCTCTGGCTGATTGCTTTGGTCCCTAGGAGGGAACGCAGCGATGCTGTAAGTGCAGACATTGTGCCTGCTGGTCCTCCTTACCCGAGCATGACTGGATTTTCCTGTCTCTTACGCAAGGAAGATGAGCTCTGAGCTTCCCTGCATGTGCAATGGCAGATGCAGGAATTACGTGTCGTGGAGAGGAAGGTGCTTTGTTAGAGAGGGGTGCAGCAGCACCAGGCAGAGCAGCAGCTCTCCCTCTCTTGTGTCCTGGGATTGGTAGAACCCAACATTGAACTCCAAATGTGTTTTCTTGTGAGGTGATTTTCTACCATTTACCATTTATTCCAGATTTATTAAAAAAAAAAAGAGAGAGAAAAATATTTTCTTCTCAAACAAAACCTTCCGAAATCCATTCTGAAATTCCATAGACCTAAGCAAACCATAATAAGCCCTCCTCAAAGCATTCAAGACCCTCATTCAATATACCAAATGTGCTCCTCGACCCCGAGCACACATCCCCTTTATTCCACAGCTCTGGAAAGCTGAAGAATTTTATTTCTGCTCCAACTCAATGTGCAATTTACATGAATGTGCCCAAATAAACTAGCTGATTTGGCACAGCTAGCATGAAATTCATTAGTAAAACATACATCTTTAGAGTCCCCAATCGGCTGGATGTGGCCTGCAATGCTGCTTAACAAATGTGCACATTGTCAGTTGTAACAGCCTCTGGAATTTGGCCCAAAACTATGATGCTTAAAGCACAAGGATTTTCCATAGCATCTATTTTTAGTCGTTATATAGGGTCTGCTTAGACTAATACCTGGACTCCTCTTGGTGTTCAATGTATTTATTCTCACTGTGAGGTCAGAAGAAATGAACGTGAGCCGAGTTCAGCGATGCTGCAGTTTTTCCCTGCCGGATAGTTGGATGTCTATGAAGTTTATTCCTCTTCCGTGTAGATGAGGCACAGCCACAATGGCACAACAAGCTGGAGGCCATTCTGATGCATGGTATGCAACTAAGTGTATTTCTAGAAATGCGAGGTGTCTGTCTGCTATAGTGACTTCTTGGAAGTGATCTGGACTATGCCCTTCAGTGAGGCTGGCACTGCTCATATTGCCTTTTGCTTTGCCTTAGAATCACAGCATGGTTAGGTTGGAATTGACATTAAAGCCCACCCAGACCCATGGATGTGGACTCCTCCAGGAATGGGCACACAGCTCTGGGCAGCAGTTCCAGGACCGCACTGCCTCCATTGTGAAGGATTTCTTCCTAATGTCTGATCTCAACCTACCCTCTTTCAGTTTAAAACCATTACCCCTTGTTGTATTTCTACACTTCTGATGAAGAGTCCCCTTCCTCAGCATTCCTGTGGCCCCCTTTGGGTACAGAAAGGCTGCTCTATGGTCTCCCTGTGTCCTTGACCAGCAGATCAGCCCCCCTGGCTCACCTCAGGTTTGAGTGCTGTATCTACGTTATGATTTCAGCTCCTTAAGATACCAAAATTACTGCAATATTCCTTCAAAAAAGAAAAAAACAAAAACAAAAAACAAAAAACCAAGCCTGTATGCATAGCTGCTCTCTCACTTTATCTCTTTTGGCACTTGATGGATTTTGGCCAGTTCTGGAAAATGAATGGTCGTGCTCTTGTGATCATTCAGCACAAGGCATGGATCCACCCTCTGAGATATGTAGGATCTGTAACACGAGGCAGAGTGGTTGTGGGGCTCTCCTCAGCACATAGCTGCAATGCAGACCACTTTTCCCCAGGTGGAACCACGTCTACCTGCAAGGCTGGATAGCCTTTTCTAGGACTTTAATGCTGCTGTTCCTACTGGAATATGACATTCATGCTCCACCTCCAAGCCATTAAGCCTTGTCTCCATGTATACCAACCATTACTGCTCCTTCTGGACTCTTTGGGTGCCACGGAAGCATGGAGGCATTTCTCCAAGCCTAGAACACTTCCTCTCAGAAATCTCTTCTGCTGAAGAAACAGTTTATTCCCGTGTCCTACAAATGATCCCACCCCTATTTGGCCCTCCGTTTTCTCTTCCAAATTAAACACAGAGCAACAGAGCGCTTTCTTCTGCAGTGCAAGTATGCTTCCCTCCTTTTTCTCCATGATTTTTTCTGTGGGGTATGTGTGAGGAACGTTATCCCTCCTGGCAAAGGCACTCTGTCCACACCTGGACTTGTCTTCCCACTGAGATAGAAAAGAAACTTGACTTTCATTTTCTCCTCGTTTCCCTCATGGCAGGCTCTGAAGTCAGACTCAGTTCTTGCTCCCATTGCTTGCACAAGTGTTTTTACTCTGAAATTTCAAGTTGTTTGGCAGCCTGAGTCCATGTAGTCAAGTCCAAACTTGTTTTCTTGTTAACCTTATGCGAGATTCCATGGTTAGAGCGTTGGCTATCGTTGTATTTCTTTCTATCACACCTCAGATGTGTGACAGATGTGTACATGAGAACTCCATGTTCATAAGCCATGCGTGTTGGCTAACATGAGGTCTGGGGCTCAGACACAATCACATTTCTCTGCATCAACAGAGATTTGGAGCAGACCTTGCGTGCGCTCCTTCTGCAAGAGAGATGCGTTTCATCTTCACGTGAGCTGCAACGAAGGAATGTTTTGCTAATTCTCATCACTTGCCTTTGCACTGGGCTGACAGCATGCGTGGGGGGCTGTAATACCTCGGCTGAAGTGTGAGCAGGAGGGGATCTGTGGCTGGGGAAGGGGCTATCAATGAATAGATTTGTGCAGCGCTTTGTGCGGTTATGGTGGATTGTGAGATATGGAGATTTACAAAGAGCAGATGGAGTTATCCTCTCTTTTTTCTGTAGGTAGACCACCTAATCCCTGTGGGTCCTAAGCACTGTGGAGAAAGAGTTGTAGGTACTACAACCGCAGCACAAACCCCTTGGCTCGGCACGTTGGGGATTTACTGCTGGGAGATGATTAACATTCCTGAGGTAATTTTAAATTAAATGAAGGAAACCATAGCATCAAACCATGGCACTTTGAAATAATTTCTGTAATGGAATAGCATGTCTAGATGTCTATGACCTGCTTGATTTCTTTCAGGCTGGATTTTTAATTTTATTTAACCAGCGCGTGAAACAGTATATCCAGAAGCCTGAGATGTCATTTTTGGAAAGGTATGAATACCTCCTTGGCAATGCTTGAGAGGAAAAATGTAGGCAGGTTGTAGGGTATAGGCCAAGAAACTTGTCACTTTGGATGCAGAAAATGAGGTCACTCTAATAGTCCTTTTCTGCTGTTTTTAAACAGGTTGGTGGGTAAAACACCATCCTGGATAGCGAGTTGATGGTGTAATTTGTGTTTTCTGTCCATTGACTGTTTTCCTACTTCAGACTGACTTAAAGAAGGGCAGGAAATGCAAAACGAAGAGAACATGTCATAAACTATCAGTTTCATGGTGCTTTTTTCTAGACACGATTATCGTAGACCGTATGTTTTCTATAAACACATAGTTCATACATGAGATTTTTCAGTGTTGCATTTCTGTTACGCAATAGCATATGAGTGAAAGTAATCAAATTGTGATGATTTTAATTTATATTGTATTTCAGTAGAGAGGCAGAAAGAGCTTCATTGCAGCTGCTTTGTGAAACAGCACTTGGTTGCTTTTGTCTGCTAAGACCGAGGCTGGGTGAGAACAGCAAAGCTTCAAAGAAAATGGTGCTTTTCTCAAGGTGTTCGTAGGCAGTTGTGATTCACTGAGCCAAATACAGGAAGGGAGATGGATTTGATTCTAATCCGTATGAGAAAACAGTAATTGACTTGCTTTTCCCAATTTTTTCGTGGCATTATGGACGCGTGCTTGGTCACGGCCCTGTGTCTGATGTGGAAGCAGTGAAGGGCGGGTGAGATTTCTTAAGATGTTTAACGTTGAAAGTTAAAGTGTAAACCCACTTGGATTTAAGTCAGACTTCAAGGGTCTTCAGTAATGAAGAAAAGGAGCTAGACAGGAAAAGTAAATACTTTGTGGTGAAAGACTGCCAGTGTACATTTAAAAGCCCAAGCTCTGAACTCCTTACAGGATTGAACAAATAACTTTTTCCTCCTTGCTGTCAGTGAATTGTCTCTTTCTGTGTTGGCTGTTTCGCCCCGTGTTGACTCAAAGCCACTTCTTGAGCCTGGCTCTCTTGACTCTCCCCTCACTGCCACTCCACTCTGTGACAGATCTCCCCCTGGTTTCGACATTGAGAGTCAGGCCCCAGTGAAAAGCATTCTGCAGCTCGAGCAGAAACTGCCTGGCTGTGGTATTTCCTCTGTGTGCCCTGCATCTCTAGCATTATGGCTCGGCTCTCGGCAGCTATCGCATCCCGCCTTCCTCCGTAGTGACTGCTGGGAAGCTGATCCCCAGATGTACTCTGCATGGAGCTGACTTTGTGCTGCTCCTGGGGCAGCAGCTGGCTGTCCTCTGGTTTCAGGGCTGATGGCCTGACAGCCATGGCTCTCTGTTCTGCTGTGACTTGTTAATACACTCAGGTGCCATTTTGACAATGGAAGAACAGTTTAAAAAGTGCAAGTCAGCTTGGCAGGGTGCGAGTCGTTCTGCTGGAGCTGCTGTCTTTGTTAGGGAGGGAGAAGGGCTTCAGAAAGGATAACTATGGCAGCATGCATTTCCTGACATCCCCATTGCACGTGCAAATTCAGATGACTGTTTGTGGGTACCTGGGGCTGTGTCTGTCTGAATTTGAAAATGACCTTGTGCTCACGCAATCCTGATGACTGAGAAAGGATTTGGGGAAGCATGCAGTGGCTGGGAGTTAATGGCACTTGTATTCTTGAATCAGGTTCTTAAAGTAAAACTTTCTCAGGTTTTTTTTTTTTTTTTTTTCATTGAGCACTAATAAGAAAAGCCAAAATGAGGTCTCCTTGCCAGTCAAACATTGCTTTCCAAAGACAGTGTCCATCCTGTGTGTGATTTTGTCCTCTCACCTTTGCAGGTAGAACAGTGCTGATTTACTTACCTTTGATATTCTGCAAAGGTCCTCCTCCATCCTGCAGTGCCATACATACACAGCTGAAGAAGCAGCTTGAAGATCCACACTGTAAAAACTAATAGCACTACGTTTTTTCCCTATTTCCACTCTATTTCATAAGAAAATTGCCCTTATGTTGACCTTAAATCCTATTTGCAACATTTAAAGAAGAATCAGGATCTGCTACCATTCCTTTGCACTAGAGTTTCCAAAGGTGGAATGAATTCCTCACGTGGTTTGCTTTCTTCTACTATTAACTCTTATAACTACTTTAAAGTTAATCAAATAAATGGGAAAATTGATATCCAGACAGTTTGTTCAAAAGAGTAAGAGAGAATGACTGGGATGAGTGAGTGAATACTTGCTCAGTCAGACTGGGAGCAACGTGCCATTGCTGCTCACCCCACTTCCAGTTGGGACCATTCATCTGGTACGGCCAAGTCTCCGAATCCCTACAGATACAGTATTTGCAAACTTAATCAGGAGCAACAGGTTTTTCTCATGACCTATTGTATAGTTTCCCTTCTGAATGGGCTGTTGTGCTGTTCCATCTGCAGGCAGCTCCGGCTGCAACATAAAGAGCTCTGTTCTGCCCTTGTGCCCCTCTGTATTTCACACTGGTGCGTAGAAATGGCACTACACGTCTCTTCTTTCAAGTGACACCGAATGCTTCATTTTCTCCTCCATTCACTGAGGATTTAATTGCCCTGCACATCAAAAGCAGAATATCTCCCCAATTACCATCCTCCTTCCCAGAAAATAGTTAACTGCGTATCTCGGGAAACCTGCCAAGATCTCCGGGCACTGAGAGCAGAATGGAAGTGTCCCAGTGTGGGCCAGGAGAGCAGGAGGAGAGGAGCTGACACGGGCGAGCAAATGGTAAAACAGTCCATTTTTTTTCCTGTTCACCTCCTTTTAGCAGCAGAAAAAGAGGAGATACACGACTGCTTTCTGACCACTCTTAGGGCTCATGCCCTTCCTTCCCATGTGAAGATGAACCACATTAATTACCGCAGTGATGGGACCAGAGCAGTGCTTTTGCAAGGGGGTAGATAGCCCTGGCCTTAAAAATATGCTTTAGGCTGTTTGCCAGTTGTAAAGAAATGTTTGACAGAAGAATCAGGTCAGATCCAAGCTGCACCAAGAACTAGGGCTGGGGGGAGAAATGAGTCTTCAGGTCACTGTAGGGCTGGATTTTTAATAATAGAATCTTACAGACCATTGAAACTGATTTTTCATTTAAAGTCTGTCGTCCCTTAGTGATTCCAATCCTGGGAATGTAAACCTCCCAAAATTTCAAGAGAGTACTTCTACATTGGTTTTCTTTTTCCTCCCTTTTTCTTTCTCTCCTTCCTGAATCTCTTTGGTATCTGTTTTACACACCCGCTGGAGGATGAAGCTCTGTTTTTTTGTCACCAGGAGGGTTTTCCTCATACCAAACAAACAAACAAGCAAACAAACAAAGAAAAAGAAACCACCACATTTCTAGTGCACTGAAAGTGTGCTGGGATTTGTAGAGATTTTTCCCTCCAGCTTTGCTGCAGTGTAGAATTAAGCCAGAAGTGTTGGCTTAAAAATTTGCCACCTTATGTAGGAGTCACCTCTTCCTGGTTGATAATATGGATATGCCTTCAACGGGGACTAGAAATTCAGAGGTTTCACTGGAGCTGAGTATATCAGATTAAATCATGAGATCATAGAATGGCCTGGGTTGGAATGGACCTTGAAGTTTGTCCAATTCCGACCCCCTGCCATGGGTAGGGTTGTCAGCCCATAGATCAGGCTGCCCAGGAACCCATGCAGCCTGGCCTTGAACACCTGCAGGCAGCCACAGCCTCTCTGGGCAACCTGTGCTAGTGCCTCGCCACCAAGAAATAACTGCTTAGAACTGTGAAGTGATGGGAGTATGATTCAGAGCCCAGAGAGGTGGATGAGATAGGCCTGGTGCTGTGACCACGCTGCCTGGAAGGTTGCTTCATTGAGTCATGGCTCAGAAATGCCTTTTGTGTGTATGTGTGCATAAAAGAGTATGTGCAAGGTGTCCTGAGTCTGCAAATGCTGAAGCACATGAAGCATCCTGGAGGGAAACAGCACTGCTTCCTTCCTTGAGGCTAAAAAGGTTTCAGTATTAGGGCTCTTGGTGATTTACTTCTACACGTCTGCTGTGTAGCAATCTTTAATCTCTGTCTACAAACCAGAAGATTACACAGTGAAGTAAAGGGAGAGGGACAGAAGCGTTTTCAAGTTTGTCCTGGATGCAGGCAGGCACGAGGAGACAGCACTTCTGTGAAGACTGTTTAAGCAGCTGGAAAAAAGTGCCATTTATCAGAGAATTACGATAGTCTCGTCTAGACGAGGCAGTGCCTGAATCAGCTTCCAAATCCTGACAGATTAGTGTGTGCCGCAACTTGGAAACAAAATACAGATTTTCACAGAGTTTTCTGTTGCGTTAATAAATGTGTACTCCTAAGCAGATGCACACAGAGGAAAAAATTGCATCTGGTTTACCTTGCTGTGGTTAGCGAGGTGGCCATCAATCAAACATGGCAGGAGGTTTGCAAGTGTTCAGCTTGGGAGCTCTGAGGGTTGTCTAGTCCAACTCCCCTGCAATGAGAAGGGGCAGCACAGCTCCATCAGGTTGCTCAGGGTCTGATCCAGCCTGGCCTTGAAAGTCTCCAGGGATGGGGCATCAACCACATCTCTGGACACCCTGTTCCAGTGCCTCACCATGCTCACTGTAAAAGACTTTTTTTCCTTACAACCAACCTGAATCTTCCCTCCTTGAGCTTGAAGCCATTTCTCCTTGTTCTGTCACCACAGACCCTGCTAAAGAGTCTGTCCCCTTCTTTCCTGTAGCTCCCCTCTAGATACTGGCAGGCTGCTATCAGGTCACCTTTCTGCCTTCTCTGGGCTGAACAGCCCCAGCTCTCTCAGCCTGTCCTCACAGGAGAGGTGTCCCATTCCTTGCATCATTTTTGTTGCCCTTTTCTGGATGCTTTCCAACAGGTGTACATCTCTCCTGTACAAATCTATCTCCTCTCTAGCCCATTCCCATTTCCTTCTGAACATAATGCAACCATCTGTTTATTATCTCAGAAAAAAAAATGCGCGTTTTTATAGGTGCAATAAAACACAATTTCATTGTCTGCGAGGGGTTATGGCTCTCATTTCTAACCATGGTTTTGCACTGAGAAGACTCGGAGACGTCAGCCCTACGTTCCCTGTTGCTGTCAGCTTCCCTCACACTGTTGTGACCTGTTTCATTAAAGCCATTCCCCCTCCATGCTCCCCAAGTGTTGTGTTTAACGACAGACTTTCTCTGCTGGCATTGGTTTTCATTACTGGTCTTTGCACTTCCAGCATCTGGGAGCAGCGCACGCAGCATATGTTCATATAATTTATTTACATTTAGGGAAAGTGTGGTGTAGATTGTACACCGTTAAATTCCCCTTTGGATGACTGTTTCCTTGATGTGTTAGCACGGTGTTTTTGGAGCATTAGTGTTTCCTGTAGTAAAGACTTGATTCACTGTTGTGTCCTAATATGAATACCCCCGGTACCCATCTTGTGGTATTTTTAGTTTCAAACACAGGCTGTGATGCTGTGCGGTCTGCCATGGCCAAAAAACCTTCTCTTTCTTTCCCTGACCACCTTTCTCTATCTTTGTCTTTCGGATCGTGTGTGAGGATGGAGGCCGTAATTATTGTTCCAGCTCAGTTCAAAGCTTGAATGTTTCCATATTAATGTCTGTCATTCTCTTATTTTGAGTGACAGTACTCCTGACTGGGAGCTGCGGAGAACAATCTGAGCATTAAAGATGCATGACTTAAAAAAAAAAAAACAACCAACCAAAAAACAAACAGTATTTTTTAAGCTGCTCCATTTGAACGTCTCAGAAATATGTGCTCATATCACATCAAAACTGCCAGCAATGGCAGGCTTTTTCCTTTGCAGAAAGGGGGCCTTGTAAATAGTTGTATTCATTGGAGTTAAAATTAGGTTTCTGTGGTGTTGACTTGCAGCCAGCTTTTCCCACAGGGCAATTTATTAAATAAAAAAAGAAAAAGGAAAAAAAAAGACGGGGGTGTGTGTGTAGGAAACCTTAAAATAGCTACGAGCATATGACATGTTCTGTGAACTTGAGAGCCCCTTCAGGCTAAAGCTTTCTTTGTATTTCTTGGTGCCTCCAAGGAAGAGTGTGGCAACAAACTAAGTTTCTTTACGTTCTAATGCATGGAGTGCGACTTTGTTGGTTTTTTTTCTGTTTGTTTGTTTGTTTTGCTGATTTGAGTTTTCATGGGTGGATTCTGTGAGGTGGTTGTTAGAGAAAAGCAGTAATATTCTTCATCAGACCCCTGGTTTGGGAGAACTTGCCCAGGTCCATGAAGACAGCCACAGTTCTCCCACTGTGTTGCTGGATTTTAAGAGGAAAAGGGTTCAGATGGATGTCAGTGGTTGTTTTTTTGAGAAAATAGAATAAGCATTATGGTCTGCACAGTATTTGTGTGTACCACCAAACAAGTGAACTGGAGCTTGGATTGGACATTGTGGTTTCCTTATTTTGGTACACTCTGAAGGCAAAAGCCTTCTGCTTCACCACAGCACTGCCCATTTGGGCAATAGCAATAATTTTCTTCCTGCCTTTGGCCAGGGTCAGAAATAAATCTTGGACTTTCTCCCAGGCAGACATTGTTCATTTTACCTCTCTTCCATCTTTCTTATGGCACGGCTCCACAAAGCAGTGGAGCGTGGGCTGCCAGGACAGCTCCAGGGGCTGAAAAACAAAGGGCCCTCCAATGGCAACTTCGTCAGCATGAAGATTCTTCCAGAGACATTGAGGAAACTTCTTATGAAAGAAACTGACTTGAATCCCCTCATTCATCCAACACCAGAAGGGGAACGTGGTGTTGTTGACTGTCACTAGGAGTTGGGACCCACTTGTTGAGTCCTCACTCCATCTTTGCTCTCAGTCTCCCAAGTGATCTTTCAGACAAGTCCCACTGGATGGATAATTTTCGGTTCTTTAGCTAAGGGTCTTGCAGGTACTGGTGGAAAACATGGTTTAGGGTTCAGGTGTTATTATCGCATGGTTAATTTGTCCTTCCTACTGAGCATTTCAAGGGAACAAAATTGTATCTCTCAGCAGTGTCTGCTTTGTGTGTTTTCTTATCTTCAGAAGCTACTTATTATCAGTCCCAGATGGTGTTGCTGTACCTGCAAATCAATTGCAAGTAAAACAAGCCTTCATGTATGTACATGACATGATTTGATTTTGAAGGCAGAAAAATATACTCCGCCCTGGCTTTTTGAATTCTGCTAACATCCCTGTCTGATTCACAGCTACCGCCGGTTTCCCTGAGCAAAGTGCAGCCAAGGTGGAGTCTTAAAGATGGCCATAAATCATTGAAGGTACAATAGCTCTCTTTTCTGACACCCCTCGTAAGCCCCTTGTGAATTCCACTGGGCTAATTTGCAACGTACCGTGGTCTCAAAAACAAAATCCGCATTTTGAGGTCAGCGTTATTGGAGAGTAATTCATAAGGATCAGTCACCCAGAAAGGAAAAAAGAAAAAAAAAACATCAAAGGGAAATTCTTAAAAGGGTTCTATGCTACTAACAATTGTAAAATGGATGCATTGTAGTGTATTATCAAGGAAACTTCATAAACTTTATTGTGGTATAGTAGGGCAGCATAACTATCTGCGGTGGCTACATCCCCTTCCAGTCCCAGTCTGGATCGTGAAGTTGTACCTATAGTAATACCTGTCTGCTGGTCTCTGCTCTCACTCTGCAGCTCAAAAGAAATATCTTTCCTTTACCCTTCTATACCTCTCACCTTCATGTTTTTCATTAGCATCCTATTGAAGAGAACCTAAGAGTTATCAGAAACAGCACGTTTTGCTTCTTAACATGCAAATCCCAACTTATCTACGAGATTTATGTTTATCTGGTAGACTGCACCCAACTTTTGTTCATTTTCAGTTTTTAGTAGAGCAGAAGCAAAGTAGCTCTTGGGGTTCCTCAAAGCAAGTCGCTGTACTGCCTCTGTGAAGGTACTCAGAACGAGCACGTGAAGGTGCACAAAAGGAGTTGGATACAAATCTGCACTAAAGATGTGATGAGAGTCTCTCACAAAGCTACCAAGATTCGTGATTTTTTGGCCTGTCAGATTTTGCTTAGTTTTTGGTGGCCTTATTCTAACAAAAGAAATTCTCTGATCCCTGCTGAATGCAATTAGTGGTGATGGTTACCTGTGGATAAATGAATAAATCATTCTCCACTCTTCTATTTTTAAAGCTTTGTCTACGGCAATGTCTCTTTGCAGCCTGAGTGGAGAAAATGAACCCTTCCACTTCTTTTTATTTTTCCTCAGAGCTAAACTAGCACTGCTGCCTGCCAGTTGGTCTTGGACTGTTAAATTGAATCAAGGGCAAGAATAGTACGGAGTCAAAAAGCAGGTTTTTTCAACATTTTAGGTGTGCAGAAAGACCTGCTTGTGTTAGGTGAAGCTTTTAGGGAGGGCTCTGTAGGTTCCCCTTCACTTGTTTGCATTGGCACGTGCAGCAGTCAAGCACTTGAGCATCTGCCATGAGGTTTGTGTTTCTGCAGGGCTGGGGGCTTGGGGAAAGGGCTGCCGGGTGGGCTTGGAGCTGGGGGGTTCCAAATGGCCACGTTTACTTCTTGGGCTTGGCCGCCTGGCTGGGCAGAGCAGAGCGTGGCTGCGTGGCAGGAGTGGCTGCTCTCTCGGAGCTGAGCACTGGCACTTCTCGCAGAGGCAGCAGAGCTTTTCCCTTCCACACACAACCTATTGCCTCTTCAGTGCCAGTAAAAATAAGAGAACGGCACGGCTCAAATAGCAGACCTCCCTCAAAATAACTCTGTGGTCGTGAGCTGAGGGCAGGAATTGTTCCTTCTTGTTAGCGTGCGTGAGATAAATGAGTTGTGTGATTCTTTCCTGAGCCCCTTCCTGAACAAGGGGGCTCCTTGGAGAAAGTAGAAGAGAGCTGTTACACACTCGTTTCTCTTGGAGGCCTTGCTTGAGCCTTCTTTTTCCTGCACTGGAGGGAAGAGCTGTATTAAAGTATTTTCACCAAGTGGAACTCAATTTTTACTGTTTTACTGGGCAGTTCTGCTCAGGTTTATCAATTCTTTGTCATTTTAAGTTGAAGTTGTTTGTCTGGGAACAAATTATTTTTTCTAACCAGGCGTTCCAGTGTGGGAATTTCTCTAATTTACTCCACAATACACTCGGGTTGGTGGAGGGATGGGGAAAAGTGAGGAATGCAGCAGGGTTTCCCCACACCCCGCTCTCTGGCACCCTGAGATTAAAGTTCTTCATTTTCTCACAACAAACCCCTGACCCCTCGGCTTTCTTGTAACTCGGCATCCTCTAGATGGCCCTTAGGCATAGCTTACTGCATGATATGTGCAGATAGCTTAATAATAGGGTTTCCAGCTGTGAGGGTCTTACGGATGCTGTGAAATCCCAAATCGATTCAAGGAAATCTGCATTACAATGCACTGTTTGGTCCAGGTCTGTGCACTGAGCGGGTACACAAAAGGTAACGGAAACTAAATGTGTCAGGCATCATCTTTCTAATCCAATGTGGGGTCTGTTTAATCCCTTTCAAAAGATGTCTTAAGAACTCCCAGCGTCTTCATTGAGCGCGCTCACCCACTGCCGCTGAGGGGCCAGGGCTGCACCATTGCAGCTCGCTGAGCTGCCCTCCAGTTTGGCTTAATTAACACGTAGCTGCCCGTCGCTGAGCTGCCCTCGCTGAGTTGTGCTTAATTAACACATAGAGGCCCGTCGGCTGCTGCCCTGTCCTTGCTTCAGCCCATGGGGCTCACTTGGGAGGAAGGGCCTGTTGGCCAATGGATGGGTCAGCCAGAGCTATGAGGAAAGGGTTGGGAATTGCCTTCCTTTTTTTTTTTTTTTTGCCTCAGCTGGGAGAAATAGAAAAGCCATCGGATGCAGAATGTTTACATTTTTTCAAATGTCAGTCTCCTGGGCCAGCTGTGTGATGATGAATGCCACAGCAAAGTGGAATGGTGCTGGGAGTTGGTGAGGGTAAATGAGTGGTAACTAATGACCAAGTCTGATGGCCCAGAAACTCTAGAACCTTCCAGCTCCTGTTGGCTTCTGGAGGAGAATTGTGCCTATAGTGTAACCACCCCCTGCTGTAGTGAAGTTATGTTGAGTTATGGGGCAGCCTGGGGAGGGAAGAAGTCTGGGTGCTTGCAGTGCTCAATGTCACGTTAACCAACAGTTAATGTGAGAGTGATAACCAGCAGTAAGAAGTAAGAGTGATATACCAGGAAGAGAATGGATGCACTGAGCAGGCAAAGACAGATGAAAAATTAAGATCTGATGGAGGCAATTCAAACTTTTATCAATAATTGATTTTGTTTGCTTGCATATTTTCATAGTAGCAACTTTTGGCTAGTTAGCAGAGCCCAATGCGTGTGAGCAAAGTGTAGCAGTGAGGCACAGAGGCAGACAATGACAGCAACAAGTAAACCAAGCAACCCTTTTCTCAGAACTCAGAGGCCATCTTCTTTCTAAAAATCTGTGTGAATCTACAAAATAATAATAATTATAATAAAATAAAATAAAAAATCAGAATAATTAAAATGGCAAAAATCAGCAAAAGACACACAGTTCTGGGACTACACATCCAGTGACAATAAGGAGCTGGCTGTACCAGCTGCAGCTCAGCTGAGCTTTGTTCTGTCTAGCAGCCATAGCCTTTGCTAAGACAAAAGAAGAAGAGAGGTAGGGGAAAAAATCAGAATCCCTTTCTTTTACTCCATCTCCTAATGTTAGGTTTAGCTACAGTGTATTTTAGAAAGATCACTGTGTACTTATTAACCAACCACTAACACTTGTATATAAACATCTATAGAAATAACAAAACCATAACACTCATGAAACCACTCAAGTTCTGCCTCTCCTTGCTAGTGCTGGGATCTTCAGTCCCACCCTGTTGGTGTCTAGCAGGCTTCAGCAGCACCCAGGGATGGAGGAGTTCTCTCTTTCCAGGGCCTCAGCTCAAGCATAGTGACCTGCTTCCTGCCCTTAGTGCTCCTTGTGGCCACGCTTTCTCATGGAGCCCTAAGTTACTTTTTTAGCTGGCATTTATGGTGATGTGGTGGTTGATACACCAGGAATGCCTGACAGGAAAAGGCTAAAGCTGTTGCTGCTGGGACCAGTACATCAATAGAGCTATTTATCAATAACTACTTCTAGATTGACACCTTGAGACAAAGTCTGGCCTTCAGTGTTTCATTGAGTGTTTCATCACTGTATGGCAGAGGCCTTGGGGTTCACCATCTTTTAATCAGCTCTCTACATTTTCAGTTGAAGACAGGCAACTGGAACACACAACATATTGCCCTTCTGCATCTTTTCTGTCCTTTTCCAATGGTATCGTGTGGTTGGAGCTGGTGGAAATGTTTCAGTTGCAAAAGGAAAGTGAGAAAATACATTGAATATTTTAAGAAATTCCAGACTATAATAAAAACAGTGTTATCTCCTCATTTATTTGTTTTAAATAGCTCTTTCATGTGGTGGGACAAAGGGACATTGTATTAATTGTGAAGTGTGAAATGCTTTTCTTGTTTGCTTGGGACAACAACTGGGAATACATGGATTTGCCTATTCACACTGCATTGTTATGACAACATATTTTCACAACGTATTTGAAAGCCGGCGCTATGAAAGGAATAATGTTGACTCTAAATCTGGAGGAGTTTCATGCTTTTGTTTTAAGCTTGCATGTATGAGCTCTGTCAAAATAGTCTTTCATCCATGGTGTCTGCCTGATTCAAGGGTTCTTTTCTTGTTCAAATATCCTTTAGTAAAGCCCATTTGACTGAAAGGCTGAGCAAACATGGGCTGGCTATGATAAGAGTTATATGTGAAGTCTTTCACATGCTTTGTCAGCATGAGGTTTTTTCAGCCGTGTGCCCAAGTCAAAGGGAAAAAAAAATACTTCTTCCTTCTGCAGTAAGTTTATTTTCGTGAAGGTCATTATTTTAATTTATAATTGCTGTAATTTTGTGATGGATTTGTGGCGATAAACCATTACACTTTAGGTGAAATGTTAATCTGCTATGGATTAGTGTTGCTTATTAAGTCCTACCCTAGTGCTGTGTAACTAAAACAAATCACACCAGTACTTATGTCCCAGCCACAACCAAGTGTGCAGTGGTCCTGTTTTCTATGTCTCTTTTGTAAGCAGCTTGTCTAGCTTTCTTTAACACAGAAATGCTAAAAGGCATCGTGAGGAGTCTAATCCTTTAATTTTGCTAAGCACAGAAAAGGTGATGGAGAACACTAATCAGCTCAATCAAAATTGAAAGCTTTTTTTTTTCAAACTCAATCATCCTATGTGTCAATAGTAATGCATACGTATAAACAGAATAGAAGGCTTCATTTAAAGCCTATCTCTGTTAATACTTCAAGTCAAGATGCAGTGTGAGACTTCGTGTGTTTGAATCATCCAAGATGGTTTCTGGCAAAAAAAAAAACAAAACCTGTTTGACTTGAGCAAGCACTCTGTGCTATGCAGTGCACAGCTTGTTTCCTCTAGTTAGTTTCACCCTGCGTTTGGTTTCTAGAAGAGCCGGATAAAAAACTGTACCTTGAAAGGCTGTGCCTCAGTGCTGAATCTTTCCAGCTCCTCTGCATTCAACACTCACCTTTGCTTTTTTTCTGGTGAAAGTCCACATTGGCATCCAGCTCTAAGACAGGAAAAAAGAAGCAATTTTACCACATGCCAGTGCTAAACACGAACTAATTAACATGCTGGATACACTCCACTCCATCCAAACTCCATAATTGTTCACCATATGAAATGAAGTTAATTCTGTGTAATGTTTTGATGAGTAATTTTAATCAAGGTTGTGGAGAAACTGCTCTCAAGTCTGGAAATATAAGTGCTTCCTGTAGTAAACAAATCTTGTGGTTTTAGCATTTCATTTAATTTGATTTTTCAGATGACAGAACAAGTTCCTTCTCTTGCCCTATCATCTTCAAGGCTGACGAGCACTTTAGTAGCCCAATTTAATTTATTTCTCTCTTTAACCAGTGAAAGGGGGCACGGAGAAAAGGCAGTTTGCATCTTTTCTTCTGGCAAAGTCAGCAGCCAGTCTTGGCTGTGACTTCTTCCATTTAACTTGTCCTTCACCCAGCAGGGCTGGCCTCTGGAAGTTCATAGCTTCTTTGAGAAGGGAATGGAGAATCAGTTTCTCATTGAACGACCGTGTGGGCAACCTGATGAGCACTAGGGAGATCTGACACTTTTCAGCATACAACAATGACTGTAGGCACCTGGAGGCAGATGGATCCAATAAGTAAATATCTTGGCTTCCAGAAACAGCTACCAGTGTGAATTTGGTAAATAGATTTTAAGCAGTATTTACTGTATGTCCTTACCTTCCTGGTGCTTTCAAGGCTCTTAAGTACACAAGCTCTGTGCCAGTTTATCTGGGCTTTGAAAGAAGCAATAAGCTGCAAAAAGGGTGGCTGGTAGAAGTACTTCTATGGCATAGTTAGCAGGGAATTGTTCTGGATGGAAGAACCTGACCTGTTTTCTTCTTGGGCTGCCCCAGGAAATCTATGGCTAAAAAGGCAAAGCTTGTTGTCCAGAGAAATTATAGAACAGAAACCTGGAAATCCAATTTCCATTTGCTGGACATGGTATCCATGGGCAAACAGAACAGGACATAAATTTGGTAAGAGCAGCAAGAGAACACTGTGGAAAAAAATACCCAATTTTTTTGGCGTGCTGAATCAACTTCAACTTTCATTCAATACAATAGGTGGCACTTGCTGCATATGATTTGCTCCTGTAATACATCCCGCACAGATTAACCTACAAACAAGATGAAATGTTCCCAAATTCTGTGCTTGCACATCACCCCTGGTATGCTACGTACTTCAGTGCACCACAGATCCTGTCCCTTCTCTGGGAGGAGGTGGGGAGGGCAGCACAGAGCTGTGGCAGTCCCTTTGGCATCGCTGGGGCTGCAGGGCACATGCTTGTGTGACACAAGAGCAACTCTTGGAAGAAGATTTCCTGGGGAAGTGACAGTGGTCAACAAATCATGGATTCACATTTTAAAACACGCAGTCCTGTACTTCTATGTAATTCTTAATTTTTACGAGTTTTCCATTAATGAACTTTCTTTCCAGGATGTTTCCAGAGAAAAAACACGAACGGGAAAGTCACGTTCATTTTAATATTTATGTAAATAGAATGGTGGCGTGATACAGGGGTTATTAATATTTAGCAATATTCCTCTGTTTGCCATTTGTAAGCACCATTTCACACCCCTGTTGCAAATGTAAGGTCCCGTGAGCCATCCCATCTCCCTCTCTTATTAAATTATTTGTCACAGGTTTGTCCTTTGCCAAGCACATTACCTGCTATTTTAAAAGTGAGACTCTCCAGATGTTAATTTTTTTGTTCAGGCAGGTTTAATGTTCCCCCTCAGAACTATCACGGCAAACAAAAGATGCATGCTGCTACAGACAGGATGGGTTTCTTTCCTGGCAGGCTTTCAAGAGGCTGGGAGGGAAGGGAGTGCCTGCTGAAGTTCATGGTTCCCAAACTGCATGAAATGTCTTTTCACTCCACACTGCGGTGAGGAGGGACGTGCAGCTTTAGTTACTGTGCAGCTTTGTTCGCTTGGGAGAATTAAAACCTGTGTACCAGGCACTGCTCTGAGGAAAGCAAAGGGGAGAAACCATTCTACATTCCCTTATAGATACCTCTAGAAAATATTCCATGAAATCTACTCAAGTCTTTGGCTTATTTTGGCCTTTATCTGCTAAGAAAAAACATCTGTGAACATCTGAGTCGATGCATTGTGCTGTGATATTCAGGACCAGAGCAGCCCCAGCTGCAGAACTCCACCTGCCTCATATGGCAGGTCAGCCACGAGTGAAAGGGGAAAAATTCTGCAAAGCATTAGTGGACTTAAATGTCTAGTCATTGTATTTATACCTTAAAGCACTTCTCTGTAGTGATTGTGCAGCATCCACCAGTCAGGGATGTTCTTCCTGTTGCATCATCCATTTGCGAGGGAGAAAGGCTGCTCCTGTTTTACAGGGAAGACCTGAATGGCAGAGAGTGCTGTTTCAAAGGGACGGTTCCCTCAGAAAGACTTTCATCTCCTCATTATGAGGCTTTCTGCTCAACGAGCCAAAATAGAGAGCATCAGCCTGGGATGGTATGCAGCTTGGCCCAGAAAATGCTGCTGGCCGCTGGGGGGAGGTTTCCAGAGGTCTTCCAAAGGATTGCTAGCTGTGCAGCATGGGGTAGGGATTTATGTCACTCCTGAAGCACTTGTCAAATGCTCGACATAATAAATTGGGATGTGGAGGTTACAAGTGAAACATTAGGCTGAACGGGTGTCTGGTGCCGAAGTGAAATATGCATAACATGTGTATTTAACAGAAGAGAACACTGATTTTCTCTGATCCCGATGATTTCACAAGTCATTTTGATGCCACGTTTTGTTACCTGAGAAACTGCACAGCCATTAAAGGAACCCTGTAGCCAGAATTCCCTTGTTCTTTATGGACGATGTTGTATCCATTTCCTCTCTAGAGCCCTGTTCGATCCTGCTCCCTGTGCATTAACCTGATTTATTTTTCTTTACGTAAAACACTTATTTCTGCAGTCAGACCTTCTCTTTTATCACTGGCATTTCTTCAGTTCTACTCACTTTCTAGTTACAGCAAAGCAGGATTTGATAATATATTGTTTTCTCAAATGCTAAAGACTCAAGCTGCATTTTCTACAGGCAATGCAGGTTCTGCCTTTGCCTTTAATATGGGATTTTTGGTGCAGCACAGAGATGCACATTAACAGTACCCTTTAATCTTCTGCCTCTTCCTTTGTGAGTAACCTTCAAAAGCAAAGCGGCTGATGGAGAGCCCTGGCTGGAGGATGTGTCTGGCTGCTGTAGCACCGTGCAGAGACACTGGCTCAACACCTGCAGAACACAGCTAGAAACGGAGACCGTGCATCGCCACATTGCCCTCCTGCAGCTCACGGTGCGTGGGGGTAGGATGGGCTGTCAGCTTCTGTTGCAGCCACAGAATAACTCACCATCTGTTTTTCGTTTTTAATTTAGATGCTAGAAATAGACCTGAATCAAACCTGTGGCTCCAGGTCCCATGAGGGTTGCTAGAAATTCTTCTGAGTTAAAGAATTAAATAAACAAAAAGTTATTTAATCTCTCAGTAGAAACTCACTGAGCGGTGCATGGGCCTGACATGAGCAGCCTCCTGCTCATTACCTCATTCCTTCCGATCCCTGCTCTGTTAGCACTTGTTTGTTGTCACAGCTCAGATCTGTACCATAATTTTTTTCACGACAAGAACTGTGTATGTTTGCCTGGTACTGTATCTATGGGGATAACAGAAAATACTGATGGTAAGAACAGCAAACATGAAAGGTAATTTGGAAACTGGGATTAATTGTGAACCTTGGCTCTTTGCTTCACCTCAAGTAATCAGAAAACAGGGAGAGGAGAGAAACATTCCAGTCCAGTGGGCTTAAAATGAGTATTTGAAATTCTCCATGCCAGTGGAGCCGCAATTCCTAGCAAGGCAACGGGCAGTGGACTCAGTGGCAGCCATGCTCACAAGTCCGGCTCAGTGCCACCCAGATGGGATGGCACACTTGCTTTCGGTGCTGAGATCAGGTGGAATGGTGCAGAGCCAACCAAGATGTAGCAAAGAGTTGGTGGACACCATACAAAGTAAGGTTGGACTGCAGCGTTGCCTTTGGGGCCTGGTTTTGGGATAAATCAGTCATACCCATGGAAGTGATGATTTAGAGAGGCATCTCCTCTTCCTCATTCCTCCCTTGCCCAGACTTGGTCCTGTCACCGCGTCCTCTGTCATCTCCTTCTGCATTGCAGCCCTGCTGATTCATTCCCACCCAGATAGGTGTCTACCTGGAATGCCAAAGGAGGGTTGGTGTAGGAGAAGAATATTATCAAAACACAGGATATGAGGGTGAGGAATTCCAAGGACTGTCCAAAGCTGTTGATGACTGGAAAACAGGGTCAAGCTTCTAAAGGAGCTTGCTCTTTGAAGACCATTCACTCTTCCTAAAGTGGTAATGTAACAATTTCAGATTACAGTTTGGTTCTTGAATGAATGGATTGAGGGGATTCTTTAATGGTGACAGAGGGTCGAAGGGTGCTTTATAGGACAAATGGGAAAATCTCTCCACAAAGGCAGTATGTGGCCCAGCCCTTCTTTGCTCCCCAAACATAATGTCTGTGCTGGCTGCAGTGCGTCTGTTTTTGTTGTTCTGTCTCCAATTTGCACAGCCAAATGCTACCTGAGGATTCTCAGAAGTGTCTCAAACAGCTGCCAGTCCTCAGGAAAGGAGTGGATCTTCCCAAACAGACTAGACTTTCCAAAAAACAGCCTGACGTGGCTGCCATATGCTCATCATTATGTGCTTAGAGTTGGTCTTGATGTTCTTAGCGGTCTTTTCCAACCTTTACGATTCCACGGTCTTCTCCTTTGGGCAGTGAGCAGGGCAGGAGCCAGGTTCACATGGAGTGAGGCCAGCCTGCAGGGATTTAGCAGGATTTGCTGCAGCGCTGTGTACAGCCACCACAGCAGTGCCACTGGGAGAAGTCATCTGAAATGGAGTGGCTGGATGCTGGAAGAGAAATGAGAGACGTCTCTCTCCTTTTGGCATCATGAATAATTCTGTCTGTTTTGCTTTCTGGCGTTGTCTCCCTGATGTGCCAGGGGTGAAGGGGACAGGTGAGCTGATGGCATTTGTCTGGGGTGAATGCCAACAGGGACAAATGGGAGTGGAGAAACAGAGCTGCTGAGACTCATGAGGAAATTATGTGGAGCTGGGACAGACATCCCTCCGGGTCTTCCCCATTTTAAAACTCAAAACACAGTCCAGAAGTTGATTAGAGAGCTTCCACCTTGCTCCAGCTCCATCTGTATGGATGAGACAGTGTCTGTGCTGCTGAGTTGGAGATAGTTTTGTTATCCCAGTGCCTCTTTTGTTATTTCCCCCCCTCTAGAATAACAAACATGTGGCTCTATGCATGGCAAGTGAGGATTTGAGACTTGTGTTCAGGCCTGGATCTGTGAATGGAAAGTCTGAGCTCTGCACACCACTGAGCACAGCTCCTTGCAGCTTTCTGCCCAAAGCTGCATCTCCTGTGCCAGCTCTCTGCTCTGCCCAGCTTTCCCAGAGCACTGTGCAAAAGCCGTGCGACTTTCTGCTCCTAATTGCACAAAGCTCAAAATTAGGAGCAGAACGTGTGGCTTAAAAGTTGAGTGATTTGTTAGGCATTGTCACGGTCCAGCTTTGGAAAAGCTGGTGGGTAGGAGAACACCACCGAAAATATCCGCTATGGCGCTGATCCCACAGAGGTCACCCGGTGTGATGGAAACAGCTTTTGTGTGGGTCTGCCAAAGAAGGATCAGAAGGAGATTTTTAAGGGCTTCAACTTTTGCCTAGGACTGTTGCAACCCTCCTCTATTTGCTGCATCACCCTCCATCGTGCTGCTGGAGGGGTGAGGAATGCAGCCCTGCTGTTTAATCGCTTGCCTTTACTGCTCACTTGTGGCTCGTACTTGCTCCTCAGCATTGTGAGTGGAATGCAGTAGCACTGCTTTGCCTGACCACCGTGTAGCTGAGACCCAGGCCAATAACATCAAAATTCAAGGCATTCCTTTCCCAAACACATTTTACATGGAAAAGTACCCTTAACTCTCTCTAGTCCCGAATACCAGGCTGGAGGGCCTCTTTACCTGCCAATGATGCTGGGCAAGCTTACAGCCCAGATAAATCACAGGCAGCTGGGGAATGGGTGGCGGCTCTCGTTTCACCACTTGAAAGGCAGCTTTTAAAAATTGGTTGGAATTCAGCCTTTAATTTTGCACCCACAGATTTGAACCCGTAATCAGATGCAAGTGTGGATTTGCAGATTCCCATCTGTTGGAGAGCTAAGGACATCACCGTGCCCATTGCCTGCCTAATCCGAAAGAACAGTTAGATAATTAAATGTCTAAACGTCTTTACTTTTTCCCACCACTAATTATGAATGAGGAATTAAAAGACTTTGGCTCCTCTGCACACGCACTAGGTAAGCACAGTCTTATGCCCTGTATCTCCAGGTCACTTGCTCCGTATAGATGAGTGCTCCCTGCAGCTTTCCCACTTTATTCCAGGCCGCTTTCCTAAAGGAGCCCTCTGACACGCTGCTCCAAACAGAATTGTTTGTTTGACTATCAAAATCCCAAACCCACACGCTTCCTGGAGTGAGACTTAATTTAGAGGGGTGTTCTTTAAAAGACATGAATTTTCTCTCCTTTTCCAAATCTGGATTTCAGCAATGTTTCACATGCTGCAGGTACCACTGCCGTGGCTTAGGGCCATGCCTGCAGGCAGCCAGCACCTCAGCACTGCTGCCAGAGGATGCTGCTCCTCACAGCCTCTGCTCTCTGGGAAATGGTTCCCTTGGTCTGCATCTGTGCTGGAAATGTCACTCTACACATGAAAGTAACATGAAAAAAAGGAACTTTCCTTTTTTGTTTTCGACCAGGAGAATAGCTGAAGTTATCACTGAAATTTCTTAGGATCATAGAATCCTTAGAGTTGGAAGGGATCTTTAAAGGTCATCTAGTCCAGCTCCCCCGCAATGAACAGAGATGTGCACAGCTCCATCAGGTGCTCACAGCCTGGTCCAATCTGAGTTCGGATGTCTCCAAGGATGGGGCTTACACCACATGTCTGGGAAGCTTGTGCCAGTGCCTCTCTCTAAGGGAAACCACTTCTCCTTGTACTGTCACCACAGACCCCACTAAAGAGTCTGTCCCCTTCTTTCTTGTAGCTTCTCTTTATTTAAATGCGTGGGTTTTTGTTCCAGGTGATGCCATGGCTAACTAACTTCATTCACAGAATGGTAAACTTCGATTTGTACAGTGAGTGAAACCCAGCAACACCAAAAACAACTGGATTTTCCATGAGGTAGGTGATTCTCTTACGTGTTGCATCAATTTTTAAGAGAAAAGAAAGTAAGTCCCCACACTGGACATCTGCTCACATCTCCTCTGGGACCATGATCTCAGTGCACTGATTTCCATCTGGGTGAACACCATTGGCTGTGAGCATGGTGCCCAGCCACCCTACACGTGGATGGAGCTGCAGATTGCTCCGGAGTCTCATGCCTAATGCTGTGTGCAGTGTTAGAGTGTTTGTAACTGGGCATTGACTTTGCTTTATCTTCTTCCTGACTCATTTGAACTCGTGTCCAGCAAAGCCCTTCTCCTCCCCTGGGAAAGCTCTGTAGATCTCTGATCATGCTTTCTTTTAGGAAAGCTTCTGATTTTCCTCTCCCTCCTTCCTTTTACTCTGGAGCTTGCAGCACATGCATGTTTGTCATAAGCAGATACTATTCTTTATGACTTGAGATTCATATGCTTTTTTCCACCCTTCATTTGCATTTGTTACTTTGCTTTGTGGCAATTTAGACAGTAATATCTGTGGGGTAGGAGTATGTAATTTTACTTTCATGTGCAAAACACACCTACTGTGCTATGCAAATAATAATGCAGGATCCGTAGTATGTATTTTCATGGGCTTCCAGTGTGTTCTCAGGAAAAGGTCCTACAGATACCATGTAGGCCTTGTGGATAGAAGACCACTCACAAATCCTCAAGGATTTGGGCAGTTTGAACATTGAAGCCAACAATCATCAATTCTCTGGGAGCCCTGAAGTAGTGGAGGTAACATCGCCTCAAAGCTGTGTTGCAGTAGGACCCTGATCCCATGCAGTCCTCTGAAGTTTCCACCCCAGCCTCTTGGCCAACTTCCCAGTAAGGATAATTGGATTTTTTTTTTTTTTTCTACTCACACTTCCACTGCTTGCTAAGTGCCATGCAGTACTGACTCCACAGTTACTGGCTTCACATATGGAGCAGCGTTGCTGAATGCCATTACCTGTCCCAGTGGCAGTAGTGTGAGAGGGAGTAGGGGGCAGACAGAGGTTGTGAGGCTGTGCAGGCCCCTTCCAGATGAAAGACCTTGTCCTAGGAATATCAGGTTTTATTATTTATTTAAGGGATGTTTTCATGACACTGCAATTTCTAACCCAGCATGGCGAGGCCATAAAATAATAGCGCGTCTGTTTGGAAGAACGTGTTTTATTTGGCACATCTTGGGAATGGCAGTACAAAGAAGGAAAATCAAGTTGTGATGTTTATGGCAGCCGAGCTCTCTGTCCATTGGTAACCACTTACCACAAATAACTGCTCACTGGTGCCCACACATGATATTTTAAGATGTGAGCTCTTAAAAAGAAGCTCTTAAACTTCAACAATATTTAGTGCCGTATGGCCTCCTGGCCACCACATAATGATGGCAGTGTTTTCAGTGAAAATGAAACTCATCACATTCTGGTCTTTGCTGCAAGACCTCACATCAATCACTCAACCCCAAGCAGTGCCTCGCACCTTTTCAGTTCCCACAGCCTTGCTCTTTCCATTACATTAGGCCTAATGTCTCTTTTTCACCTTCTTCCTTGCCTCCTGCTCTCTGAGGAAACAAAGCTGCTTGATGAACAATTCTCCCACTGATCTGGAAGGAAACCTGATCCAGCCTGTGTGCCAGACAGGACCAGAGCATTGTTATTGGCTGCTTCTTACAATAAAACAAACTTGGGCCTAGGTAGTAACAAGATCAAAGAGCGGGTAAGGCAAGAAAATGTATTCTTGCCCCACACAAAATTAACTGTGGGACTCATTGCCACAGGATATTGAGAAGGACAGAAATAGATTTTGAAAAGGCTCTGAGCAAATGAATGGAGGCTGGATTAATTGCTGGCCATAGCGCAATGACTCTGGTGAAAGCAGCCGCTGAGGAGCCCCAGGAAGCAGCCAGCCCTGGGCATCCATGGCTGGTCCTGCAGGAAGCAGTGGCTCAGAGCCTCTCCTGCCTACGTTCCAGTTGTGCCACTTGTTAGGACTAAAGCAATTACGAAACATAATTACACGCTGCTGAAGGTAATGTAAGGTAAGGCTTTGCCTTACGGATGAAACAACCCAGTTCTTTCAGTTTATCGTCCACTTTCCTCCCTTTCTGCCTAGTATTGTCTCTCTCCTACTCTGCTGTCAGATGCTTTGTTTGTGTGCTCATCAGGGATATGACTGTTCCTTTGTTTCTGCAAAGTTGTCTCATGCAACTGAAAATAAAACCACAGTAGTGTTGTTCACTCACTTTTATGTTCTTCCATCCCTTGATATCCCCACAAACGATGTCTCTCCTTGCTCCTTCATCTCCTCTAACCAGGGGACAGTTAGTGCTGAGCAAGGTCTTTCTGTCGAGCACTGCTCTGCCCTTTGTAAGGAGCTTGGTGCTGCTGTGGTCCCCAGTCACAGCAGCTGCTGGTGAAACCTTGGTTCACAAAGGAGCGAGGCCAGTGCTGAGTGCCTGGAAACTCTTTCCATGAGACTCTTTTGCTTTGAAAACCTCCCACCCACTAGTTGTTTTGAATTAGAGTTTTGGCTGGGGATCACTGAGTTACACAACATGGCATGAGAATGTATATTGCAAACAGAACACTAAGCTGTGCAGTGGCCATTAGTTGCTTACACAGCACTTTAGCAGCACCGTGCAGGTCGTGATTTGGATGGTGTAGCTGCAGTCAGCTGAAGTTTTTACTCTGAGACTGCAACATTTCCTACCAAATATTACAGTGCTGTGAAGGAAGTGGTTGCTGCTGTATAAAATGCATGTATCTTGTTCATTTTCACTGGAGATGCCTGTTTAAAAAGAGGTACTGAAGGGCTGTTTGTTTCAGTGCCTTGTCAGGGAGGGCAACATCTCCGAGATGCTCAGTGCCACAAGTCACCAGATGTCCTGGTGCTGCAGAGTGCAAAGGGCCCCCAGTAAACAACCATGGGAACAATGGGGCTCTAAGGAAGGCGTGGGTTTGTACCAGGGCTATCGACTGTACCCACAGTAACAATGGGGCAATTCAGCTTCTTGGGGTGGCAGACTGCAGCAAAAAGAATGAATGAGGAATGAATGAATGAGGACAGATGAGCAAGGCTTGGCTTGTGCAGGCTGGCACATGATAATGCTATTGGTCCTATCATTTGATGCTGGATGAAGAATGTGGACAGAAAGTGCTTTCAGTCAGCTAAGTCAGCATATCATGTTGGTGGGGCCATTTTCTGGTAATTTTTGCCCTGTTCCCTGACTCATTCCCCGTCTCCTTTCATTTCATTATGTTATCAGCTATCAGGCAGCAACACGAAGGCAGGATTCCTGGCATAGCCTCATCAGCACTGACTGCGGTGGGATCGATACAACCAGAAGTCCTCTGGTGGCTGCAAGCAACCTGGGCAGCCCTTGAATGCACCAGAAAATGGATGGCTGGCCTGGGGCATTCACAGTGGAGGAAAGGTAGCAGCAAGACCCTGAAGAAACTGGGTCACTGCTTAGTAAAGAATCACAGAATGGCTTGGTAGGAAGGGACCTTTAAGATCATGTAGTTCCAACTCCCTGCTATAGGCAGGGACACCTCCCTCTGGGCCAGTTGCTCACGGCTCCATCCAGCCTGGCCAGGGAGGGGAAAGTGAAGAAACTGAGCACGCACTGAAAAACCCAGCTCTGGGCAGCTGGGCTTGGGGAGTTTGGTTTGTTCTCTCAGTGACATACCTTGTAAAACAGAAATCTTAATGTAAATAGTAGCAGATAAAGGATTTTTAAAATGGCTCATTGCCACAAAGAGAAGGCATTAGGCAAGCAAACAAGCAAATGCAGCTGAGAGAATGAACATCCCATAACTCACAGGACGTTTATTTACTTACTTTGGCATGGGACACAGGTGTGAGGTTGTTCTTTGTTTCCTTTTGAGGGCTGGAAGAAAGCCTGCCTGCTCCTGCCACGCAGGTAAAATGACTCGAGTATTGGAGAATATTCTTCAAAGCTGTGCTCTGCCACTTTTATTTTTTAATGAAGAAGCACATGCCGTGTGGAAGAAAAGAAGTTAAATAAATAAAATCTGCCAGCAGTTTCGTGTGAGGCTCTGACAATGGCTTTCCTTTATTCTCTCCCCTCTCCCTGAAATAAACTGAACTTGGATCAGTGGATCAGTCCTCCCAGCTCTGCTTCCTAGCACGGATCTTTGCACATTGTCACCTCTCTGACATTACAGCTCTCCATAGGCCCTGAGCCTGCAGCTTCATCGTGCTCGGTTGCAGTAGCTGTTTGTATTTTACATCTTTTCAAGATTATTTTCTTGAAGTGCTTTACTGTTATTATTATAACTAACTTAGGCTCTTCTACGGAGTTTTTGAGCATAGTTTCTTGGAGAGCATGGGGGGCTGGTGAGGGTGAGAATAGCACGGAGAGCAAGCTGGGTGCCTAGTGCTGGTCTGGTGAGGAGCAGGTAAAAACTTGGGGCCAGAGGAACTGCTTCTGGGGAGAAATGGTAGCATTCAGCTCCAGGAAAGGGGATCTGCTTTCAGAACTAAGTCCAGCTGTGGCTGAGGACCACAGCATGGGAGCAGAGGAGCCCAGGCTCATGTTACCAGGTCCTCTCCTGGCAGGTGGGTGCACCTGGGGATGGTCACCTGTGCGGGCTGTATAGCGTTGTCTGCTGCGTGGAGAAGAGCAGCTTGGGGACGGTCCACCGATCTGGTTAATGATGGCAATAAAACAGGATTATCTGCTAGCCCTGGGTTGATAACCGTGGTAATTGCCAGATACTCTGCTTCCCCTTTGTGAGTAAATGAAGGCGGTGGCACGTGGAAATGAGCTAATTAGCTGGGCGTTAAGCCTCATCAGGTGCTCAGCCCATCAGGCAAGTACAACCTGCAGCCTCCACAAGTTTGCTTTCCCCATCGGTACATGTCACGATAAATACTGAGTCCTCCCCTTTTTAGCTCTTTGAATGCTTGTTTCAGGTTGTGCTTAACCCGATTTGTTACTGCCGGAATGCATCGGGAGCTTTCCCAGCAAGGAGATGCGCTTCCTGCTCTGTGAGCTCTGTGATGTGAAGGTAAGAGATACAGAGAGGACTTGAGTCAGGACAGAGTGCTGATACACCTTGGATGTAGCTATACAGGACTCTCTGGATGTGTTTGCAGGTTTGAGCCTCACGAGGTGACAGGGAGCTTGGGAAGGAAAACAGTGACTGGGGGAAAACTTGATCAGAGCTGCCTTGATGTTCTTGCCCTACCTCAAATCAGAAGGTTTGCTTTCACTGCCTTCTTCCTGGCTGCCGTGCCTCTGCTGAAATGTTTGTGGTGGTTCGTGTGCACATCCTCTCAGAAACATTCCTCCAGGAGAACATTTCCATAGGTGATGCTCATTTGATGCGAGCATTAATTGGAGGGAGCAGCAAAGAAGCGGGCAGGCACGTGAAAACCCTTCTCCTGATCTCCCTGTGCTTATCTTTAATACTGTTAAGCTCACGATATCAAAATAGGTAATTAAGGTAGCATTTCTGTGGTCAGATTGAGAGTGCTTGCTTGGCTAACAGCTCTGTGCAGCTGCTCAGCTGACATGTCAGCAAGCATTGCTGTGCGGTGCATATGTGTCGTGCTGAAGTCCTGGCAGCTGAGCACAGGAGTTTGTTTTGGAAGCTGCTAATAGCTTTGTTTGCACATGTATTCCCTTTGCTGGGAGAGACTGAGAAGTGCTGTGGTGACCTTTTGTTTTGGAGGAAAGCAGGTCTTAGTGCTTTGGGCACCCCTAGACAAGGCCTTCAGCCCATCCACTCAGAGGGAAGCATGATGTTGTTTGCAGCTGAACTCCATAGGCTGGGTAATGTTTGTTGGGGTAAATATTTAGAAATTAGGAATTTAGGAATACAAATAGACTAATGCACAGGGTTATTTAGGGCACTGGATTGATTGTTTTGAGGATATGGTTCTGGAGCCATCCCCAGCCATGCCAGGACTGACTTTAGCTGATTTTCATAGGAGCAGTGGATCTCAACCTGGGGCTGTGTGCCTTTCTCACATCTTCTCTGTGTAAAGGGCCAGATCTCAGGTGACAACAGAGAAGGGGAAACAGTGAACTGTCCCCACAGTGTGTTCTTGTGTCTTCAGACCATCTTTTAAACACAGCTTTTAAACAGACCTGCCCAGGGAGGTGGTGGAGTCACTGTCCCTGGCAGTGTTCAAGAGCTGAGATGAGGAACTATGAGATATGGTTTAGCAGTTTGTGGTAGCAATGGGAATGGGTGGGTGGTTGGACTAGATGATCTTGAAGGTCCTTTCCAACCTTGTGATTCTATGATTAAACACAGCTACAAAAACAACTACAACAACAACAAAAAACCAAAAACCCCATAAATATCAATGAAATATTAATATATAGGAAACAAACTATAAACTGGGTTTGTTCTTTACTTTGGCACTACATGTAGAGCGTGTTGTATTGCCTTCATAAATTAACCCAAATCAGTGAGCTCTAATTGCAAGTTTTGGTAGCACTGAATCCCATATTTATCTCCAGCTTCTATAAGTTAGAGAACCCTACTTACATGTAAGGCAATTTAGAGGAGGGAAAGCTGAATTATGAAGATGTTTTTACTGAAAATCTTTTTTTTTTTTTTTAATTCATTTTATTTGTTTTCTCGGTCATATAGACAGCTTGGAAGGTCTCAGTTTAAAAAGAAAAAAAAAGCAGTGCTCATGGATTTTATTTTTTAACGTCCTTTTTGGATTGTCCAAATAATAATGCATAAAATCAGTTTTGTTTCCATAGCTGCCATTCTCGAGTGAACAAAGCCTCTTATTAGATGTCTAGTCCAGTTTGTCTGATTTAAACTGCAGCCAGGGGAACGAGGGTGTGCTTGGCACTTCTGCAGTACCTTGTCTAAAGCAATGCCAACCCAAGCTCCTCTATGCAAACTAGAAAAAATCACTCAGTACGTTCACAAGCAGCAATATTCACTTTTAATAAAGTTAAGAAGTATATAATCACTTTTGGTCATGTATGCTCAATTTTCCCACTTTTTGATTGTTTGAAAAAAGAGTAGATTTTCTTAGATATGGAAATGAGACTAGCAAAGTCCATACTTGTCTTACCCAAATGATTATGTTTATATTTCCCACAGTAACCATTATGTACCTTCTAGTGGGAGAGGAATCTTGTCTACAGCTGTTGCTGTAGAGAGACATTACTTCAACAGATGATGGAGAAAATACAGACAACTTTGCTGATGAACACATACGTAGTGAGAATAGGATAGGGAGCAGTTACAGTGACTTCAGCTCAGTTCTCTGAATCCTGAAAGTACTCTAAGTACAAACCTGAGCTGATCCCTATTGAACAAACAACATGTGTGTCTATTTAAGTTTTATTGGCTTCAATAGGGCTTACACGTGTTCAGTGACAACATATAATAAGCGTTTGGTTGAACTGGGGCTCCAGCTGTAGTTTTTAAATTCTGGATAATAGTATTTGTCCAGTTTATCCTGATAGGTACGGATAAAGCTACCCTGTTGTCAAAGCAGTATTATCCATGTTTGAAAATGGGAGAGAAATAACCAAAGTTGGGTTATTACTCTTGGGTTCCCTGAAGATGCCATCACTGCCAGCACTTCCCACTGCATCACATGGAAATGTGGTGCTCATTAAAAGATCTGCCATCTCTCTGAGTTAAGACAGCCCATCCTTGGTGTGAAGATATCTCCTGGTTTCAGTCCAAACTCTGGTATGAAGTGGATTTTCACTGGTGTTGCTGAGAAGGCACCAGAATACAGGGTCTGCCTGAAATGAGGGCAGATCAGTGTCACATAGGCTGAGAATGTAAACTCTCTTTCTTAATGATCTCTCAGTAAATCAATCAAGGAGAGGCATCTCTTCCCACAGCTGTGAAAAACAGCAGACCCCAGAAAGCAGGGCAGATCCTTCAAGCTGCTTGATGCTGCTGTAACCCAGCTAGGAAGGCCTGGCAGGTCACTGCTGGGGCAGGGGAACATGAGCTGCTCCCTCCTGAGGCGTTGGTGCTCTTTGTTCCTTGATTCCCCACTCACCACCGTGCATAGGATGCTCAAAGTTGCACACAGCAGCTACAAGTTCAGCCAAGACCAGTGTGACCCAAGACGTCCTGGCTCTGCCTCTTTCCAGCAGCAGCAGGAAGTGGTTTCAGAGATTTAAGTTTGGGTTCGTGCCACTGAAACAGGGATATTTTTCTGGTAAATAAAGAATGCGTGCAGCTTACTCTACCTCAGTAAACACAGTGTGATGGTGTGTGTAAGCTTGATGCTAGCACAGAGTTCATGACTCTGAGAGGCTGGAAGCCAGGGAGCTACTGGCAACCACAGCCTGGTCCTTGGGTTTCACAAGCAAACAAGGCTCGTTGGATAGAGTGGTGCATCAAGCAGGATCTTCCGTGGAGGGACAGGCTGGGATAGGCACAGAGCCCTGCCAGGCTGCCAAATGTGAAGTCTCAGTATGTCAAGTAATAAGGGAAACCAATGAAGACTGCAGATGGAGTGCAGTATCCAAGTGGTTAAACTTGTGATGCAATTCATCTGTAGTGTACGCTCAGTAATAACACCTTTTCTCCAAATTCTGGAAGCAGCAGCTTAGCTAGGAACTTTTAGGAAAGGCTAGATATAGTACTTAGGGGAGTGGTTTAGTGGGCAGTATTGGTGGACGATTGGTCTAGATGACCTTAGAGGTCTTTTCCTTTCCATTAATGATTCTATGATCTATGATTCTTGCCTGGATCATGAACACAGCATGTAGCCAGATTGGTTTCACTTCAGGTAGGAGAGCCCAATGTTGCAGATCTCTGTAGCACACACAGTGGAGAGGGGCTCTCAGTCACCCTCAGTTGCTTTTCTGGTGGCTGGCAGCCACTGCTCAGATTTTCCTAACTAACCACATTGTGTCTGAAATATATTTTTCTCCTTAATTGATTTGCTATGGAAAAGAGATTGTGCACTTCATGCACAGAAATGCCTTTTCCTCACTGTAAAATTGTGTTTCCTTTGTGAAACCACTGCTTTGGGATGCCTGTGGGTGTCTTCAAGTGTCTTTTTTTACATATAAAGCTTCAAGGTTAATAGCTGCTAGTAGCAGTTTTCTGAAAGCTTTGCAGCAAAGTAACTAACATTTTGTTCTTTATTAGTTTGCTGTCTCGGAGGAACTTCACTAATTTTTTGGGGAGATTAACAGGTTGCCCAAATAGGCACTAACATGAGGTCAAAGACTTCTGTAAGCAGAACTATGTTCAACATTTCCACTTCCAAGCCATTCTCAGCCCCATTGCATCTCTCAGCCCATCGCTGTAGGCTTCCTGATGGTTTCCAGTGTGATGTTTCCAGTCTCTGTGTATGAGCAGGGAGCAGCCCTGCCATTGCTGCTGCCAGACTGTGTGCATTGTTCCTCATCTCTGCTTAGTTCTGCACGATACTGCTGTTTGTCTGAAGGTAGATGCAGTTTTCACGTACTTCCATTCCTTCTATGGATCCTTTTTTAATGCATTTTGATTATTTGTCAGCAAATGTGTGACTGGCAGTGACAAACAGACACTTAATGCTGCCATCAGGTTCTGCCAGGGAATATTCAGCAGTGGACCAGCAGCGTTAAAGATGGGGACAGGAGGAAAATAATATGGCCCCAAAGAGGCAAATTGGAGCGACTCCCATAAAGTTCAGCAGGATCAGGATTTAATCCCTGCTATTTTACTGCAGGACAAAGCTTAATGAGAGAGAAGCTTGAAAAACAATAAAAAACAAACCACCAGCTCCTCATTATTAAAGAACAGTGGTGATCTTGAGTGCCAAATGCATTTAATTATAGTTTTTCCAATATCTCTATAGAATTTAGGGACACTGAGTGGGACCTTCTTTTCCGTTTTGAAAATACTTTGCCCATTGTGGGCACTATGAGAGGAAAAAATTGAAGTAAGCTGTCTTCAATTGCGATGTAATGGAAATGCAATACAATGGGAGAGGGCCGAGACCCACAGGGAAGCCAATGGCACTACTCCCACTGACCTTAATGGGAGCTGGACCGTGTCCCACACGGCCTCAGAGACATTGGTGGGAAAAAAAGTATATTGTAAAACTGAAAGATGAGAATGAAGAAATGCATGAATTTCAAAACGTTGTGGCTCACGTGGGATCAGCGCCAGAACCTGCTGAAGCAAACACGGAGTCAACGGTCAGGCTGACTTTGTCTGAATCGCTTCTGTCTGCCTTTGTTGTCTGGAAAGGTTTGTCAGCTCTCTAGCTGCTACTGCTGGAAAATACCTGTTCATCAGGCGGATAATGCTTCACCAGCACTTCTCCTTTCTTATGCTTTGTGTAATGGATACGCTGGCTTTTATACGGAATTGTTAGCGTAGAGGTTATTTGTTCAGCCCACACTGATGAAGTCCATAAGAGCCAGCCCTGACAGCTTAGGGTCAGCTGACACCAGAAGACCTTCAAGCTGCTGCTGTCTGCTTGCCATTCTGGCAACGCGTGGAAAAAATGCCTTTGTTACTTCAGTTGGTGGTAATCAGGACTCCAACCTACCAGTGTGGGCAGTGGGTGCTGAAGACTGTATGAACATAGAGCCCAACCTTAGGTACCAGGACAAGCTTTGCTTCTCTCTGAACTCACCAATTCCATGAACTACGTGAAAACTTTTTTCCAGTTTTCAGAAACTTGAATAAAGCAGCGCTCGCCAGCACCAGCTTTGTAGGAACCCTGCTCCAGGCAGCTCTCATAGGTGAAGACTGGTTATCAAGAGGGAGCAACAGGCAGAGGAGAGCCTGGCTCCTGAGCAAAGTTTTGCTTGTGCCTTCAGAAGAACATGCTAGAAGCCACGATGTGCCTTGGAAGGAATGGGGATCGTATTTCAGCCTCAGATTTTAGGCACACGTTGTGACAGCCCGCGGCAGACATGCCAGGAACTTCATTCCATAAATCACATTTCTTGCAAAGGAGGCCTCTGTGCTCGGTAGTAGTAGCGTTTGTTTCTTCTTTTTCTTGGCTGCTTTGCTTGGAAGTAGTGTAAAGACTTAACCCTGGTGAGAAGGACCTGCAGAGAAATAATGGAGTATGTGAGAGCTCCGGCTTTTGCCTTGTTAAATGAAACTCAGTCTATATAAACACCCTTGAAAAAACCCACTGGTAATGCTGCAAACACAGGATTCAGCAGCGGGCTGTTTTCATTTAGATTTTTGGCAGCATTTTTAACAAGAATATGTTTTTTGTGACTTTCAAACCAGACACATCATCTTGGATGAACTATAATGGTAATAAAAGCATTGCAGATATCTCTATTTCTAACCCAGGTTTTGCTGGAAACATCTTAACACTTAGAGGAGCAATGGGACGCCCTCACTTCTATGCAAGTTTGTACACAGGAGGGCTTCAAAGCGTATTCCTGGCTTTATTCACACCCCAGCTTCACTCTCACTGTCCCTCCCTTGATTTGTTTGGTGCCTGCCACACCGTTGTGTTATGGATGGCTTCTCCTTTCATCTAACCGTACTGCAGAAACTTCAGAAGCTTGTGCCCTTGTGTGCCTTGCCTGTTCCCTCTGAAGAATGTGGTGTGTTTGCTATGAGAGTGTTTCATATACACGATGGCTAGCGTCTCAGCAAGGCTTTGTAGGAGGAGGAAAGTCTGTTCAGGCAGCTGCTGAGGATGAGGAAGGTTGTAGCTGCCAGGACAGAAGAAGTTGCAGTCTGGAGCAAGCTCTGCTTTGAACAGCATTGGATAAATATTTTGCAAATACAAGTGTGTATATGGAAGTTCATTGTTCAGCTTGACTATAGTGGCAATACTGATAAAAAATGAAGTATGAAACAGTGGTGGAGAGAGTGGGTGCTCCTGTCAGATGATCCTGTTTGATGGTGGCTGATGTGTGGAGCAGATATGAGTGTTCAAAGTTCCTGCTGAACCCACCAGCTCTCCCAGCTGCCTGCTGCAGCTCTCAGCACGTAGATCCAGCTCCACAGTCAGGGTGGGAATTTGCCATCCCTACAACACCTGCAGAGCCTTTTCAGAATCTCCAGCAATAGCTATGAGCTTGCTCACCTTTTCTTCTTTTACGTTTGGTACTGACAACTCATTAGCACAGTGTCACTACCAGTCCTAAGCAGCACAACTCTTGTTCCTTTCACTGCTCGTCACTCTTTTTTTTTTTTGAAGTCTATTTGAAGCCCATTCTCCCTGAATGCAAATCCCCATCGTTTTCTGTTTGACAGTCCTTCCTAGTCTTGTGCTATCAGTAACGTTCATCCATGTGCTCTTGTGTCCTATGTCAAGAATATTATTGATGGTATAAAATATATCTAGCTTCAAGATCAAGTTTCTGGGGGCTCTCCTCTTGACTCACTCCGTGCTGAGAGCTCCATTCCAGGCTCAGGTGCTATCTCTGGCATCCTGAAGAACTTCCTTCTGCCTCTCTGGTGGGCTCTGCCTTTTCTTCTGCCCAAAGGGAGGCCACCCATGCCCAGGAGTGCAACTCTTGGTTTCTTCAAGCACAGCATTCCTCCACCCCCAGTTACTGAGCAGCCTACAGAAATGCAGTGAAGGTTGGTCACTGGATTTAGTGTGGGCAAGTTCTGAGTTACTGCAATTCATTTATTCTGTGCAGTACTGAAAGAACGTAAAAAAGCATTGAAAAGTCCCAATTTCCAGAGCAAGATGTGCTCCCTTGCCGTAGAAATGAGAGAAGCAAGCAACTGTTCTCTGCCTAAAAATAACTGAGAATGGTGAGGAACTGGATGAATGGGAAGTGAGTGGGGACATGACTTAGGTAAGGCAACAGCTTGTACCCAAAAAGTAAGGCGAGTATTTTACAGTGCCCAGAGGTGGCTGAAATATGTTGCAATCCTCGTCCACCCTTTGACACATGAGAAGCAGTTTGTGTAGTGCAACGCCAAGAAGTACATCTTCTTAATATGAAAATGATTAGAAAATACAGAACTCTTGGATCTGCAGCTGTCTCAGAGCCAAACACATTTGCTTGTTGTCAGCCTTAATAATCGTGAGCCGAGTGTGGAAAATAAATTGCATCTTTCACAAAAATGTCGGGATTATAAGAGTTATAGCCGAAGGCATAATAATCATCAGGATCTCTCCAGTACCTCAGATACCTTCCCTTAACTAAAACACAGGCTTGCTGTCCTTGATGGTCCAGATTCAGGATCTCACCAAACAGCTGCTCGTTACCAGCACGTGGCTCTCAAGTGGTGATGAATCACAGACCACTGCGGAGTCTTTGAGTGTCACAACATGAAGAAGGAATGAGAGCACGCTGACGTTGTTGTACCCGTTGCTATTTCACCCCGCGCAGCGTGCCACGGGGCACGCGGGGAGTTAACTCTGCTGTGTGCTCTCACTTAGGATTACAAGGCAGCCACTCTGCGTGGCTGCTACCCAACGTCAGGCTGCATCACGCAGGAGGCACCCGGACACACCTCTTGGAGCTGTGCTTCGCCTCCTCCTTCACCTTTCATTGCCTTAGCGCTCAAATATTGAATGGAAGATAACGATCAGGTACTGTGTTGTTTATTTTCAGATTTTCTGTGCCAAACACAATATATGCTCCCTGTGCTGTGAAGCAGAGGTGGTCACAGAGTCAGCCTGCTCGCAGTGTGTTTTCCTGACAGTCTGTGACTGTGCTTGGCTCTGTCTTTGTGCGTTATGGGCTCATGGAGAAGACAACAGCTCCTTGCCTGTGCGCGCTGTGCTGTGGGGCTTCAGCATCGTGTTCGTTGTGTTTAATTACTTTTGGCGTAACGTGGTCTGTTGGAAGGTGGGATGGGGGCTCTTGCAGGGGCTGTTGCCAATGGTTCTAGCTCAGCACTGGTGCAGGGAGCTGCTGGGACACAACTTCCCTCTGGGCGCTGTTGGTACTTTGTGTCTGCTTCTGTAACCATGTGCTGCAAATCACTTCACTTCTAAAGCCACTGTGCTGTTTAATTAAAAAAGAAAGTTGCTGCAGTAGTTCTATACAGGTGCAACTCAAGGCTTTGCTGGGAGAGGTGGAGAGGATTACAGCATATGGGGGTAACCTCTAAGAACAAGGGCTTGGTGGTGGGAGCAAGTCCCATCACTACTGCCCTGTGTAGGGTGAGGGGCTGCAGCCTACATACCTGCCATCTATCAGCTGGAACAGCTAGTAAGTGCTAGGAGCACACCCACCCCACTGACTATGGGTTAGTTTCTTTCAAATGTCAACTTGGCTTAGAGAACTGACTGTCATTTTGGTTTTGTACTTGGGAAATTACTCTATAGTAAACTTCTACCATGTCTTATTCTGTGCAAACCCTCTATGTCAGCTTGAGCTTTACCCAGTTTTCTCTGTGTGAACATACCATTAGTTCAAGGCTGCTTACGTGGGGAAAGGGCTCCTTAATGAACCAAAGTTGTAATGAGGTTCTGAGGCTGAAAGCTGGAGCTGAAGAATTCAGGCCAGTAATAAGGTGTGCATTCTTGGCCACTGGAGAATTTAATATCTGAAAAAATTTGCCTAGGGGCATAAGAATTCTCTCTTTGAAAACTTAAATTAAGATGGGGTTATTTTTCTAAACAATCTGGTTCAACCAGAAGTTATCATCTTGGTGCTGGAGCTACTGGGAGCAAATATATGACCCTGGCAATGTAAGAGTTCAGACTAGACACTGCAAGCCTCCACTTGGGTGAAATAAAACATTAGAATGGTGTATTAAAGCACTGCTTACCCTAGTGCTTTGTATCTCAGCTAACACAACCTCCCCTGTAAGAAGAGGAAAAAAAAAAGGGGGGGGGGGAGAGATGACATTGTCTGAATTTTCATGTGGGATGCATTTTTACTTGTTCTTTGCCTATTCCTCCAATTACTGTGCATTGACATTCAATGTGTATGATCTAAAAGTCATTGGATCACCTTTGTAACAGCTTTCAGACTTCTTTTCTTGTCCTGGGGAATGGGATATTGCCTACCTGGTAGAATACTGAAGCAAAGGGATAATTTACCAGGAAATACCCCTGGCCAAGCAATGAACTTCACAGTACAGCAGCCCTCTTTCTACTCATTTTCCTGCAAAAACAATCCATGTGTTTAAGTATTTCAGGAATGCAAAATAAAGTAATGGTAATGACTTTGAGCCATTAAGAAGTATATTTTTTCTACTCTTCCCTGAGCATACCGCTGTGTAGAAGGGAGTTTCACAAAAGCTCTTGTGTCTGGCATGGCTCTGAGCTCCCTGGCCCCAGTGTTGATCCTCGGACCAGTATTGCTGTCCCTTCTCCTCCCAGTGCCCCACAGGGCAGTTGTTGCTGCATTCAGACCTCTGTCCCAGCAGTTCCCTATATCTTTGATCTCCTGCAGCTTAGCCAGGAACAGTATGGGAACAACTGGAGATGATACCTAGCTACTGGAAATGCCTTGTGATGGGGTCAGGAGTGAGCAGTGCCTGTACCACAGCTGTGCTGAATGGTTAGCAGTGAGTTTTTGATGAAAAAGAAGGAAGAGGAGAGAGAGAAGGTGGTCTTTGTTTCTTGCAGCCCCATAGTGGCATCACCTGCAACCCAAGAGCACTCTGCATACTCTTGGGACTGTACAGACCTGCTGAATCAATCTGATAGTGATGATCTAGATGATCCCTTGTGCTATTACTGATAGTACTGAACTAGGGGGAGCTGCTGACACCCCTCCAGATAGAGGGGCCTCGCAGTGAGATCTTGACAGACTGGAGGGATGGGCAGTTGCCAACTGCATAAAGTTTCACAAGAGCTAGCGCTGGATTCTGCACTTGGGGTGGGGCGGCCTTGGCTAGATGTACAGACTGGGGGACAAGAGGCTGGAGAGGAGCCCCACAGAAAGGGATCTAGGGGTTCTGGCTGACAGACAGCAAGCTGTATCTGAGCTGGCAGTGTGCCCTGGCAGCCAATGGGGCCAACCATACCATGGGGTGCGAGGGAAAGCATTGTCCTGCTCTGGGACACTGCCCTCAGACATTGGGTTTGGGTAGTGCTGTCTGGAGCCAGGGACTGGGCTCGATGCTCTTTGCGGATGCCTTCCAACTCAGGATGTGTATGATTATTTTAGCTGTTCCCTCATGAGAACCCTGAAGAAAAAGAAGAAGATAGTCCCATTTGCATGGTTTATTTGACTCTTCTCTGTCATTAATGATAGCAGTGAATGAGTGCATACAGGGGCTGGAGACTGCAAAACTCGATTGTCTTGTATGTAAATGAAGTGTCTTTTGTTAATACTCTACAATTAGTAGGTAAAGCAGGTGAAATCCATGCAGTTATTTGAATATGTCCCATGATTTCATGTCTTAAATTTATTCTGTTGGCTGGCTTGACTAACACCCAAATCATGTCACCACAGTTCCAACAGACTCCTTCTGTTGTACTTTGGGAAACAACTCTAACAAATGCTGTGGGTTATTTTAAAATTATTTCACTATAAACAGTTCAGAATTAAAGAACTGAGTTAGCTGGTGATGGTCTTACGTAAAGCAGGTAATGCTCAAGGGTTTAGACACTGGAAAAATATTCTTTGATTTTTTATTTATTTTTTTAATAGAGTGAAAGACAAGACATTTTGCCTATACTAAATTATTCTTAGTTATGTATAATGCAACTTCACAAATTCATATGGATTTTTAGAGCCTATGGTCCAACATTCATTGAAAGTAATAGAAGCACAGACCTGGGAGCTCTGCTGGTTGGGATCCCTGGCTGGTGCTCCAGGCTGGCAGCTGGGAACATCCTTATGTTCTGTCCTTGTGCCTTTCATCAATAGGGACCAGCGGAATGGTGTTTTAAAGTTGTAGCTGACAGGGAGGCACATGCTAAGTTGGGAAGAAAAACCTGAACACTTGCAAAGGCATTGATTTACACCACGAAGTTCAAAACACTCACTTGAGAACTTAACATAGACCATCTTTGCTGGGCAGATGTTTCCATGTTAACCTGAGACGCACTCTGTATTTTAAAATGCTTTCTGCTGCTTGGTCAGTAAATTATTTAATGGAACAAACAAACAGTTGATCTTTGTCTTAGCCTTGACTTTGGCTCTCTGTTGTTCAGGCTTCACTCTAGAGCAAATCATTCTGCTGACAAATTCTCAGTAATGTTTCTCGTTTTTGTTGTAGTCGAACATATTTCTGCAAGGAATACACTTATTTTTTCTTTATATCAAAAGGGGAATATTCAGCTAAAGAGAAACTGAGTAAGGGATGGGGAAACTTCCAGGAGATGAGGCATAAGTGATGGCAAGAAACCCTCAACAAGGGCGCAGTAGATGTATTGCCAGCTAGCTGCTGACTGATCTCTCCTTTTGGTGTTTTTGGAAGATGTAGAGGGCCTGGGTGCTGGATACATGCCAATGCTGTTAGAGATGGCCTCATCTCAAAGCAGTCTGTAGTGTCCCCAGGCCAGATATGGCACTGTCGAGAGTTGAGACGCAGCCGTTAGACCCAAAGTAATGTCTGGTTGTTTTGGCCAGACATGGCAAGGATGGTCATCAGCTGGAACATCCATCAGGTGTGACCCTCTTGGGATGCGGGCTCTCTTGTGATGGAGAGCTTGTCACATATAGCCTCCCCATGCACTGATGCTGCTGCTAAATGCTCTGCCTTTCACTGGTGCTGTATGAGTAAAGGAAGTCATGGTTCTGAGGGGCTCCACAACAGCAGAGTCCACTCAATGGGAACAGGCATAAACAAATGCACAGAGCCGAGCCTTCCTATTGCATTTAATATTTTGAATGCAAAACTGATCTTTGGGAGATTAGACACCCTGCCCTCACACGGAAATAACTTCCGTTGCTTATCTGAGAGCCCCTCTGCTGTGTGGATGAGCTGAAGTCAAATATTACACTTTAAAGACAATTACATGTCCTTCACTTCCTTGAGCCCCTTGAAAGCCAAACAGCACTATCTAATCTAAACCACCCCAGCTCTTCTCCAGCCCCTCAGACATATGCTGCACATTACATTTCTACTGAAAGCTATTGCAATCTGGCTCAGCAATCCCTTTGAAGTCCTTGGGTGCTTATCTGTACTCCAGTGAGACAAGGTGTGTCTCCCGGGCAGCTTGCATGCGACCACAAAGCAGAAATCCACCCAGAGGCCACAGGTGCCTGGGTTTTGTTTTGTTTTTCTGAGTATCAAGAAATCCCTAGAGTTGATCCCAGAATGAAGGGCTGCATCTCGGGGATGCCACTTTGCTGAGGGTTCTCCTGAGCACGGGCAGGGCTACAGGGTTGGGCACATCACTGTGTCCTGTAGGCAGAGGCACCATGTGCTGCCTTACACAGGGCAGGGAGAGGAAGTGAGCTGCAGACGACTTGTGCCCACACGGCTGTGGGTTCCCTGTCCTGGGGTCCACAGATCCCTCTCAAAAAGTGATGGATGGCTCACTGCCGCAGCTCAGCAATAAATGAACAAATAAAAACCAGACATCAATCTTTAAATGAAGATGGCCAAACAAGTCTGTTTATGTAGATTTAGGTCTGTTCTTGTTACATTCCTAAAACTACTGAGGTTATCTTGTAATCCATCTGAATTACAGCCTGTGGCATTTTAAGCTAATTCTCAATCCTGCTGCACTTAACTATTCTTTCCCTCTGGCCTGTAGGAAGATCCACACTGTTTTTTGAACCCCCTAAATCTCTCAGGTCTCTGCATCAACAAATGGTGACAGAGCGCTCCTTGAGAACAGAAATTTGGGGGGGGGGGGGGACGACAGTGAACTGATGAGGCCTTCCTGAAAGGTGACAGCTTTATAGCACTGGCCTTGGGCTGGAGGAAGGCTCAGCTGGGCAGCACTCCTGCTTATTTTCTGAATGATTTGAGTGAATGTGTGTCTTTATCAGTGTTTAGAGAGCAGCGGCACTGGTGATGGTGTTTGTTTATCCACAAGATATGCATCATGCAAAGAGCTACGAGCTGCTTTTCCCCATGGTTTCAGCCCCAGCAGACCACCCCCTGGCCCCTGGGAGGCTGCAGAAATCTGTGCTACCTCTCCTCGTGTAACAAGCACGCTGTTAGGCATCCCTGCTGCACGAAGCAGAAGCATGTTCTGCCAACGATGCACTTTCTGCTGAGTGTCTTCAAACACTGCCTGGCTTGCCAGCCAGTACCTCACTGGGTGTAAACAGACACATCTAACTTGCACCACGTGTCCCAAAGCCTTTTCTGCAGTGCCCATTTGCTGCTCAGTGGCATATTTAAAAAGTGGCAATAGTCTTACCCACCTCTGAAGGGCCCAGAACAGCTTCTGGTTATGAACATTTCCCATTGCTGGAGCTCTGTGCAGCAAGAACAAGCATACCTAGATTTCGAAATATTATTTTTTTCTATATTGGCCTCAATTTCCTTCTCTTACCATTAATGGGAGAACTCCACATGGCTGTGAGGTCAGGTCTTTGGGTGCAAGTCATAGGGAGCTTTCTCCTGGGCCTGTTTGGTGACCTCAGCATCTCATCACTGAAGCCTGGATGTGACAGCTGAGAAGTAAGCAGATTTTCATGAAGGACAAAGCAACCATTCAGGTTGGATATTAATCTCTTCTCAGAAAGGGTGGCAATGCAAAGGCACTGCTGCCCAGGGAGTGGTGGAGTCACCGTCCCTGGAGATGCTGAAGAACTGCAGAGATACGGCACTGAGAGACATGGTTATTGGGCAAGGTGAGAATGAGTTGGTGGCTGGACTGAATCATCTTAGTGGTCTTTTCCAACCTTGATGATTCTATGATCTGGATCGCTTTCATGTGTTGGACTCACAGCATGATTTTCCTTTGGGATCTTTTGCAAGCCGTTGTCTGCAGCAGATGGGGTTAACCAAAGGGATAACAGATTATCCTCTGCTTTAAAGGAGCTGAAGAACATGCTCTTCATTCCTGGTGAACTTTTTGTTGTTGTCCTTTTAACTGTTATCACTTGCAACTCTCACAAGCTCTTTTTTCCCCCTCTTAAACAAGATCCAACTCTGCACTTCTGCCCTGTGTGAAATTAAAACCCTTCTGAACATTAACCTGCCTAGGCAGTCACTGGCATTGCTACACCATGCTGTTCCTATACGCTTGATTTTAAGTTCAAATGAATTTAATGCTGAATACTGCTCATAGTTAATGATGTCTCCTTGAGGAGGCAGGGTTAAGCAGTGCCTTATTTCTTACCTGTAAGTAAAGTTTTTCCTGTTGAGCACAATTCCAAATGCAGCTCCTTTGCTTTTGGTTTAATTTTTCACTGTTTGCTTTCCCCCTCCCTGCTCCCTCTTCGTTGAACTGTGCAGATCACAGTAGTTTCTGTTTAAAACGTTTCAGCCTCACTGTTTTCCAGACTTTAATTGGGAGCCTGTTGCTACATGCTGAGCAGGGTAGGACTAGAAGTCTCTTTTTTTTTTCCCCCTCAGAAAATAGATTGCTGAACATTAAGCTTCAGGGAATAACATTTAAAAGAGAGAAATTGCCTTGTGTGTTTTTACTGTATAGACTCCTCGCTGACCAGCATGGCATTCCACCCTTTGCACACCATGGAAAGCTGTTGTTAGTGCTGATGCTTTCTGCAACTGGATGTGCAGCAATTGTCCAGGTCTGCAGAGGAAGCATCATGGGGGATTGGGTGAATGCTTTGCCTCTGTGCTCTCAGGTCCTGTTCTTCCCAAGCAGAGCAGGGCCAGGAAAGCACTGCTCCTGCCTCACAGGGCCAGCTGGAAGGCAGCATGCAGCGAGGTCCCTCGGCACTCACTCTTCACTCAACACCTCCCAGCCAAGAGGAAAGCGCGTGCTGCAAGGTGGGAGATGCAGGAGCTAGATGAGCTGTGACCCAGCCACCCCATGGCTGGGCTGGGGGAGAAGGCTGTGTGGCTTCCACAGCCCCAGAGCTTTTGTGCAGCTTGCTCTCAGTGATTATTTCAGCCTGAGCAAGCGACGGACCTAAGACTTGAGGCAACTTGTCTCTAACATTCCTTTTGCCCCAGATGCTCATGTTGCCTGCTTGTCTAACGCAAGGTCATCAGATAATCAAGCCCCTTTGGCTCTGCAAAGCTCTGTTTGACAAATTAACCCTAACTGACAATACGAGCTAGTAGAAGAGTTTCTGCACATCTACCAGACCTGCCATATTCCTTCCACTAGAGGACGGTAGCTCTTGTTCACAGCCTCCAGCAGGATTTTACAACAGAAGCTAGGATAAAGCAGCCCAACCCTTCCTGTAGAAACATGTTCCTTTCCAGTGGTTTTCACATAATGAATCCTAGTGAATATTTAACTAAGTCTCCCCTGTAATCAAGTTTCTGTCCTCCTCACTTCCATCCACAATGTAAAGCATTTCTTGATCAATTGCATTAGCAGCCCTGAAAGCCTCCCTCTGTATCTGTTTCTTTGCTCAGCTGGCATCAGAAAAGCTTTTGGGTTTCCTTACCCAGCAAGCACTGATACAAACTGCCCTACCTGGTAAGAGATGGAAAGGATCTTTAGGACCTCATCTTGACCATATATACCAAAAGCAGGCCTTCTCTGTGAGCCCTGTATGTTCACATATATGCATGTCCGTTGCTGTGAGGATGAATATTCAGCAATCCAATTCCAGATTTCATGCAAACTGAGCTGTCCTGCTTTAAAATACAGGAATGTGGAGAGAAAAGGTGTATGTCTGGGTCTGTGTGGTGGTGGCTTGGGAAACCTTTCTGTGATAAAATTTATGACCATAGCTTATGGAACTCCATGTATATGGAAGAAACAACAAATCTGTTTGTGCTTGGTCTTTGTGTGCTGGACAATTACCTTTTAGTCTCAGTTATGGATGGTGGCTTGCAAATGTGTTTACAGAGTCAACCAATGTGAACTGTTAAACCTCGAGGCTCCTCTGTTTACATGGGAGCTTCCCTGGGCAGGACACTGGCTGCACTCCAGGGCAGTGCAGCTTCTCAAATGCAGTTGTGGGCACCTCAATCACCTGGCAAAGTGGGCAAGGAGGTCCTCCCCTTGCACTTGGGGACTGGTGGGGGTAAGGGCATGGCTTTCGCTGGGGGAGACGCAAAGCAAATTTCTGTGAGAACTCTAATGGGATACAGAAATTGAAAGAGAGTACATGCAGTGTGGAGGGACTTCTGGTTTGCAAAAGGTTGAGAGCTGAGGAGAATGAGAAAGAATGTTAGTCGTAGACATTTAATACTTCATTACCAACATATTCTCCAGGGTTATAGAAAGTTAAAAATCTTGCTTTTGTAACTGCTTCAGCCACTAAGCCTGGCTGGTGTCTGCAGATGGGCCTCCACGGTAAAGCTGGAGACAAACTCGTTAAGACTGGAAAAGATCTCTGATCTTGACCCCCAACCCATCTCCTCCATGCTCACTGACCATATCCCTCAGTGCCACCTCTCCACAGCTCTTGAACACCTCTGGGGATGGTGACCCCACCCCACTTCAGGCCATCACCTCTCACCCTATCGCTGTTACCTGGAAGAAGAGGCAGACCCACGCCTCACTATGAATTCCTGAACTCCATTCCCACCTGACACCTTCTGCTAGGGGTTGTGCCTAGATGTCACCACCCACTTTGCTGATCCCTGTGGTGTCCCTGAAACAAAATCTCATCTGATGTAACGTTGCATGGGAAGCTGCCACAACCACCAGTCAGTCAGGTTGGACTGCAGAGCTTTAGTGAAGCAAACCAGCACGTATCGATCAACCAGCAACAGAAATGAAAAGCATGCGGGCCAACAAGCCAAAGATATTCAAGAGCTGTAAGGGAACAACAAATGCTCTTTGCAGCCTTTGTCTTCTTGTTTTCATAAGTCTGCCTCTGTCACACTGTGCCCTGCTCAGCACCGAGGTTTTTATTCACTTGGTTTCTGCTTAGGGGATTCGCTGCTCAAAGACATTCACCAATGGGTGCTGCTTTCCCCTGTTTTAGGAGTGATGCTGTTCCCCAGCAGACAGAGGTGCTCTGTAGGACACTGTGTAACAAATTCTTTATGAGGGAATACATAATAAATTGAGGATTTTCTTTTATTTTGATAATTTAGTATTCAATATCTGCATTATGGAAGTGCCTGGAGGTTCCAGCCGAGCTCAGTGTCTTATTGTTCTTATCCGTGCATAAAAGCGTTGTCTGAGATGAGGAGCTTACCATCTAAATAGATGAGATGAATAAAGGGTGGGAGACAGGAAATATCCATTATCCTCATTTCATAGCTGGAAAGTCTGGACATAAGCAAATTAAGTGACTTTCCCAGGGTTGTATAGGAAAGCTGATGTGGAAGGGCAGAAAGCACCAAATGCCCACTACGCAGCGTAATACCCTGACTGGAACACGCCACGTTTCCTGTTTCAGTATATCTCACAGCCTTTAATAATGACAACTATTATTTTTTGAATCTTTACCTTAAGATGCAAAAAATGAGGGAGGAATTACTGGAGAGGTTGCGTGGCTACAAGGCATAACAATCTGGAGGGAGTGCTAGTACTCTGATACTCAGTGGTGAGGATCTCTTTTCTCCAGCTGCCTGGCATTACTCTCTCAGTAGATTCTGTTGTGCATAATGGAGAGGGCGATCAAACCAAAATGAGTTTGGTTGTTGTTGACCAACATCCAATTCCTTTATGGGAAAACCGTTTGCTGCTACCAGGGAAGGGCCCAGAGGGGCTGTGGTTCTCTGTCCCTGGAGGTGTTCAAGGCCAGGCTGGGTGGGGCTCTGGGCAAGCTGGTCTAGGACCAGGTCTGGAGGTTGGTGGCCCTGCCTGTGGCAGAGGGGTTGGGATGTGATGATCCTTGGGGTTCCACCCAATCCAAACCATTCAGTGATTCCATGAAATACTTTGTAAACCGGGTAAATATTTTAGCTGCCAGAGCTTGGGTTTGGGCACTTAGCAGTAGGAGAATTTCAAAGAAAATGTATCTTGGATAAATATTTACTTGTATCCAGCAGGGTCAAGCAAAAATTTTGGAGAGGACAGAAATATCAGGGAAGAAATGTTGCTTTCCCATTTTCCTCTGCAGAGTAACTAAGTCTTCCATCGTGTGCATGGCTCCATTAGGATGTGGATGATCTTTCCTTGTAGCTCTCTAGAGCTATAATGTGGGGGCTTTCTTTCTTTTTCTTTCTTTCTTGCTTTCTTTCTTTATTGCTTTCTTTCTTTCTTTCTTTCTTTCTTGCTTTCTTTTTCTTTCTTTCTTCCTTTCTTCCTTTCTTTCTCTTTTCTTTCTTTTCTTTCTTTCCTTTTTTCTTTCTTTTCTTTCTTCCAGTTTCCTTATTCTTCTTTCTTGCTTCTTTCTTTTTATTTTCGTTTTCTTTGTTAGATTTCCTTTTTCTTTGTTCGCTGTTCAATTTCTATTTCCATCCGATAGAGACGTGGCACATGAGCAAGCTTAGCTCCTGCAGGGCGGGCTGGTATAGGAGGACTGTGAGGAGTGGAGGAGCACATCTCCACTGCTCCCTGACTCCACCGCATCTCCAGCATGTCAGAGGCTCCGGCATGAGCAGAGCAGAGGAGCGCTCAGCAGCTTTGAGTTGTGGTTCTTTCTAAAGTGGCTTTCCCCACATTGCCCCACGGAATTAGCCTCCTGCTTCACCTCCCTTTCTCAGCAGACACAAGTTCTTTGTTGAAGCAAACTCCCTCCCAGAGGTGGGCTCCAGCAGCACTGAGCCCGGCACGTTCCCACCGCGGGGCTGAGCCGGGTGGGAGCATCCCCGGCCCGGAGGTGCCCCCGCAGCTGGGAGCACCGCGCTGCCCCGCACCGCCGCTGCCTGCGGAGGGGACCCGCGGCCCAGCTGACAGCGGTGACAAAGGGCTGGCAGCGCTGAAAGATTCAATTTAACTTGCTTTCTCCTCCTCCCCCGCCTCCGTATGCGCGGGGACGGCACCGCTGGCGCTTTTGAAAGTAGCGGTGCAAAGGAGCATTGGTGTCCTCATTTTCCTTCCTCCCTATTGATGTATCATTGCCAGGATGAAAAAGGACGTCTCAAGAGCTTTTGAAAAAAGGGGTGACTACTCAAGACATTTTATAAAGGAGGAAGAATGGGAAAGAAAATAGAACTCGGTAGGGGGTAGAAGGAGCCTGAATGCACTCCTTGTCTGTCCTTTCTTTCGCCTGAAACCTGGAGCTGTTGTTCCTATTCCAGTTCAAACTGTCACCTTTAGTTCGTGATGGCTTTACTGCCCTTGCTTCTGAACCTCAACAGATTGGGGCTTATTTACCTATTCACACTCCTCTGTGGAACCTCATTAATAGGCTTATTAGCCACACCATTCACGTGCAGGAGGGCTCACAAAAAGGATCCCAGCCACTTTGAGAGGAGGAGGAAAAAACTGTAAAGAGATTATGCCCTCATTCAGCGGCCTGGCTGCTGTGAAAGGCTCCCTGGGCCCACTGAGATCTCTTGAAGCCTAAATATGATGACAGAATTGATCCCCGCCCGCTCCGGGCCCCCCCC
>VXAB01014235.1:64353-298709 GCA_013399175.1 Odontophorus gujanensis | reverse complement strand
AAACACCAAAAGAAATCCGCGGTGATATATAGGTTTAAATGCGAAACGGCGCGTTCAAACAGTGAGCCATTATGCGTTCGGTGTGAAACGCTATCAACATTTAAAACTTCATTGTCTCCTTTGTACCAAATCCCTGTAAATCTTCCACTAGCCCTCCCTCATTTTCATCTGAAAAGCCTGTTTGGGCTGAATAGACAGCAATCAAAAGCCTCTGGACTTCTCTCTCTCTCTGGAATGTCAATTAAAATGCAGATTTTTTTTTTTTTATCCCCACCCCCCCCCTCCTCATCTCTTAGTGGTAAAAGACTTGAGAAAAACAGGATAGTCCTGGAAAGCGAATGAAAGAAGTTCAAACAATGCGAAAGTACGGAGGCTGCCAGCCGGTTCCCATTAGTCCTCCAGAATTAATGTTTAATAGCTGTGATGCTCAGATTTGCTCGGAGATTGAGCTGGGATGGAGACGCGTGCGTACGTATGTCTACATCTCTGTATAAATAGATGTCAATATTTAAACACGTAAGCGCTCGATGGGAAGCTCGGTGTGCCTGGATGGTTCTGGGGAAGGCTGCTGGGCGCTGGCATTGGGGGAAGGTCCGTGTTTCATTCAGATTTCCCTATTCCCTGCCTAATGGAGAGCGCTGCTAAGAGCTGCCCGATGAGCAGCGTATTGATTTGGTTAACGTGCTCTACAAATTGGACTCTCCCTGGGGAGTGATAAACATCTTATAAACAACAATGGGAGTAGATTAAAAAGAACACTGAGCGTTGAATTTAATTAATGCCACTGCTAAACAAGAACTACTTGTTTGTGCGCGAGTGTGCTCAAACTGGAGTAGAGCTCGGAGGAATTTGGTTGGGCTCCCAAACCAGTCTGCGTTCCCATGCTCGTCAGTTTGGCACAGAAATTTGGGCAGGTATGTGACGAGGTGAAAATTGACTTGATGAGCGAGTGGCAAGGAGAGCCATCAATCATTGGGGGCTGACAACTCCTCCCCGAAGTGTAGGCTGAGAGGAGAGACAGAGTTCCCTTTCAAGGGGAAAAATAAACACTACGTGTGGCTTTCACTGAGTCTGAGACTCCAGGAGGGATTATGGTATTGTAGTCAGGAAGCCAGAATTGTGGAGGCCAAAAAGCATGCTGGGGCTGTGTTCCAAACATTGAGATAGAGGTACATAATTACCCAGCCCAGGAGGTCCTTCCAAGGAGCCGTCCCCCGGCGACTGTGGCGATCAAACTATGAAAAGAATTTGGGTTCGTTTTGTCTTCGTCGGAATCCGCTCCGTTTGGGAACGGGCAGCACTCGAACCGTGGTGGTAGCGTTGGGTTCTGCGGATGGGCCCAGAGCTGCGGTGGTCGCTTTGTTACACCTTTTTGAGCCTCGGCTTTGAATTTTGGTGCTGCCCTGCGTGCTGCTGTTGGATGCTCAGGGCAGGAGCTGGCAGCCGCCTCCAGGTGAGCAGCGCTGTCCGGTGGCCTTGGGCTGCCATTGGGGACGGGGTGCTGGGGCAGGACGAGGCATCGTGCTCTAAATGGTACTGAACGTGGCCTGAAAGCCTTGCACTGCCGAAATGTAGGTGGGATTAATGCTGTTTAGAAAAGAGTCTGGGGTGTATGCTAGCGTTCTGGTATGTTTTCTTTTTGCAAAAATACGGTTAAGCTTTGCATTTATATACATAGCCTTTAATCAGGCTGCACAGGATGATTTATGGAAATTATACTAGCGTTACCTCCAGCCTGTTAATTAGGATTTATACCTGCTTTACAGCTGGATAAACTGAGCTGCGGAGCTGGGGCCGTGGGGCTGTGAGTCAGAGGCTGAGACCCGTGCTGGGGACGGAGCTTCGGCTCCACACCTGCATTGCCCCTCGCAGGGAAATGCTCTGTGGGCCCTTCTGCAGTGTCTGTGAAGTGGTCTGGTGGTGGTGGTTGTGCACTCGTGGTCTCATGCTTTGCTTCAATCTCTGAAGGAGCGTTGGAGCATTGAGCTGAGGTGGGGGAAGCTTTGCCCCGAAGTGTCAGGGGTTCACCTGAAATACTGTGTATGAACTTGAACCCAACTTGATCTCTTCTTGAATCTACTTCTGCTGACCCCAGGAGTTCCAAGGATGCCCCATAGCTCTCCTGCCCCCGGTGCTGGGAGCTGGGGCTGTGTTCCAGCCCTGAGCAAGAGGCTGATGAAGTCTGAATGCACTCCTTAATGCTTGGCTCCATAATGGGAGAATGTTTGTTCATTTTCCGAGATCTGCATGCTGTGGTACTGCAGCTCAGGCTGCTTCTTTTTTTCCCCCTCTATATAAGGGCGAGATTCTTTCCCCTGTCAGTGGTATTCTTTCCCCAAGATCAGTGCTCTCTAAGCTTCTGTTGGGTTTCGTTACTTCTAAGTTGAATTGTTGGCTGATTTGAACAGCTTGCTTGATTTATCCATTAATGGCAGTGTACCACCTTGAATTTTGGGAGAGGAGAATACAGTGTAGTTGTCAGCGAGAGCTGCTAACTTGCCTTGTGGGGATGCTCTTGGTGTGGTGCTTGTGGGGTCCCCTGAAGTTTCTTTGGCACTGTTTCTCTTCTCTTTTCCATCAGCCCATGGCAGTGCTAACAAAATACTCAGCTCTATTTTTAGATTAATTTTACAGAGAATGAAATGAAATGAACCCCCCCCCCCCCCATCTGAAACGTGTGTTAATAAGGACCTTTGAAAAGAGAAGACTTGTGTACACGTATGCACATGCTGTGTAGTTGAGCATGTATGAGTGGAAAATGATGCTGGGGAGGTCTCCTGTGCAATTCCTGCCCAGGTTGATGTGGCTTTTAATTGCTGGGACGCAGTGTAGTTAACCAGCACCTCTGTGAAGATGGGACCCTGCTAGCTGCATGGGGCACTCAGATTGTTAACAGACACTGAACTGAGGTGGAAGAGGGTGCACCTACAGGAGAGCTGGAATTATTGAGGCAGAGTTAAGTTTTATGGGCTGTCTGAGCCTAAAGAGTGTTTTTCAACTGTTATTATAGTGGAAAACTACTGAATTATTGAAACTTCAGCTGCCTGCGGAGCTGCCTCAGTGAAGGAATGAGAAAACTTACATAAACCTTCAAACAATAACAAGAATATAATTTGTATAATTGTGGTAATTTTGCAGCGTTACAGGTTATGTGTCTGTACATGTGTGTGCCTTTATTTTTTTTTTTTAAGCTGTATATTTTTTCTGTCGGTAAAATAGCTCTCTAAATATGTGCTGAGAAGTGATTTTGTGAAAACAAGGAGGACTTGGTTACACCTCAGGTGATGATGGAAACTGCTAACAGAAAATGAAAAGTCACTCACTTTTCACATATTCTTGAAGCTGGAAAACTATTTTTCCCATCCTCCTCCTCCCTCCCTTCTCCTCAGCTCTGTTTGGGGCTCTGTGGGGCTTTTTTTTCTTTTTTTGGTTTGCATTTAGGATGGTTTTGCTGACAGCATTTAATCTCTCCCCCCACAGCTGCCGCTGTTCCCAGTGAGGAGGAATTGCCCTGGCCGAAGGCACTGCGTTCTGTCCATGCTCCTGTAGAGGTGTTCAGATGGGATTAAAGTCCACATGGAGATATGGAAACGGACCAGGAACTTACTCTAAAAAGATGGTCAGCTGGGATTCGGGTTGCCTTATCTGCCTGGTGGTGGTCACCATGGCCGGACTTTCCCTGGCTCGACCGTCATTTAACTTAGTAGTTGAAGATGCCACTTTGGAACCCGAAGGTAAATCATTCTAGAGTACTTAATTCTGCAAAAGGAGTTCATTTTAAGTGTGTGAGCATCTGAAATTGAAGTCAGCAGCTTTATGTGTGTTGGTAAATAGAGGGCAAGTAACAGATTTGCCCTCAAGAGTTATGTTTTCCAACTTTTCGTATTCACGCGCGGACTGTGTTCGTGCAAGCGTGTGTTTATTTAATCTTGTGCAAGCAGTGGTGTCAGTGATTTCACTTGGGACTGTCATCGCGTTGTATAATCACAGCTGAAAGTTTTCAGGAATGGGTCTTTAAGGGAACCTGTTGCACTTACGTACCTGCGATGTACTGCTCCAGAGAGGACACTGCTGGATCCCCGTACGTCACTGTGATTTGAACTACCTGGAGAGTTGGGAGGGAAAAAGAAAGGCCAGTTGTTTTTAATCATGTGCCCTGATTGTTTAGCTTTGCAGGGCACTCTGCAAAGGCAGGTGTCACAGCCTTGTTGGTGTTTGTAGCTGGTTGCTATAAATTTCCCTGTTGTTATTAACATCCAAGAACAATCAGTGCGCTGTCCGCATCGCGGGGTCTGGAAGTGCAGATGAGGAGATCTGGATGGCAAGGAGAGATTATTGCTGTGAAAGCAAAAACTAACTGAAACCTTTGCCTTGAAAGAGGCGCTCTGATAAAATCTCCTGTTTTGAGCCTGCACCTGATGGTATGTTCTAGTAGGTTATCTCTCCCTCAGGCTTTCCAGAAGTGTTTTTGTTTATAGGGCTAAGGATGGGCTGCTTCTCTTCGTGTCCTGAGCTGCTCATATTGTGATTTTGTGGAGAGTAGAGGATTGTTTCTGCCCTCTGAACACCCTGGGGAAAAATAAGGCTTCCTTCATAAAGTTGTACTTGTCATTTGAAGGAGTGACTGCATTTCTAATAACTGTCAAAACAATGTAATAACCTATAAACCATATTTCATCAGGCACGCTTTCTGGGGGAATTTGGCCTATACATGTCCTGCTACCCATGTCCAGGGATACAGCCTTGTTTTTATTTAGTCCACTTTCATGCAAAACGTATTTGTTTCTATCCAGTGCCTCTAAAAATAGACGTCACCAGCTAACGCATTTTTAGAATCTCTTCCAAGTACATTTTTATTGATGGCAGGGGAAAAATTATTTAGAGCCGATGAGCCCTCCTCCCTAGCAGGCATTCCTGATGAAATTAATGCAGAGTAACAATATTGTCGTCTGTCACGGACAGAGACTGCTGATAGCAAAGCCTTCTTGGTTCGTCCTCTCCCCTTTTGAAGGTAACACGAGCATTTGAGAAAGCTCAACTCTCGTCACCACTTACTGTATGATTTGTTAATTGCACATCTGGTGCCTCTTTGGCTTTTTAGAGGAGTGGTGAAGTGAGGGATAATTCTGGTTTCAGATGAGCTGTTTATAGGGAGGTGGTCTAGTTTTGGGGGTAAATCAGGAAGACTGTGATTGGATGAATCGTGCAGGGAGAAGGGTTAAGATTTTTGACTTCTGCCTGTCAATTTTTTAGGGAAAGAATAACAGTTTTCTTTTAAAAATACACTTCTTCCATGAGGAATATTCCAGTGGGTGAGAAACAAAGTCTAAATTACTAAAAACTACTGAAAACCTCTTCCCTGGGCAGGAGTGTTAACTTACATGAGATAATTTTAGACGTGAGAACTTGAATAATTACCAGTAAGGGGGAAAAAGAGCTTCTAAGTTAATGGTATAATATTAATGGAATAATAAGAGCATTTATGCTGTAGAATACAGGCAATTGTGTGGGGATTTATATCTGAGATTTGGGAAATAAAACCTCTTTTATGTACTTTGTTAAACCCTTCTTTAAAAAAAAAAAGTACCCACTCTTTACTGAATCACCTTCATTGGTCCCATTGCTGCCACCCACAAGCTCTCCGTGCTGAAAGGGGAACAAAACACTCTTTAAAAGAAATCTCTTCAAAGACAAAGCTGACTTTTATTGTTATTATTTTATTAATTTAGCAAATGCCAAACATTTTGGTCACAGCTAATTTGAGGCGGTCAGGTGCTCCAAAGATGTGTGGTTTTGGTAGAGTTGCTGACTGAGCAGTCATTAGAGCAGTGACATTTTGGACCAGCTGAGAAGGTCACCAGGGCTGTGACCTTTTGTGACATACTTTGATCTGTTCCTTAGCCTTCCTTCGTGGATGTGCCCTGGATTTTGTCTTTTTTTTTTGCTGCTTAGTGTTTGTATTGTTCTTTATTGTCTTAGTGACTCAGAATATTCAAGAAGCTGCATGCAGCATTAACAGGAGTTGAGAATTGTGGCTTTTGCTCCTTTGACTGTAATAAATAACCCCTGGTTGAAATAGTCATCTCTTAGCACAACTGTGGGGACATTGCAGCCACTTCCTTCAGGATCTGCAGTTATATATGTGCTTTAGCACAGGCAGTATTCATCTCTCAGGGCAATCAGCTGCATAGCTGTGTGTACATGTGCACTGAGGTGCTTTGTTGTGTTACCTGCAGAATATCTGATCCCTTTGGGAGCACCCTTCTCTGAGCTGCTTTCATACAGCGTCGGGCTCTGGATCTGATCTGTGTCCCTTTACTGTTACTTCGGGACATGTAAAGATATTTATGCTGAAGAGGGTATCCTGGGCCATATTAACCGAAGTGTCAATATTGATATCACAGATGCTCTCTAAGGGCTGGATCTGGGTCTGTTTTATCGCTGGTTGCGGTGCTTGCTTTCTCATGCTGTGATGGTAAGATCGAGGCTGAGGTGGTGTGAGCAGAAACAGGACCTGTAGGAGCTGGTTTGGAGACTGTCAGCAATCGATTTTTGCCTTGCATCAAGTGTTTACAGATATGTTTTTTATCCCAGGGAGCACAAAGACTTTCTGCTTCTAAATATTTAGAAATGAGTCTGCCCCAGTGTGCATAAAGGAGCCATTCTCTTTCTGTGTACCCAGCCCGTTAAGGCCTTTGACAGCCAATGTTACAAAAGGGCTTTGACCGCACACATAGGTTGAAGGGTTACTTTGTGAACTGAATAATTAGTTTAGACATAAATTTGATAAATAGCAAGCTCTCCCTTGACCTTTCCTTGCCCAGGCTGTGTGTTATCGTTCTGCTGGGCAGCTAATTTAACCTCTTCCCCATCCAGTGATGCTGGCCTTGGAGTGCCCGCTCGGAGCCCTCGCCTGGTGCAATAACAATGTGTTTCAGTTCTTTTAATTTAGGTCAAATTTCAAAGGACTAATTTAATTTTTCCACTAGGGACAGCCTAATTTTGTGTCCTGTGGAAAAAAACATCGTGGTTGAAACTGTCCTGAACACTTGTCTGGGAGTCTGCTGGGGAGGGAGGCCTTCAGTAATGGGCTATGTGCTGATGGTGGACTCCAGAACAACTAATGACTTGTCACCTAAGCTCTACTTCAATTCATGGACACTGAACAACATGCAGACACGCTTGGTGAGGTACCCAGAGCAGTGTGGAGCTTTTTGTAAACACGCTGCTTTATCTGCAGGATTGCAGGTTGATGTTGCATGTGGTCACAGCGTGGTGAGAAGATCGGGGATGCTTCATCAAGTGTTGTGCCCCACCTGATGAGGCCATGGGGGTCCTGCATGGTGTCTCGGGGACCACACAGCAGATTGTGGCAGTGGGATGTCTTCCGTCACCCGGAGCAATGTGCCCACCCCATTGGGGTGGCTGGCCCTCTCCCTGCTGTGGGCTGTAGGGTCTGGATGTACCTCTGGGACAAGTAGGGAAAATAAAGCAAAAACATCCAACCAGAATTCCCTTGCGACGTTACAATTTCCAGAAGAGAAGTGCCATCAAGTTATGATTAATGCTTCAAACTGATTAGTTAAATCTGAGGGCAGTTATGGCAGCCTGTCAGGGGAGAATGTGCCATCCCCACAGATTGAGGTGTGGGTTGGATAGCCTTTGAGAGATCCAGTAACATAAACTATTTGGCCCAGTGCAGGAATTGTTAGCTGAAATTCTGGGGAATTGGACAAGTAATCAGATTTAATTGGTTTTAATGTGTCCATTCTGCATTGAAAATCCACTGTCCTTCAGCAGCACCGTGGACTGGAGTGGCAGGCCGATGGGTCACGGGCACGGCTGCTATTTACATTTGGTGCTGGTCAAACTGGGAATGGGTCAGCAAGGCAACTGTTTTGCAAAGCAGCACAAATAATTGGGTATTTCAGACTTATCTGCCAGTTTAAAAAATCATGGGTTTTTTGCTGCGCGTGTGTGTGGGAAGGCTAATTTTCTGGAATTTGATTCCTTCAGTGTTTTTTGGAGCCAGATTTTCAAACACGCTGAGTTTTTTCTTTTGCTTTTTTCTTTGACCGACTCCAATGGCAACACAGTTTTTTAATTTTGAAATAGCTGTTCCTTGGCAGAGGACGTGCAGTGGATTTCAGGCTATCGTAACTTTTTACAGGCAAGTTGCAAGCCTCTGAGAGCAGCATTTACAATGGAAATGCTGACAGCCCCGGTTATGCAAGGTTGTGTATGCATGAGAAGATGGACTATTGTGGTGTTGCAATAACAACTGTCGTAGAGCCCTTAATGAGTGTATGTCTCTATCCAGCTTCAGCAGGAACCGTCGCTTGCCTTTTAGGAAATAAGTTCAAAGACAGTATTTTTTATTTCTTAGTGTGAATATCAAATTTAGATAGAGATGGAAACGCGAGAAAAATACATAGCAACCCTTAACTGTCAGATTTTAATCTGCTGAGCATTTTGTGAGTCCTTACGATTGAAGTTATACAGTGAGAGCAGAAACTTTCCCTTTTGGAAGCAGCGCTCGTTAGCAATATAAATCCATATCTTTTCAAAAGAACCATCATTCACTTAGGCAAGTTACATCTTGCCTACTTGCAGTAGCACACCTGGCTTAACTAAAATAAAGCTTATTTCAGTGCAGCTAAATGCAAAATCTGTGCTGAAAAGTTGCCAGAAACCCCGAGCAAGTCTGAAAACATGAGAGGTGTTGCAGCAGTGTGACCTGATTCCCTGCTTTTCGCCCAGACCTGGTCAAATGTGAGTGTTTTTGGTTGGAGCATGGTAATCTGTGCTTGGCATTGGCAGTGGGGAGCAGGGCAGTGCTCAGCGCAGAGCCCATGGGGTAAACTTAGTGAGTAATACACATCTCCAGTGTGTCCTGTCCCACCTTTTAACTACCACTGGCATCTTTGTAAGAAGAACCTGTGTTTTTTAGGAACACAGTGTTGGTTTCCTGCTTCAGAGCATCAGAGCAGCCAGCACATAGCACAGAGATGTGCCTCTCAGACTCCAGCTTGTGCTGGCTCAGGTCCTTTCACTGTGTGTCTCCTCACAAATGACTATATCAAAGAGAGGGACAGGAGGGCAAGCCTGACAGATTTCTACGGCACGGCATCCTTCAGTTGCCATGCTATTTTTATTTTAATTGTATTTTTAAAATTACTGTAGCAAAATCATTTGGTGAACCTCAGAGAAGCCGAGGAGCTCGGAGATGTGACCTACTTTAATTCCCTTCCTCGCATGCCATTGCAAGTTCTGTGTAATTATTGCTTTTCCTCCCCCACAAAAGAACTAGCTCATCAGTTTGGGACACTGACTGATTTCGAGCTGCCTCGCCTCGCAAGCCGAGGGGAGGGGAAAATCCATTTGTACGAGGGGAAGCAGCCTTCGTTTGGGAAGGTTTTCTGGGCTAGGCAGTGCCATGTGCTGGGTGACTGTTGAGGAGGAAAGGGAGGGTGAGATGTTGGTTGAGGAGGAAAAAAATCATTGTTTGTTTGTTTTTTCTTTTTTTTTCCTTCCTCTTAGCTTTTTGTGAGTTTGTTTGGAACAGGGTTCTGTGACATCGTAGTTATCACCTCGGACTTTCTTCCAGGGGGCTTGTCCAAGCTGTGGCCAGGTTTAAATGGGATTTGGGGCTGGATGCTGTGGTCAGGCGTGCTGTAGCAATCTGCATTAAGCAGGACGCGTCTGTAGGAGGTTAAATCATGGTTGGGTGGAAGAGAAGTGGATCAGAACGCCGTGCTACGACTCAGTTCTTGCACGTAATAAAATGATGTTGTATAAAAACAGACAACAACTGCAAAAGGTTCACCCTATTCTTTAGGATGACCTGGAGAAGTGCGCTGGGCTGAGGTGAGCAGCTGGCAGGACGGGGCAGCCGGGCACCCAACCAGCTCTGCCAGTTCTCCAAGTGCCCTGCTCAGTGTCTGTGTTGCAATGTTTAATTTGTTTCAAGAAAAGCAACATGTATAATTGTGAAGGCTGCTTTAGGCCACCCAGCTGTTTTTAATAATTATTAAAAAAAAAAATAAATGTTGAGCAGTTCCTGAGCTTGGTTGTGTTGAGCATTGTTTAATCACAAAAAATGGCCACGCTTAGGTCCTACGGTGTTGAAGTACCCAGGTTCAACTGATGCTGTTGACTCACTCGGGGAGCACAGGTATTCCAGCCGTGCAGGATTAGCACGGAGGCATTGTAATAAATCTGCGGTGCGTGGCTGCTCACTAATAGCCCTTCTACTAACAATTCAGAAACGGTCGAACCATCTTCTGTTAGTATGGCACGGTGCCCAGGAGCGACTGCTACAATAAGGAGTGACCCTGGTGTCTGCAAGTTCAAAATAACCCTTTGTGAGCCACCTGGAAGGGCAGCCCTCCAGCCTGGCTTTAATTCTGAGGTTTGCTGAGCGCTTCTCCTTGCTGCCAGGTACGCAGTCCTTCTTCACTGTGCCAGTGAATAGATACTGCTTTCAACTGAAAGACTTCTTTCCCCAAATCCCACCACTAGGAAGTGGGGAAGATGAATTTCAGAGGCAGAGTGGGGAATAAGCGAGATGAGACTTCCAGACAAGCTGCCAAAATTAAAGAGGATTTGTATAGTCAAGTAAAAATGGGACCGTGTACAAAAGAAACAACTGCCGACTTGCTTATAGGGAATGTGAATCAATGTTCTCAGCCTCCAGAACTGGTGCTTGGAGGTGAAATTGTGCAATTTTTAACCTCTTGGTTGTAATTTACTTCTTTTACATGTTGAATAGTAATAGTCTCAAGCACAGCCTTTGGCAAACCTGGAAAAGAAGTAGGGTTGTGTTTTTATTGTCTGGATTTATGCGATGTTCTGTTTTGTTTTTATGTTGCTCTTGAAATGCAAATAAGGGACCTGGAAAAAAGCTATAGATGGGAATGGATGCAAGAAAATATGAAAAACAGTAAAACCCTGTTTAACTAAATATACATGCTCTTACCTTTTGTCCAGGCTGTCTGTTATAAACAGAACCTTTCCCGAGCGAACTCTAACACTAAGTCGGACAGTGAAGTTGGTTTAATTGCTTTGCTACTTGGTTCTGTGTAGAATGTGGTCGGGAAGATGTTATATTCTGCTGTTGCTGGAAGCAAAAACAATGAACAAATGATCCCAGCCTCTTCCTGAGTTTTACCTTAAAGATAGAGAAGTTTAATTTTTAATTTTTTATTTTTTTCCTTTCTTCATTTGAGATTCCAAACGTTTCCTTCCCCTTTGTTTTGTATAATAGATTGCATGAGAAGATTCTTCTGTAATGACTCTGAAGATTAGTTAATTATTTCTGAGATTGTGTTACAGATATGTTATGATCATACTGTACTTCCCAGTACTCTTACTTAGCTTAGGGACCAGAACTCCGTTGCTTTGTGCATCTAATGGAATTTCTGTCTTGAGATGAAATCTTCAGAATTTGATACCTGGAACCAAAGGTTCGGATCCTGAAGGTGACCTGTAGCTTCTCATCATACCAGTGTCGTATTAAAAGGCAGTGTAACCATTTTAGGGTTTTTGGTGTGTCAATTCAAGCTCGGGGGTGATTTCTGTCTCTCTTGTTACCAAGCCTTTGTGCAGAAGACATGCTGATGCTTTACTGCTTTTTACTTTGTCCCTTGTCTGAAACCAAGTCCTACACTGGCTATTGTATAAAGGAGTCTTCGTCCTGTAAGGAGCAGACCGTGAAGAACTGGGACAAACAGGAAGAAATCACAGGGCCGTTCCCAGCAGCAGGAGGTGGCCTCGCTGGTCTCTCTGCTGTTTACTTTGAACTTGGCATGCTCCATGTCTTCCCTGGCTTGGCTTCCAAAAGCATGAAGCACACAGCCAAGCCCACGAGCATGTGATAGTTGGCATTTTTGATGTGTGTTATGTGGTTGTACAGCCACAATTCAACAATCGCAGCCATAAAGACAGGTAGGAGCAAGCAGGCTACAAGTTGTAGGAAACTTAATCTTTGCATGAAGTCTGGACATGTACTTTTTTTTTTTTTCCTGCTTCTGAGAAGCAGTCTACTTGCTTTAAACATGGATATGGGGTGTGAGACATCAGCATGACTGCTTTGCAGCCATCACAGCTGGGCTGCAGCAACTCAAGTACCTCGGGCACCGTGGGAGCAATGGGGCTGAGGCCCATTGTGCCTCCACAGCTCAGTCCAGCTGGGCCCAGTGCAGGCCCTTGGGGTCCAGTCTCCCCTGGGTGACCCTGGAGAGATGCGATTCCAAAACTGCTGGCCTACTACAGAGCATGACATGAGGCAGATAGATGTATTCCTCTGGGATAACTTTTTGATGCGTTTTTGCTCTTGGCCAGGGGATCTACAAGTGATGGAACTCTGCTGATCACCAGAATTATTTGTTTTTCTAAGTCTTCAAAGCTTAGGAAAACAAGTTAGGGCCACGTCATATTTTCCCTTACCAGTGATGACATTGGCAAGTGTTTCAATTGGAGCTGCTTCTTTTATTTCATTCTTCTTAGTGATCTTGGTATATGTAACACTCGGTAGGGGTTGGCACGGTGCTGTAGGCCTGGAGCAAGTCAGGGTGGCTGGAAGCTCTACACTTGCTGGGATACCTTGCATGTGTAACGTGGCAATGCTTGCTTCGTTTTGCAAGTCTTTGCTTCCAGAGCAGAAGGATTCTTTCTGTTCTTCACATCTTCACGTCAGCCCACATTTTGTGAGGTTTCATCTCTCATGCAGCCATCAGATGACTCAATCCTTATAGAGCAGGGTTAATAGGGTTAAAGAAGATGCCAGGAAAAAGTCCTCAGTTTATTTTGACTGCTTCACGATTTGTGGAAGTTGCCATGTTTTCAAACAGAGCATCCCAAGAGCTTGGTTTAAAGGAAGAAGGGAAGACTTAGGCTCTGCCACTTCCTTATGTTTGTAGCTGTCACATATACCCCCTTCTTGCTGGTGCTGTGCAGTTGGTGAAGTTTTTTTTCCAAGACCTGAATAGTTTCTACCAGATTTGAACAGTTAATGTTTTTAAACAGTGGAGGGGAGAAAAAAAAATGATTTGGAGTGCTGTTCATAATGACGGGGGATGTTTTTATGTTTTAAAATTGTGAAAGGAAGATGAGTAGCATTGAAAGGAAAATATTTTATCAGAGCACAGAGACTTCCTGACTTCCTGGCCAAGGCAGAGCCAGGCATAGCTGGCAGCTAGCTGGCAGAAATGCAGCACAAATAGGACAGCGGGGAATCCAGTGACTTTGGAGAAACAGATGGATGAATTGCAAACACTGTGTTGACCCCTTTGTGTGAGGAGACGTGCTCAGCCTCTGTGACTTTGGTTCCCTGTTGGCTAACAGTAGTTAGTCACAGTGGCCAGGAGCCACTCTGCATTTTTGAACCAGTGGCCATTGCTTTTGTAAGCTGAGTTTTGTATCCATCATCCCATGAGAAGAAGACACAGAGCTACTCTTAAATACTAGCTTGGCACCTTGTACCATCAGCTTGTACCAGGGAGATGAGAAGGTTGCAAACCTGGTTGATACCTGGGCTTTCATTAGCAGCAGAGGCAATCTCCCGTGGAGAGTGGGAAGTTTTGGTGTTTGTCTCAAAGTCTTTGGGATCTCTGGCTATTCAGCTTCAGGCATAGTTCAGTGTTTCCTTTCCATGTAGCTCACCCAGAGTGGTCTTGCTGGATCTTCCGCAGTTCTCAGAAAAACAGCAGGGCAGGAGAAGCAGCAGGAGGAGTGTTTGCCAGCCTGGCACCTCCCATGGGGACATTCAGTTTTGCAATGAACCTCTTGGATTCGTGACAGGTCAGGTCTGTTGACCCTTCTGGGCATGCTGTAGTGATTGTTTAGTTATTTACTAAAGCCTTTTGAAGCGAAAGTGGCTTGATGGGATCTGAGGCTTTTGTGTTATGGAGAGTTGTGTGAGAATCTTTGCTGGGGTTAGCTATTAGCTGATTGTTTAATTATTTGGCTCTGTAACTAAGTAACTAAATGCCTTGAGCTTTAAGATAAGCAGCTCTTTGTTAACATTTTAATAAATGGAGACAACCAATAATTATTTAAAATCTAAGGAAGTATAAATCTCTCGTTTCAGTGACCAATCTTGAATAGAAACATGACTTGGAATACAATTGTGTGCCTCATAATAATATTTAATAGGGCCTTTCAGAATGCCCTCGATCCTCCATTGTGGTCATGGCTTTTATACAAACAGCATTTACTCCATTTGATGGCTGGATGGCGTGAACCGTGCTGTGACCGTATGAGCAAGTGGAGCAAAAGTTCCCATCTGTTTATTTAGCAGGGGCTTGGTTTTCCATGGGGTGCTGTTCAATGGCTCCACCTATAAAGTTTCAGTATGCTTACATTGCGTGCAGCACTATTACAAATAAGGATGTAGCTGGGAGTAAACAATAGCAGAAGCAGTGTTCCCTCCTTTGTCCTCCAGTGTTTTAGAACGTCAACAGAAATGTTACACATGCCTTTGTTTGTTTGTTTTTTAGGGGTGACAGACAGGTGTTATTCACATCTATTAAAGCACCTTTGCAGTAGGAACTGATGCCGCAATTATAGGATTTGCGGGTGAAGTCCCTTAGAGAGGAATCCAGGGCTGTGTAGAGCTCACCGAATGAAGTGTTGGGTGATGACTAACAGTTTATGGGGGTGGCTCAGGGATACAGCTTTAGGCAGGAGGAGCATAAACCTGTCATCGAGTCATCAGATGTGATGCCAGGTTATCAAGCCTTGCTTGGCTGCTTGCACTCTGGGCCATCTCCTCCTCCTGCCTGAGATGTAGCTGGTTCTTTTTGCTTAGAATCTTTGGGTTTGGGAGAGCTAATGCTCCCCCGAACACCAGAGGTTGGGTGCAAGTGAAGGCTGAGTGTGGCTCGTTTCTGTGATATGCTGAAAAGATGTGGAAGTGGGGAAATAATCTTCATGTAATCCTCAGGGGCAGCCTTGCTGTGATTGTTGTAGAGTGTGCAAGGTTTGTCCCTAAGTTGTAGAGCAGAGTACAAATGGCTTGTGAACGGGTTCAGTGTCCTGGGGGAGTTGACTTTGCAGGGTATGGCTGTTTATGCACTGCTGGGAATTTGTTAACAGTTTGAACCCGTCAATTTTCATTGTGAAGCTATTGGACAGGCTAATAATGCCTCCGAATCCCACCTGTTCTCTGTTTGCATTTGGGCACCATTTCAAACCCACACTGGAAAAGTTTATAGGCAAACATTATAAAAAGTGACAGTCTTAAGTGCTGCTACATTCTAGTTTGGCAACACAAAGGCTCACCTGAAAGAGCTCACTATTTCCAAACATGACTTCATTACTTCATGACAACGCTTGGTGATGGATCTCCTCTGATACTCCGATGAGAAAGACATGCAGGAGGATAGCGTTTGCTAAACTCTAATACCTTAACACCTGCTCAACTTTTTAGTTTGACTTTTTGGTGCTAACTTTCTTTTTAAAGCTGTATCTGAATTTGGATTTCTGTTGAAAGACTTGGAGTAAAATTGGGGATAGTAGTTTAAGAGCAGGTGAACTCGAGGATGAGAAGTAGAAAGCTGTTTTTCTTGCAACCTGTGTGAGCATCCTGCTGGTGTCCTGGTGCTGCTCAGCATGGCGTCTCAGGCACCTGGGGGAGAGCTGAGCTGTTCTCACCTGTGGTGGCTTTAACAAAGACCTTTTAAAAGACTCTTGGTATGTTTTCAGCACAGTGCAAACTCTGTAAAAGAAATGTACTTTGCAGGTGGAGTGCTTACAAAGAAGTCTTGTGAATGTCAAAGTAAATTAACTAGCTAGTGTCAGCTATTTATTTATTTTTTAGTTTATTTTGACATTGGATTCTGAATTACAAATATTCTCTGGTATACACAAATGCATTTGTTACAGATGTATGTACAGCCCACACTCCTTCTGGAAATGCCATTTCGATCAGCACAGTGCAGTACTCAGTAAAACACCTGCACTGCAGATCTGTGGGTGCCTGTCTGCATCAGCAAGACCGAAGGAGTTTGTAAAATGTGAAGTTTGTTGTGGGCTTCAAGATGGAGTTTCTCGCTCTGGGAAATGTGGAGACCCAGTTATAGAATCTAAATCTGAGAAACCTTTCAGTGCCCATAAATGATCTTGCTCGGGTTCTGCCGAAATGGTTCTCCCAGCCACTGCTGGGATGATGTGTGCCACATCTGCTGTCTGAAAAACACTCTTGCCTGAAGGGTCGGAGGCGGGAGGAGCTTTGCTGGCTTTGCAGGTGCTCATCCCTGGATCTGTTCTCTTTTTGCATCAGGCAAGCTACCATCCAGCTCCCTGAAATTGTGTGGCTTAGAATGAGCGGGAAGAGAAACTGGGCTCACTGCATTCAAGTACAGCAAAAGATTTAAACGGCCAAGTGTCCCACTGGGGTTCTGACAGAGCTTCAGCACAACCAAGCACCCACCTACCTGCTAGCTCAGGTGTGGCACTTGTTTCAGCCTTCTCTGTTGAAGGTGTGATGTGAGAAATGAGCACATGGGAGGAATGTGGTTTTCTTATGGTATTCTTAGAAGCAAGGGTGGACTCTGAGGGAATATTAAAAGAGGTGACTCCCAACAAACAGAAAGCAGAGTGTGCTGTATTTATTTGCACACCCACGGGAGCACAGTTGGTGTCTGTGTCGGACTTGTCAGGGTTGGGACAACCTGAGAGCTGGGCAGCTCTGGCTGGGAGACATGACCCTCAGGAGCAGCCATATTTACTTTTCTGTCTTGATGAGGGAAGGGAGGTGGTGGGAGAAGAGATGCCGTGGCTGTCAGGCAAAACCAGTGACAAAAGCAGTCCCTTATGCATGGCAGAGCCTGGATGCTTCATAGGGGTGGCTTGGGGGGACCCTTCACCCCTTAACAAGGTGTTCCATTGTCCCATGGAGATGCTGAAGCGGTAGCAACTACAGGCAGAAGTCATTTCCCAAGGATTTTTATTATTATTATTTTTAAAGACTCGTTTATTTACAAAAGAGGACGGATGGGTTAGCAGTTTTGTTCAGAATGTCTGGGTACCCCATACATTCAGAAGTTTCGTTTGTGTTCCTAGGTATCTGATGTGCTCTGCTCGGGGAGGTTGTACAATAAAGAATGAGTTGGAAAAAAGATATAAAGGAAAAAGTTACTGTCGCGTGGAGCAGAGTTGGCAGTGTCGAGGGCAAATGTTGGGGCTTTGGAAAAGGTGAAAACTAAAGGGCACCATATAGGCTGTGATCAGAACTTCATGTTTACTAGCTTAGTCAGTGTGTTTTTTCTTGGCTACTCTTTTTCTCCAAAATAACTATTTTCGGGTTAAAAAAACCAACAACCTAAATCGAAAATCAAATGAGGAAAGATAAATGTTCAATTACAGACACAAAAGCTATGATATGAAACTGCAGTTTTTGTTTTGAGCTCTTCCTGCCTCCTCCAAGCTCTCTTTGTGCCCTTAGATTCAGTTCTCTTCTTGCTGGGGTCGGCTCAGTGTGACTTTGGCTGGATTGTGACTGTGGCAGTTGAGATGAAGGACATGACAGGGGACCTATCAAAGGGGAATGAGCTTTCTGTGTGGCTGATTTATTTTGAAAATAAAGCTTACCTGTATCTGCATGTGATTCACTTTTACAAGGCAGGTTGCTGGGCTAATCTGGATGAAACTTTTTATTTAACGTTATTTCTGTGGATAAAAAGGGCCTTCACTGACTTGTGTTGGAAATTCTCTCCTTTCCCTCTCTCTTCTTCTTCCTCCTTTCCTTCAACCTTCGCAGAGCCGCCAACCAAATACCAAATCTCTCAGCCAGATGTACACTCAGCACTTCCAGGAGAACCACTTGAGTTGCGCTGTCAATTGAAAGACGCCGTCATGATCAGTTGGACTAAGGATGGGGTCCCTTTGGGGCCTGACAATAGGACAGTGATTATTGGGGAGTACTTACAAATTAAAGATGCTTCACCCAGAGATTCGGGCCTCTATGCTTGCACTGCTATTAGGACCCTAGACAGTGATACTCTGTACTTCATTGTAAATGTTACAGGTGAGTGAGCTAAACGTAGGTTTTGCATGTAGAAGCTGTAAAATGTCATGTAAAAATATAAAATAATATAACTTGAAGCAGTCCAGTCAGGAACAGAAAGTTGAGCTGAAGTTGAGATATTTCGGGTATTTTTCCCTTTGTCCTGATTCGAAAATGGCATTGGTTTGTATATACAACTGCTTCGTGGGGTCTATACTAATAGCTGCCGAGTAGCCCTCTGTTTTATGCCTCTATGACAGGTTTAAATTGTACAGAGTTGCTGTTACGATGATGATAAAACCACTAAAATGAATATGAGGGTTTTTGTCCCCCCCAGATCCTAAGAGGAAAAAGGCTGTCCTACATCCTTTTACGCTGCTTTGTTTAGTTTAGAGAGAAATTGCCTTCAAGACACTCAGTTCTGCTCAGCTGAATGTCTCACAGAGAAACAAAGCTTTCTCAGTCCAAAGATTTTTGGAGTTAACAAGCTCTCTGGAAACTTCTGTAGCGTTGAAGGTTTATTAGCTAGTTTTGTTAGAATTTCATAAGAGCAACACACATTCATGCGTTTTCTTTTTCTATAGCTTCTGCACAACTAACGTAACCTCTCTTCTTGGTAGAGAATATAAGATGTAGCATGTTGGTTTATTTGTCTATAAAATACTCCGTTTTAAAGTCTTGGTTCTTTTTAATGTGCAGATGCTCTTTCTTCTGGGGATGATGAAGATGACAATGATGGGTCTGAGGACTTTGTGAATGACAGCAACCAGATGAGTAAGTAACAGCTCGCTGCCGGAGGTGACTGGCAAGATAAGCTCCACGTGGAAAATAACGTCTGGTTTCTTGCACTCCTGCCTTCAGAGCTTCTCGATTGTTAACTGCATGTGCTATCAAATAGTGGTATCTTTTGTCTTCTTCCATTTTCTGTTTCTCCTGGCTCATCATTTGGAACGAAAAGAAAAAAATAAACTAATATTCTTTTAAACACGCTTTCCTGGTCTGTACTTTCTGTCTACTTTCTTGCTCGCATTTCTGAAGTTTCCTGTCTTCCTTAATTGAAGTTTGGTCTTTATCTGTTTTAATTAATCTTCGAGAACCTTAACTTTCTCTGAATCTGGGCTGAAATCCAGAAGAAGCAAAGATCCCACTCGCTTTGTTAAAAGGTGATGAGAAAAAAATGAAGTTGAGGTTTTTCTGAGGCAAATCCCTGAGTCCTTAACCTAGGCAGAAATCTCACTGGAAGCAATGGATTTGGAGATGATGGTTTTGTTTTTGGTTTTTTTTTTTTCCAAGGCTTGTCACAAATAAGGCCTTCTTTCACTAAAACCACATGAAAATGAGGCTAAAAGAATCTTAAACCTGTTAAACTTCAGTCCCTTTGGAGAGAATTTGGAGAGCTATTAATAGGCTCTAACTAGAACGGGTCGCTAAGAAAAAAAGAAAGTAAAATTCATATTGGTTCCTTATGCCCCCATGCAGCATTGCAAAACCTCCTTGGGTGTCTGATAGTTTGCTGTTCCTCATGCTCTGGAAAGTCAATAACACAAACCAACATAGAAGTCCTCCCTTGCAGATGTTGGCTGGTTGCAGAAGCAGCAGCCAGCAGTGTGTTTGCTCCGTGGACGACTGGCAGTGATACCATATACTTGAAGCTCTTATTCGGATGAAGGAGCACACGCCTTATTTCAGCTACCCTAGTTAGTTACTATTGTATACGACTGCCCTGCTCTGAAGCTGTGAAACATTAGATGCTATTTAAAGTGATATAAGCAGTTAGCTGCCGGCATGGCCCCTGCCATCTGTTAGTGCATTACCCCAGTCTGATGCACAGGTGCAGCTTGAAGTGGCCGGGGTTAAGCAGCTGTAGGCTGCTTGGACAAAGGAATGCGGTGGCAGAGATAATTGGTGAGTTTGGAAAGGGGACATTGCTTTTAGAAGAAATTGTATGGGCAAATCCTCCGAGCCCAGGCAGTGTCAGTGTTCCCCTGAAAAGGGCTTGAGGGGAGGAATTCCTTTTAGGAAACATCCCTGTATCTGTTAATACCTCAGAATTTTATTGTTGCCTGTCAGAAAGGGGCTTGCAGAGCATTTCCCAGACAAGTGCTCATATGAGTGCCTTTCACAAGGTGCCCGCAGACTGCTGGGTCTCCTTGTGAGCTGCAGTTGGGTGCAGGGTGCAGCCTGACCTTCCTTCTGCTGTACGAGCGCTCAGTGGGAAGCGTGGGAGCCAGGAGAAGGATTGTGGCACTGCGTTCCTACAAACAGTCTGTTTTCGATGAAAAGTTGCATCATAGTAACTCAGATTAATACAACTTTGCTGAAAGATGATTGTGATTTGGCATGATTGGAGCTGTCTGAAAGTTAGGGGTGGGACTCAGTTTGATCCTTTTGCAAACTGCTGAAGCTTGCCTATCTGATACCTTCTAAGCCTTCCCATCAGCACTCCTGCCCATTCCTCCTATAGATTTTGCTGCATTTGAAACGCCACATCTCATGTAAGAAATGGTGTTGAAAAACTGATTGCAAATTGAATGTGGAGCTGAAGAGTAGTTTAAGTCCACACTGAGAGAGTGCCATGAGGAAGGCGATGCTGTGCAATGTTCAAACTCCCCTTCCCACCTTCCTGCTGTTGGGCAGAGCCTGGGGAAGTCCGGATCCCACCAGTCGATGGCTGCTCCTTAAGAGAGGAGCTCCTTAAGCGTTTCCTGAATCAGGGTTTGAGCATTGCAGATCTAAAACCATTTAACTGATAATTTACATGCAAATTACAGCTGTGATCATTAAGGATAAGCAATGGAAATTGGCCTGGTTATGCCTTTAGTGATGGAAACAAAAGGCCACGGTCTTCAAAGGTTGTTGCTTTTTGATGAAACAATTCTGATAAAGTCCAGCTGTCTTGGCATGTTAATTATAATGTGATGAGGCAGGAAATGGCTGCAGTGCCTTCCACGGGAAGCTGAGCCTTGGCATCCTCATTCCTGCATATTTAAACCCAAAGCAAACCTTTTAGAACTGGTTTATTTACTGAGTGGAAGTATTCTTTTAAGCTTTTTAAGAATTTTTCTTTGCCTCTGTTACAAACCTATTTACTGAGGCCCCGGTTTTCAAATGCAGGCGGAGGGAATGAGGAAGAAATCCAGCCAATGCCTCAAGTCTGCCCTGAAAACACAACTGCTCCTGGAGGATGGAGGTGTAGGTGCTCAGGAGCTGGAGCAGCAGCCTGTTCTTAGGAGATAAGGGCACTCGTGTGCACCCGTGTGTGTTCGTTCAGCTGTATGGCTTTTAAGGAAGAGTCATGGATAGCAGATTTCACACTGCCTTTGGTGTCCTCCTAACCTGACAGATATCTTAACTGAAAGGAACAGTGTGGTAGATTTGTTCCAGATTGCATCCTGAATAGCTTTCTATTACTTCCAGCTTTTGTTGAAGCGATTAGTGCTCAGGGGGAAGGTGCAGGGTTGGTTCCACCGCAAAACCAGTCCTCTCTGTCCAGAAAAGGGCTGTGTTGGATGATGGGTTCTTCCCCTAGTGAGGTGCCTCAGCCTGGTGCCAGACAGCCATCTCCATGGGCATGGGCTTGGACTTCCAGTAACAAAACTGAGGGCAGTCTGCCATCAGTTCTTACTGGTGGTGCTTTGCTGGTGCTTGTTGCCTTGTCATCGTTGGGATTCTGAGAGATGGACCTAACTGTAGTCCTGGCAAGGCAGCACTGACATGGTGGTTGCACTGAGGCCTGCCAGCAGGAGTTTGCTGGGGACCACAGGCTAGCCCTGAGGATGCTTCTGCTCTGCCTTCGACTCTGGTCAGGCGATGGGAAGTTTATAGCTTTTTGTTTTGTTTTGATTTTTTTTTTTCCTTATCATCCCTTAGACTATTTCTTCTGGGCCAAGGAATGGTAAATTGGCACTAAGAACAAAAAAGTATCTAAATGTAATCCACATGCTGTGCTTTTTCATGCCTTGAAGAATTTCGGAAAGGATAAAACAAGGTTCAAATTCATCAGATCCTGCGGAGTGGAAACCCGCTCAAGGGAGCAGCAAAAATTGGATGCTGCCTAGAAGTGTTTTTTAATTAAAGGTCAAATGCAATTGCACTGAAAACCTCGGGGTGACTTGATGTGGTCATTCCAGGTGCACTGAATGGCTCAAGGTGCTCCTCGAGCGAGCTTGGAAGGGACTACTCTATTTCTTTGTATTAGATGCGTTCAGAAAAAAAAAATAATGAAGAAATTCTGAAGTAGTCCCCTGGGCTGCCTAATTTCAATTTCACATGCAGGAGATTTGCCTGATTAGATGTAATGTATTTGCAGCAGAGTGCAGTGAGGGTCAGCAGGATATTTTCTTCGCTAATGAGAGCTCTAAAAGCGATCAGGAATTCCCACCCCTTCCCCTGCTGCTCACTGCTGCTGCCTGTGGGGCTGGCACTGGTGTTACTGGGAGCTTCTGCATCCCTCATCCTGTTAGCAGGGTGGCATGTCACAGAGATGGTCTGTAAGGGGTCAGCCCTTGTTCCCAGCCTGGACTTTCGCTCCCTCTCTCTGTGGCTGCTTCTCTTTGATCCTGCCAGCATCCTCCCAGCCTGCTCTCTGCTTCCACCTTTTCCATGGAGTAAAGTGTTCCTTCCTTGTGCATTTCTTGTATGTGAGGATTATCTGGGCACTTATTTACAAGAGATTTTTAAAGGATGGGGGACTTGTATGCAAGACAACCAGAGGATGAGCTGCACTGTAACGCAGGCTGGTGTTTATATGAAATACTTAATAAAACTTGGCTGCATGAGGCAGCCTTGTTGTAGGATCTGCTCATTGGTGGTTGGATCCTGACCCACTTGCATGCCTCAGTCCTGAGCTGTATCCCACTGAGGGCCTCCCATTGAGCTGGGTGTGGGCTGCAGAGTATTGCTGCCTTGGAGGGGCTATGGGTGAGCTTAGAGCTCCTGATTGCCCACGGGTGCTTCCTGAGCCATCAGCGCTTTGGACACATGCAAGTGCTTGGGATGGATGTGGTGTGTAGGGACAATGATTGCTGCAGAGCTTCTGAGTCAGAGATGCCTATTTGAGGCATAGAATCAATTAATGGTTTGGGTTGGAGGGACTTTAAAGGCCGCTGAGCTACAAGCCACTGCAGGGCAGGGACGCTTCCCATTAGGCTGCCCAGAGCCCCATCCAGCCTGGCCTTGAACACTTTCAGGGATGGGGTGCCTTCCTAACTCTACCCTCTTAACTCTACCCTCTTTTAAAGTGGTTACCCTGTGTCCTATACTTGCCGTTGAAAGAGTGCCTCCCAGTTGTCCCTGTAGACCCCTTTAGGCACTGGAAAGCCACAATGATGCCACCCTTCAACCTTCTCCAGGCTGAACAAGCCCAACTCCCTCGGCCTTTCTCTATAGGAGAGGTGCTCCTGCCCTCTGATGAACCTCATGGCCTCCTCTGGACCCTTTCCAACTGCTCCATGTCGTTTCTGTGCTGGGCTCTGAGATGGCCATATAACCACTTCAGATGGTTGAGGATCTGACCTGCTACAACTGACTATGTGGACGTTATGACCTGATGTTGGTTATGTTGCCCTGTGAGATGTGTTTACCCATCCAGGGAAAATATTCTTGTAATATGTCAGTACCAACCTGTAATTCTGCCTTCGCCTCATAGAGACCTAATGTAATTTGGTCTTTGCGTGTAGTGTGTAATTCCTTTGGTTGGCTTTATTTAAAGTCTTCAGTTGGTTTAATGTGATCCTGGTTTTAGCAAATAACATTAGCAGTAATTTTCCTTGCATTTCTAATTCGCTTTAGTCTATGTAACAATTTCTTAGTGTGCTAGTTAAATTTCCAATAGTTACCTGATTTTCTATTTTGATTACATGCACAAATTTGCTTTGCTTTTCTACTTCATTAGTTTAAACTCTAATTACCACTTCAGGCAAAAAAAAAAAAAAATCACTTATCGTTCTTAGCATCATTTTAAGACTGCTTTTGGAATGTTTTCTTTATACAGAAAGAGATGTTGTTAAAGGATTTATTCCTGTATTTGCTATCCAGCTGTATTTTTATTTAGGGAGGGGGGCGGCAGGATTTCTGAGTTTACACTGATTGTAAGAGCTGCTATAAATATTTGAGGAACGGAAGAGTTTATTTATAGTGGAGTGTAAGGCTGCTAATGAAGGAAATGAAACAGGGCTGAGAGAAATAGAGTTCTTTTTCTGGACCCCTCTAGTCCTAAAAATTCCACACTAATCTGATTTGCTTCGGGAAAATGCCATTGTAAAATAAATTAATGTTTCCTAGTGTTAAACAGATCTTGAGTACTTAACTTCTTTCAGCTGTAATGGTGATATAACCAAAGCGATGTCAGGAAAGCAGTGTGCAATGTGGCCAAAGTGATGTGTGGGTCCAATGCATGGGGTAAAAAGAAGGTAGGTAGATGTGTGTTCTGTTGTGCTGTGTTTCACGTTCCAGTATGTGACAGGAGATTGATGTTTCAGACAAAAGAGGCATTTTCCATGCTTCTCTGTGCTGGTGGGCACTAAATGACAAACTCTGTTGCTGAGTTTTGGTGATTCGTGCTGCTCTTTGGTCAAGTTTTCAGAAATGTATTCCATTTGCAAATGTGTTTTAATGGCTTCTGAACAGCACAATCAGCTTTGCCATGTTGCTCTGTGAGCTTAAGCAGGCTTCTAGGCAGGTGGCTGTGCTTTTCCTCCTTCAGATGGGGTGAAGATTAAGGCTGAGGCTTCAAACAGTTCTTGTGCCTTTGTCAAGCTTTCAGAACCAGTGTTTCCTGAGTACTTGCAGTAACTCGGATGGTGATCACTGATCAGTGGAGCCTGCTGAAGCTTGGTCCCTCTGTCTTACTCAACATCCACAAAGTGAGGAATATCTGTGGTTAATTATTGGAATTTTCTCATAAATTATATATTCAAGACTGCATACTGAGCTGTTTGCAAAACTCTGATCAACGCTTGCAGCAGATGATTTCCAGTCCTGTACTCTTTCTAGAACACGCTGTCCCCACTAAAACAAATGCAGCTTCCATCCATGGAAGGGGCTGGAAAGGGAGGTTGGGTGCCAAGCACTGACGTTTCTGGATGTTTCTCCTTGCAACAGGGGCGCCCTATTGGACACATACAGACAAAATGGAGAAAAGGTTACACGCAGTGCCTGCAGCAAACACTGTCAAGTTTCGTTGCCCAGCTATGGGAAACCCAACGCCAACCATGAGATGGCTGAAAAATGGGAAAGAATTTAAACAAGAGCATCGTATTGGCGGCTATAAGGTAAGATCTCATTGAGTTATTTTGCAATTTCTGTTCTTGACCAATGCTGAAAAAAGACGAAGCAACTTACTGAAGTCAGCAGAAAACCTTTCAATGGGCTTGGATCAAATTTAGAAGCAAAAAAAAAAAAAAAAAATTGTTTTCTTCAGAGGAAGGGTGGGTGGTTTCTTTGGCTGTTATTGAGCTTTAATTTTAATTTTTTTTCCCTAACATTCAATACCAGTGCAACTAAGGATTGCTTATAAAGACTTATTTGGAAAACTAATGACTGACACTGCAAAATGCAGTAAGATCTGAAGATTTTGCCTCATTCATTTTCAGCTGCACTGTTAAAGCCACGACCATCCACTGTGGTGATTACAGGCGGTTTAATAACAGAAGGGTCAGAAGTCAGAAGTTATTATTTTCTACAGGGTTTATGGTCTGTGAAACTGAAATGGGAAGCAGAATTTGAGGGAAAGTAACAACAGTTACTTAGAAGGGTTTGTTTGAATTTTAAATAGCTTCAGATTAGATGTCCCATTTGTAGCTGGTGATTACTGATTATGAGAGCAATTTGGGAAGTCCGGCTTGTGCTTGAACCTTTAACCTCCAGGTATCTGCCTGGGTCAGGTCAGACGTCACAATGGGGTCATCTTATCCCAGGGATTGGGAGCTCAAGGTTTGGATGCCAGGTTGCAAAAAAAGCATGCGCTGCGCCATCCTACGCCAGATTTCTGAGCCACACTAATCTCTTCTTTGAGCTTTCTGTCCATGCCCCTAGTACCTCATACAAGGCTTTGAAATGAGAAGTTTCTGAGGTTGACTCTCTTCGTGTCATGGTTCTAAGCTGCAATGTACTGCTGAGGAGCCCAGTGCAACCTGCAGCCATCGCTCATGGTCCAGGTGCCGAGCTTTGTGGGGCCTGGACAGAGTGGGCGTGGATGTTGCTTCGTCGGCTGTTGACTCAGAATCCTGCTCATTACAAAAAATGTTTTCCAGTGCAGAGGAGGAAAAACCATAGCCTCCTTTCCTCTCTAACTAGTTTTACTGTAGAAAGTGTCAGTTTTTCCAACGTTTGTGTTAGCAGAGAGTGAAGCCCAGAAAATCTCCCTGCGCGAACGCTAATTATCCAAGTAGACTTTTCCATCTATTTGCTTACACCATAAATTGCTGTTGCTTATGAGTGTACACCTGGCAGCACCTTCTGCCTTTCATAATACTATGGAGTGTTAACGAATTGGCTACAATTCAGTGGTTTTCACCTTTCACAGTGCTTATTTAAAAAAAAAAAAAAAACCAATTAAAAAAAACCCTTAATCCTGTCTTGGAAAATAATAGTAACCGTTTCAGTACAGACTGAGATGTTGTTTGAGCACTGTGCAACTCATGAAGGGGAAACGCAGGTATCACTCTTGAAAACCATGAAGGAAAGTTGGTGCCTTGTGAGGTAGGACAGAGATACCTGTCTCTGCTTTGGGAGTGGGCTGCAGTGGACTGAATCCCCACTACTGCTGCTGGCTTGGGTGAGAGACCTGGGTGAGCTCATTCCTGCTCTATGGTAGACACACATAAAGTGGCACAAATTAAATTTTGGTCATGTATATTAAATGTGTACAATTTCCTAGGTACGTATGCACTCTGGAAAGAAACTACAGATGCATATTTCTAAAGCCAGCTGGATAAGTGAAGTATATACCTATAATTCAAAATCATAAAACTTCTTACATCTCTTCGGTCTAAAGGAAAAAGAGAGGGTACACAGCTGTGGATTTTAGGCTTTCTTGTTGCTCATAAATACATCAGCTTTAAAATGACCTGGAAGCATTTACTTATCATTGACATTCTGCTTACCAAGTCCGAGTATATTCCAGATTCTTTTGGTGTTTTGAGTAACTGTGCTTTTAAAGTGAAAACACTTTCAGTGGATGACTCCTAAAGAATGAGGTCTCCAGAGCTGCTGGACACTGTGTCCTTTATTTGTCGCTGAGGCTGAAGTCACTGCAGGCTAGCTCAAAATGATCGGGGAATAAGGTGAACTGTATTTTCTCAACAACTTTATACTGATGCGTTTTCTGCAAAGGAAAACCCAGAGAAGAGTCAGTCTTCCTGTACTGGCCCACATGCAACCAGCTTTAAGATCAACCCACAATATTTCTTATACACCAGCTTGTTTTAAGCCTAGGCATTGCAACATAGAAAGTGCTTCCGCCACAGATCTTCATACACAAAATACTTCGAGCAGATAGAACAGCGTGAACCAAATGTGGCCATATCTGCCATTGCCAGTTGACTTAATGCTTCCTTGTGGAAGAGGTTTTAAGAACAAAGAAAGGGAAGGAGGAAGTGAAGTTCTCCAGTAATCCTCCAGCCACCTCTCTCGTGCTGCTTCGAGCCGCGATATCTCTTCTTTGTATGCTCTGTATCGTAATCAGATAGCGGCCTGTAGCACTTTGTCCCTCTGACTGGGGAATGTCTTGAGTCAATTTACATTCAGGCAGACTAGCAGAAGGGTGTATGCGCTGGCCAAGATAGCTCCCAGTGAGAAATTCCTCCACCATGACTAATTCTGGGTGGTGAAATTCAAAATTGACCCTTCTGTTTTTCAGAGCATACCTGCAGTAAGGAAAGGAGGGTTGGTTATTGGTTTCTTTTATTGCCTCCTCAAGCGTGGTAGTGATTCTTGCTGTTGTATTTTAAGATAATTTATTATTTTTTAGAGAGAATGCTGTGAACCCTCTTTGTGAGAATAGAGCAGCCTTCACTTTTCTCTACACCACCTGGAAAGTAAATGTACTTCTATCAGTGGACACTGTTTAAGTATTAACAGGTGTGTGTTTTCACATATGACTTTTGATAAGCTTCATCCCTACTGTGGTCTTTTCTGCATTTACCTTGAGCCATGTACATATGGAGTAGAGGAAGGAATGCTGACTCCTTAGGAACTGCAGAAACCTGTGGCTTTTCTGTGGATATTCTGTACTTGTTCTCATTCCCTGAGCAATACTCATTTGTCTGATCTGTGTAAATTTTGTGGGGAAATGGATTTTGTTTTCTGACGTTTTTTCTTTGCAATTCATTTAATATTGACCCATTTGTACTTTTTTTTTTTGTGCACAGTGAAAACTTTAACTCACGTATCTAATTACTGAGATGACTTTATTATTAAAATTAAACAGTCATCCACAATTATTGCTTATGCAAAATGCAAAGTATTTCCTTACTCATTGCATTTTGATTCCAGTTAGGCTGGCTCACCACCAGGTTATGTTTAAAAGGTACTTGTACATATTTCACATTGGTGATTTAGTTTAAATATTAAATTATCTGGAGAGATGATCTGAAAGGATTGGTTAAAAATTTCCTGGTGAAGATTGCCCCAAAAAAGCATCTCAGTGATTTGCTAGAAGTGTCAGTATCTGATTTTCAGTGGTCTTTCAGTACTTAAAGGGAGCATATAAACAGCAGATTGGCAATTTTCAGTCTGGTAGTGATCAGGCTGCGCAGGGAGCTGTGGGTGCCCCATCCTTGGAGGTGCACAAGGCCATGGATGGGGCTCTGGGCAGCTTGAGCTGTCCCCATGGCAGGGGTTTGGAACAGGGTGGGCTTTAGGGTCCCTTCCAACCCAAGCTGTACTGTGACTCAGAACGAGGGGTCCAGTTTGGGAGTCTTTGTTGGGAGAAGCTGCCCTCATCCCTGGCAGACTCATCAGCTGGGCTTTGCAGCACTGCACTTGTAAACGGAAAGCAATCAGCCAAAGCTGAATCTAGTTGAATCCAGACTCACAACATAAATCCCATAGTATGATAATCTGTCATAAATGCTTTTGGCTTTCGCAGCAGTTATTTAGCTTAAACTAAAGTGACTTCAGTTTGTATATAAAAAACTTCTCTTGCAACTCATTGGATTTGCTGAATTACTACTTACTGGAGTTGCAAGAAGGGAAATGACACAAGTAGTTTCTAATATTTCCATGTAGTATATGCACTTACTAAAAGTAAGATACTTTCTGACTGAGTGCTACGCAACTTCTCCTGTTTTCCTATCCTTTAATTACTCACAGCTTCTTACATTTTTTGTTTAATCTTTTCTGGAACTATGTTCTGTCTTTCCTGCTTTGTGATCAGATAAGTTAAGAACACTTGTTAGAAATTTATAAATTCAGAATTAGAACGTATAATGGCAAAAAAAAAAAAATCAGTTAACTTCAATCAAGTCTCACCTGAAGCAGATCATGATCACATTAGCAGTGTTATACAGTAATTCTTTCTGAGCAAATGCTGCCTTAGTATTCTATTATCTCCTTATTCCATCAGTAAACCTTTTCTATCTTGTTAAAGTTATTTTTAAGCTCCTGATGCTATGAATAAAAACAAAAACAGAACCCAACCAATGTATTGTTTTGATGCATGGCACCAAAAGGGTGAGCTGGGGAGAGGGACTGTGAGCTTGGGCTGGAGATTTTGGGGTCCTGTTATCGGTGCAGTGCTTTGGTTTGCATCCATGTCCTCCACCAGCTGCTGGGGGTTCACCTGCGTTTTATTTGCCTTCCCAAGTGCACATGGCCAGTCAGGACTCCTCAGGCTTTGACTGAAGGCATTTTTAGTTACACTGTTGGCAGCAGCCCTGAGCAGCCCCTTCCTCCTGGGTAAGGACCTATAGAACAGCAGAGCAAGGAAGCTGGGTTCCAGCCCTGCAAGTTGTAATGATCTTTCAAGAACGTATAGTTACTGGAAGTGCTGCTGAATGGTCAATAAATTTTTCTGGAGTACTGCACTGAATTACTGCTTTCAATTTGGATGATTAAAATTACTGTACCAGACCGTGTTTTATTCTATTTCCTAAAACATGGACTTTGCAGTTTAAAAGCTGTGTATTACAGCTACCTGATGTTATGGTTTTTAAGAACTTTGTCATAAGGGTAATTCTGAAACAAGGGAGTAATGGATAGCCAGTAAGAGGTCATTCTGGGCCCTGGTTTATGATGCAGAGAATATATAGTACGAGATGGCTCTGTATCCTTCTGGTATTGGGCTGGACCCTATTTTCTATGACACTGTTGCCAACACTCCTTTTGAATTCAAATGGGAGCAGAACCAGCACTTTTAATACATTATGTCCAAGGACTGTGTGAAATAAGTGCATATCCTTTTATTCTGTTTCAGCGAGTGTTCTCTTTTCATGCACTTTTTTGAGGAGGAGCCACCATTTCTTCCAGCTGTGGTGTCCTATAGCATTAGGAGGTGTGATTCCCTGGGAGACAGCCCAGGCACTGCCCTTCTGCACTTTGTCTCTCCAAAACACGGGCTGTGTAATTGAGCTATCAGAGCAAAACACAGGCCTGGATGTTAGGGGATCATATCCATCCCATATTGCCATATTGTGGGTAGTGAATATTATCAGATGATTGTTTGGAGACAGATGGGTAATATCTGGAGGGTGTGAATTCACGTTGGAGTGGATTGAGAGGTAAGCCTGGCAAGACAACTGCTGCTAATTGGTGCCGTTGTTTTAAGCCCGATAGAACTGGATGTGCACTGAAGGCTGAAGTGCTCAAATTAGGGCTGAGGGTACGTTTATAATGGAGCACATGAAAGCTTCCACTGCCACAGCCACAGCCACGCTGTACCTGATCAGGCGTGAATAAAGTATTTCAAAGCCCCGCTGAACATAGAGGAAACTAATTTTGAACACAGACTACGTGGATCAACTAATTGCAGAACAGTTGTTTTGGAGGTGGAGACGGGGATGCTGTGCTGGAGTTCTCAGCTTCTGTTTGCATCCCTCCAGGTCCGCAACCAGCACTGGAGTCTCATCATGGAGAGCGTAGTCCCGTCCGACAAAGGAAATTACACGTGCATCGTGGAAAACCAGTATGGCTCCATCAATCACACTTACCATCTCGATGTTGTCGGTGAGTAACGCTCCGTCAAACACACGAGGATGCACTTAATTGATGGGCAGGTTTCTTTATTAAAACGTTTAGAACTGAGCTGATAGGTTTTTTGCTTCATTTTGATGGTAATTTCATGATACTTGGAAGATAAGAATTCATTGCATAAGCAGCTCCTTCATAACTGTTATCTGTGTATAGGACTAATCTGCCAATATCTTGGCAAAGCTGAAGTATCTGTCTGTGCAGGGAAGCTCTTGGTAATTGCTTGTTGCTGCCATATGCCTACAAGCTTACTGTAAATAACAAATAATAAATACTCATGCAGTTTTAAGTGTTACTGTTCCAACTTAATTTTTGCTGGTACAACTATATTAGCACAAATTTTGTACCAGTATACCCTTGGTGATCAACTTTGGAGGGGTTGGTTGTATTGAATCTGCGGAGCTTACTATCCAAGATAATCAGTTTGGCTGTGACAACAGGACTTGGTAGTAGTGCCTTTGGAGATCTGAACTGCTGTTTTTGAAATATGTCTGAGTGGGCTTTGCTCTCCCCAGCTGGTTGGGTGATCTGAGCTTTGTAAGCTCTGGGAATAAACTAATTTGAGTTGGTACTGAAATTAAAAATGAATGTTATTATTGTAAGCTATTTCTGGCTGGTGACTGGCAGCCCGACTTCTTTTCTAGAGTGAATCTTAATGTAAGTTTCAGTGTATTTGGACAAAGTTTTTATTTCCCTGTCTGCTGATTATTTTCACATGAATAAAAGTGCATCCCTTGCATGGTTTAGGACCACTTAAAGCTGTGGAAACCCCCAAATCTGAAGGTTTAGCCTTCATGCAGCAGGAGAGGAAGGAAGGAGGGCATTTTGTGAAGAAGATGCTGTCAGACTGAAGCACCATCACTGCCCCTATGCACTGATGTTTTCAAAGCTGGTCTGAGCTCCCGGACTCACCTATCCTTGTTTTTTATTTAGGTAGGCTGAAAAGAGCCTGAGAAATTTTACAGAATTGGCATTATTTTTTCCTCCTTTGAGGAGTGAGCCATGCACATTGTTGAGGTGTGAACCAAGTGGCTGGCAAAGCCATTTTTGCTTGAACGTTATTTAAACTCCATCTATTGAGGACTCAGCAGCTGTGGCTGCTGGAGCAGGTAGTGCATGGTGCCCTGCATGCTGCTTGCCCTGCCTGGCCTTACAGGAGGCAATGTCAGGATGAGCACCTGGGAACTTGTGGAGGTTCTTTAGAAATTATTTTGCTGTTTTCTTAATCCTTTTGGGAATCTAGATTGGTTCAACTTTGCTTTTGCTTAAAGCTGCATAAGAGGAAAAAGCCTCTTTTGCAAGACTGGGACTTTTCCTTGCTCAAAAGAAACTGATTACAAATTCCCCTTCTTTCCCCTGTTCCTTTTCCTCATTGCTGCCCCAGTCCCAGTCTGGCGTGCTTCAAGGTGACCATAAATTTCTTCACCCATTTTTTTTTCCTAACAAATGTGTTCATGGATGATGCGGTCACTTGAGCAAATATTTGCCAGAAGTCTTCTCACCTCCTCTCTCCCATAGAGTCTTTTGAATGGCTTACATTGAGGAATATTGTGCAGAAGTTTATTTTTCCTGGCAATAAATTGTAGTGACTTATGTGAATGAGTGGAATGGCAGTAAGGATGATGTCACTTAGTGAAATGCCTACTCCTTTCCTATAGAGAACCAGAAAATTAAATAGTGAGGTCAAGTTCTTCAAAAGTGGCTGGTGACCTCGGTGCCCAGCACATGGTACCCAAAGGACATTTGATTTTCCCTGGGGGAGAATTCACTGTTTTGTGATACTTGGGCCCTAGGAGATGGGAAAGCAAAAGTCACTTTGGCAGATCACAGTCGGCGCTGTGGAGCTCCGTATGCTTTGTTTTTTCACTCCCTTTTTGCATTTGTTTTGGTGTGTGAAAGAGTATCATTGTTAATTTAAGTTGAAAACATACGTACAGGACTGTATACCCTAAGATAACTAGTGCTCTGTGTTGAATTTACTGAGAGCCTCTCGAGGTTCTGCACTGTGGAGCTTTAAGCTGAAAGGGACATTGATGCTACGAGAGCTCAGCCATTTCTGTGTTGCTGAAAGCTTGTGATAATTGTGGAGGTTGGGCAAGAAATTGTTGAAGCAGTAAATTACAACAGGGCAGAAGGGGAAACTCTTTCAGTTTTCTACTTAAGACATTTCTACAGAAGTTAATTTTCTGGATTATTATTATTTTTTTTTCCTTTTTTTTCTCTCTCTTCTTTTTCTTGATATGAGTTTTCCATTCCCATAGAGCTGTAGAGAGTTAAGGGCGTTTGTTTAGGGGCTATTGCGCATGTAGGCAACATCTTACAAGCTTCAGGTCATAATTTTGGGCCAGGTTGTGTGTGGAAAACTGTCAGTTGAAAGCCTCTGAAATTACTTTTCCTACATGGTTTAACTGATTCCAGAGTTGATTAAGTGTAAGTAATAGCAAATGGTATTAAACATGGTAATGTATTATATGAACACAAGCGTCTGACTACATGGAGTAACGTAGAGAACCCTCTGATTATGTCACAGATTTGGGAAGTATCCCAGCAAAAATCCTGCCAAGTAATGACACAATGCTGGTTAGGAATATCCAGTATGACTTGATGCCAATAATTTTCCAAACCTTGAACTCTTTCGACAATTAAAAGCCTGGAGCCAGCAGGGCTGAGAAGTTTTTCAGTGCAAATGTAGGTGTGAATTATTCTCGTTTTTACCTTGTAATTACTTGCAAGAACTCTCTTAAAACAGTCAGCTCCGCTCAGATGGTCTTGTTCAAATTTACAAACTTGGCAAAGCACTTGTACTGGATTTTTTACAATGCGAGTTAGAAAATACTGAAGAAGAAAGCAGTGAATTGTCAGCACCCTCTGTGTGTAACACCAAATACGTGTCCACACTGACAACGTTAGGGGGAAACCATGCAGTGAGGTTGGGCAGGATGTTCTCTACTGAACGAGGTCATTCTTGAAGTGTTTGGGACACCCTCAAGGGCCCCTTGCTCCTCGCCCTTCCTGTCTCCAGGCAGGGACTCAGGGCTGCAGCTGTGCTGATGGCATCAGTGGCTAATGGTGACCGTGCAAAATGCTGTTGGAAAGGAAGATGAGCAGTCTCCAGCTATTTATTGGAGTGCAACCCAAAGGCTTCAAGTAATATCAGCTATTTGTTGCCCAAAGCAGCGTGCCAGCACGCAGTAATTGCTTACAACCCAAATGCAGAGACTGAGAGAAGGAAATGTCACTGTCTGTTTTATAGATGTGAAAACCAGCTGTGGAGCCATGAAATTTCTTGCCCTGGGTCACACAGGAAGCTGGTGGCGGAGCAAAAAATGGAGGCTGGTACTCGAATCCTCCTCCAACACCTTAATTAAAAGAATGTTCTTTCCCTCATACAGTTCAGCCCATCAGCTGCTTTCTACGTGCAGCTCAAGTGCCTTTCTATTCTTCTGCGTTTAATGGCAGGTAGAAACTCACAACTTTATAGCAAGCTTGGTAATAGACTGACTCCATCCTCATTAAACATATATAAAGTCATATGGTCTTAAGGGAGGGTGCTTGAAAACTGTGGTTTTCACTTACGAGTTATATTGTAGTGAATCCGGGTTGTAGGAAGCAACGTGGGAATGCAGCCACTGAGACTCGTACATAATTAGATCACTGTTGGATTGCAATTATCGCTGGAGTGCAATTTCAGCAGCGGCAGTTCTGCTTAAGCATGGAAGTAACTAATTGAATTTACATTTTAACAGCAAAAAAGGGTTAGCCTGTACCACGCATAGTGCAGGTAGCCATTTCTGTCCTATTTAATGTCATCATCCAGGGAAACAAAAGCTCGTTTTGGTTTTAGATGAAGTTCTGAGCATTACCTCATTTACGGGATCCTACAAGCAGCTGCTGTGGCACAACACATCTCCCAAGAATGCGGTGTAAGAAGACCTTGAGCATAACTTGTCACAAATGTGTATATATATATATTTAAAAGTCCTTTTGCAACAAGTTTAACTTTACCTTGAGCTTCTGGTTTGCCTGCTAGCCACGCCTTTGGCTCACATCATTAAGGAACAGGATCCAGAGGCATTTTGGATGACTCTCAGCTTAAAACTTGTGCCCCAGAAGTTCTACATATGAGTGCTTTCACTGATGGTTGTGCAGAAAAGCACTTGCATTCTGAACCCTTGGAGGTTTGGAGGGTGTTGGGGTGAATTTTGCTCATGCTATTTACAGCTTGTTATTGAAAAAAATCTCATTAAAATGGAGTCTTCTTTTCGCTCTTGATGCTTGTTCACTGTTTATATTTCCTTTTGTTGAGGCACAAGAAAAAAAACAAAACCCTTCACTTTCGTTTCTAGTCAGCTTTATTTTTGGCTTTCCCTGTGCTCTTAAAGGCTCTTGCTGTGAGCATGGAATGGGCGTATTTTTCTTTTTTGATGACACATTTCCACTTTGTCATTCCTGAATTCGTAAAAACATATACATTATTATTTGTTTTCACCAAGACCTGTTTTGCCAAGATGAAATTCAAAGTTAGTTTGACATAACAACAGAATGTTCCTTAATTGCCAAAGAATTATTTTTAGCAGCCAGGTTGCACACAAAAAGAACTGACAGCAGCTGAACTGAACGCGTGCCTCATGCGTTGCATCACTCTTGCCTAGCAGGAGTTAAATGTAGGTACTGCGACCAAGCCCAAACTTGTGCTTCTGGCAGCTGGATTTGTAGTTGTTGATGTGCCTCATGGGGACAAGCTTTGGCTTGACATCCTCACCCAGGTGCCTGCGGCCTGTGGCATGATGAGACAGGGGCTGCAAGCACGCAGCTATCCCTGCTGATGCCTGCCCTCAGGTGTTTGGTTAGGCCAAGAGGGAAGAAGATTTAATTTGGTGTACTGATAAGGCTGAGTGTGGACTTTACACCTGGCACTTGGCTTTTGGCAAGGTGTGCACACCTGAGAAGAAATTACGCAGATTGTTCAGTGCTGGAGGCTGTGCAGTTTGCTCCCAAAAACAAAGGCCACAGTGTGATGGTTTAGCTGAAGGAAAAGGAAGGCTTAGGGGTCCCTCTCTTCTTTCTTAATAAGGCAAAAAGATTTCCAAAAAAACCTTAGTTTTATAGCATTAAAGCTTCTGATTTCATTGGGATAGTGTGGCTAAATTTTATGGACAAATACTGGTGTCATTACTTCATCTGCTGCATGAACACTGCATTTGTCATGTTTGGAGTGCTTCCTGCAGAGCCTGCTGGGGGAGGACCGCTCTCCCTGTCCCACTTTCTGTCTTATTACAGCCCCAAGGCAGGCATTTCTCTTCCTTTTGATGAATGATGAACAGGATATTGTTTCAACCCTCTTATTATCATTTTTAATCATGCCTCCTAATTCATGCTGTATCACACTCGTGGAGATACAAGCAGGAATTTGCAGGAGTTGCCCGAAGATGCTAAGCAGACAGTTGTGTTGTTCAGCATGCAGTTGGCGCATGTTGTGAGCTGTGTCTGTGCCTGCAGATAATCCCACAGCCACAGATTTTAGCTGGGATGCTCACTCTTTGGGGTGAGTGTTTCCCAGGGCCAAAAACAGCACAGGTTTTGGCGATTAAACTAGGATTACAAGAGATGTAGAAGTGGACAGGGATGGTGCTGGACAGTGGGTTGGAGTGGTTGGATGTCAGGAGTTGGTGGCTGCAGCAGGGTGAGGTTGAGGGCAGAGGGGCTGGGAAGATGCTGCAGTGTAAGGATGTGGGGTCTTCCAAGAGGAAAGAGAAGACCTTGAGGGACAGGTACTGGGGTGAGGTAAGAGGGTGAGACATCTAAGAGTACTCAAGTATGGACAAATCATCGAGATGTGGCATTCTGTGGCTATGAGAAAAGGTTAACCTGACAGCTTTCATGTGGATGCCCTCTCGCTGCTGTGCCAACTGCTGTGTAACTTGAAATCCAGAGGTGGCTGTATTTTATGAGTTTTCTGGATTTAAATTAATTTGGTCATTGTTGGATTACTCCTGTTCCCATGGTGCAGCTTCAGCAGCCGTTGCTCCATTTAAACATAAAAACGAAGTGATGTATAATTTAATTATGATGTAAAAGCCACATTAAAAATAGTAGTTTGTTAAGCACTTTTGGATATTGAACTACTCTGTAAATGTAAAATATTATGGTTACTGTTTCATATTGCTATTTAAAAAGTTGCGTGAATAGGATGAAATTTGACTGTGTTCATGGAAGGAAAAACATGGACTCAATGTTGTGCAGTTTTTACCATTTTTACAAGATGCTTATGAAAGTTTAAAATATGTCTGTTGTTTCTTCTCTGATTTGCAATCACCACTGCAAGAGATAGGTGATCAAAACAACTGATCATAATTTGTTCACGTATTGTGTATTGAGAAGTTAATGCGTGTCTATTTGTTCACTGTAAACATCTGATAGATGGTCAAGTGGGGAGAAAGAGCTATGCTGATTTTACCTTTGAAGGAAACTCTCTGTTAGGATGTGTATACTGCCAATCAGAAAAGCATAGACCAAGAAGTGTGATTAATAACTATAAAAAAAATGAGAGAGAAAAACTTTGTGGATTTGGAGCGCAAACTTTGTGTCCATGCATGGCCAGAGAAAGTGTTTCTCATTAAAGCTGTTGCAGGTGTCTTGAAAACTTTACCTGAATTTCTAGAAATATGAATGCATCTATTTAATCAAGGTCTTCTGTGGGAGAGATGGTATTTGAATGGCAAACCTTGGGTAGAGCCCAGTGGGAAGCCCAGTTGTGTTGGACTCCAGTGTTGTCTTTGTGGTTTGGTAAAGCAGCCAAGTGCTGGGAGCTCTGGACAGTAGAAAGGATGATGTCTCTGCATGTAAAAATGAATGCAGTCTCTGGAAATGGACAGAGCAATAAAACGTTACCACTTGTCTGCGAGGAGCTGCAAGTTGTTTTTCATTATCTCTTGTAGGCTTTTTCTTTTAGGGCGCAGTGGAAAGAATTTCAATGAAAATTTCAGCCCTTCTTTGTTCTGTTCCCCATGTTTTTCTCACACCAAAGTAAGGCCTCTCCCTTCTTTGTTTAGACATGCACGAAGCTTTTGCTTATGCGTGTGCTGTGTCAGAGGTATTGCAAACTCCAGGGTTAGTGCTGTACAACTTTGTGCTACGACTTCTTTTGCTCCACGATGCTGGTGAAACCCACATGATGTGATCCTCACAGCTGGACTTTGCTTTAAGGACAAGCTGGTCCTAAAGCCCTGTTGATGCTTTTGGGTTTTACAACAAGAACATTCATGTTTTCTGCCTTAGGCCTTGGCTTGCTGGATGTTTCTCAGTCTCATTTAACAGCCCAGTATACATATGAGCTTAATGGATAGCGTTTGCTAGTTCTGATAGTGATTTTTCTGTTCTCACTGACAAGAGCTGGCTTTGTGTTGAACAACTCATTCAATCTTGTTTCAGCTTTCTCTTCTTTGGCTTGCTGGCATGTGAGATGAGATGTGCAGATGAACTGATGCTATAAAGGTGTTAGGCAAAGATGAATTTTAGCTAAAATGTGTGCAAGACCACAGACTAAAGCTCTGCTGTAGAGCTATCCAAAAAGACAGATGGGAGAACATCGGTGTGAGCTTTGCCTGCTGTAGTAACAGTGCTGTTACTTCCAATTGGAGGTGAAGGTGGTAAAGCCAAGGACAAAGAGTTTGAATATGTCTGATTTATTTCTGCACAGATTTTAAAAGGCACTGCCTTGTACTTGACTGATCTTGGTTAGCAGGAGCATTTAGATGGCATAGGGAGGTTGGATAGAATGGTAAATGCTTTGCTTTGAGTAGGAGGCTGCCTGCTTTTGATGCTTGTGACAAAATGTCTGCAGAAAGAAGTACCTCACATTTATATTAAAGACTCCTGAATTTGAGAAGATCAGAATGTAGTGTGGATGTCAGCTGCCCAGCTGCCCCCTGCTCCACCATGACCCAGTGCTGCTCTTGGCCTCGCTGGGTCCTGTGTGGGGGCTGAAGCTCTGAGACCCCTCAGAGCTCCTGACCACTGAGACCACCTTTCTGGGGAGCATAGGAAATGCTAATACATGGAGACTCGTGCTTCACAGGGGTGCTGGACAGCATGAGCCCTTGTTGGCTAATACCTATTGGTAAAAGGTGCCAAAATTTGCAAGGCAAGGTTTCATCAGCACTGGTAATGCTGGTCTGATCCACGGGCTGTTCTGCTCATCTGAAGGCTCCTGCTCATCATCAAGCCCTCTTGCCAAGGATGGTCTTTATCTCTCAAGATTTAATGACAGTAATCTGTTACTCCTTTTAAAGCATCTCATGGTTTTGCAGTGGGCTTGAGAAGAGTGCGTTGTCCCTGACACACTGTGAATGGTGCCTCAGTGTGTATAAATTGCTTCAGAGGTGGTAGTTTGAGGGGCACGTATGTATGTACATGTAAATGGAACATGACAGATCAACATCACTTCTGAGTTGGCCATAAACAACACACGGTGCTTCATTTTAGGCAGATGAGAAACCGAACTGACATGCAGCTGATAGAAGCTGCTCAGCTCCTGGCTCACGTATATACTGTGTATGACATTAATTAGCAGAGGCATTTTGCCTGCACCTGCTCAGTTGTTTCTGATGTTCTGCAAGAGCAGCCAGCACCCAGCCTTACTCCTACACATCACTGAACAAATAGTGGGCTTAGCAGTGTTTGCCTTCCAGCCTTTCATAGCGTGCAGGCCCCCGTAAGCAATTACTTATTGCTGAAGAAGGGAAGTGAAGGTTTGGCTTTGCCCATGTGTAGAAAACTACGTGGAAGGAAGAAATACCACTGGGGACTCCAATGTCTGTTTGGTTAGACCCCTCCTATGGCACTCCACCTAGGGATATGGAAAGCAAGTGGAATTTCAAAGCAGATCCCTGGTATGAGCTTGGATAAGACTGTATTTATAGGGAAACCTGAGTGGCAGTTCCTCATCCCATGGCTGCCTCTGGAACTCTCCTCAATGAGGCTGTCTAATTCAGAGAGCATTAATTAATCCAGACTCTGAGTGCTTGTGGACCTGAGCCAGGTTAGCAGTTTGTGTAGGTGGGATCTTTCGTGAAGGACACTGAGTGTTGTGTGTCTCCTTCCAAACCAGTTCATTGACTGTCAGCCAGGGCAGGCTGTTCTACTGGTAGATCTTTCCTCATTTAATGTGAGAGATTAAGCATTCATCTCTTAGTGGTTGATGTTGAGCCCAAACTGGTAGTGACTGCAGACTGTGTTCAGCCCAATAGATGTCCTTAGACACTGCTAAGGTAGGACTGAAATGTTTCAGACTGAGTATATGATGGAAAGGTTTGTGCTTGATATTTTTAAGGCTGAAGAGTCAGTCCTGACAGTTGAGGGTGCTAAGCCAAAGCCGTGGCAAGGGCAGGTGATTACGACCAGCACTAGAAGATTGTAGGATGCTTTTAGAAATCAATAATTTACAGGTCACGAGCATTTTCCAAAGCAACAGATGTTGCACAATGACTGAATATGCAGAATCTCTACCAAGGTCTATGGATCCAGAACGATCATTGATGCCACACTTAGAGGCATCGTTGGAGCTCTCTGTAGCTTCCCAGCATCAGCTGTCAAGACAATTCCGTAGGAGTCAGTAGCATTTCAAAATTGATGATAAAGGCTCTGGTAAATGTGTTTGTCTAATGAAAAGCTTACTTTTTCTTTTATTTTCCCCTTTTAATTGAGGATCTTTCCATTGTCCCCAGAACTCTTGCGTTTGCTATTCAGCTTTTGTTTTCTTAGCTTGCACTTAAATCACACGCTTGCAAGGAGAGGAAACAAGCACATTCAAAAGGAAAAAATAAATAGTTTCCATTTTTGTTTTGAAATGAATCAAATGCCTTATCCAAAGCCCATTGAATTCCATGTGAGTTCTTCCCCTGACTTCAATGGGCTTTGATTCTGGCTTTTAGCTCCCATGAAAGGTCCTGAACTGTCTGTGCTGGGGTGGCAGGGAGGCTTGGATAGACAATTTGCCAGAGCTCTTCTGAGCCCTCAGTACAGCCAGGTTGCTAAGGAGACTTGGCCTCTCGATGGGACCTGGAGCTCACCGCTTCCGGGGTTATTGTCTCCTTTCCCTGCCAGCACGCTCCAGGAGCGGCAGTGGCACTTTTTCAGTCACAATAGGCTCTCTTCGGCCTCTGGCAGAAGCAAACCCTGTCCTACATCTTCCTTCAGCTGCCATGCTCAGCAAGCAGCCTCTCTTCTGTGTTTTTTCATTCCTGCATCTCCTGGACGCTAGGACCAGTGCTGAGATCAGATCTTCTGATCACTTATGGCTATAAAATTTGTCTTCTCATCCTATCAACCCCCTCCACCTCTTGGCATCTTCATCTCATGTTCTCGCATCGTGATGTTTCTGCCTCTCACCTCTTAGATTTCCCTCTCCCTTAGTAGCAGTGAGTCAGCAAAAATATTGGAGGAGATAAAGCCAAACACTGGAGAGATGTGACCTTCTGTAGGAGCCACCTATCCAGGTCCTTAAACTGCTGGAAGGACCAGTTCTCAAGAGCTTTTTGGAAAGTGTGCAGGCTCCAGTAGTCATTTCCACAGTGGCTTCCCTGCCCTGCTAGTGGCAGGATTTGTTCCTTGTCACCCATCTCCAAGTGTCTTACAGGGCTGGGAGATTCCTGTGCAGCTCCCTCCATTTGTGTCCGTTTTTAGGAAACTTGGAATTTTCCAGCTACCTTGCATTCTTTACAGTTTCCTGTCTTAGAGAAAGGCATTCTAAAGTTTTAACATTAACAGACTGAATGAGGGTTTCTTCTGAGCCATTGGGCAGCACTCTTTATCGGTTGTCTTTTGCGATAGCAGCTCTATTTGCTGATAGATAAGCTATTGGAATTGCTCAAGCAATTTTGGGCAGTAATGCTTAAGCACTGGATGCTTTTATGGTGGTGTAGACTTTAGTTAGATGCTTGTAGCCTTGAATTTGATATTCCTTACATGAACAACCAGTTTCACTGCTGTCTGTAGATAATTGTCTCCCCCATTGGAACTGCTCTTGTTTTGTAGAAAAACTGCAAACTGGAGAAAACAAACTTGTGTCTTCTTTTTAAGGTGGGATCCAGAATTAAGGAAGAACTACAGTAGAAACGAACGGTGGCCTGCTGAGATTTATACACAGTGATTTAGTTTGGCTTGCTTTCAGATCAATATACAGAAAGTATTGTTCATTTTTTAACATCCATTATGTTTTAGTTGAAGCAGAAAAGTCTGCTCAAGCAAGCAGGGCATATCTATGAAAAACCTTGTAAGTCTGTGGTTAGTTGACTAAGTAACTGATGTTTATGGTAGCAAAACTTGTATCTACTACTTTTTATGGTCTTCATAATGTAGTGTATAGTATGCTTGAAGACAGCTAATCTTTTGGGGCAGTTTTCTCTATTATAGCATAAGCTGTTGACTTCTTTCTGAAATGCTGTGTTAGCAGTGAGAATGGAACACTAAATTTAAAGTAGCCAGATAACAAAGATTTACTTCTTGAGGTTCTGATTCAATTCGATAACAGTGAATGAAGGTCCATTTTGAGACCAGTAGGGTATCAGAGTTGCAAGCTTGATTGCCAGATTTTTCTATATGAAAATGTTGTTTGAGTGAAATAACTAGAGATGTACAGAGTCCCTATAGTTTAGTGATGGTCCTAATTGTAATGATTTTATTATTATGTAACATCGGTTTTATCGGCATGCGAGATATTTTAGAAAGCATCTTTAGCTCTTTTACTAGTACTTAATAAAAAAAAGAAATTATGATATGCCATATAATACTAGCATAGCCAGTTGTTTGAGTGGTGATAACTGCCTACAACTGTAAGGCTTGTGTTTTAAATGTGAAAAAGGGATGTGAGATTTATGAATATAGTTTGTGACAATACCTGAGCAAAATCCTTAAGTGCATGTAGTTTGCTGAGAAATACCAAAGAGAAGATAACGTTGTGGAATGACTGTTTCCAAGCAATGATGCTGTGCAGAGTGTAGTCATTAGTGGAAGTTTTGTCTGCACTTTGTTACTTTCCCCAACACACACGTCATTTCTTGTGGCCCACGGATTCCAGGATAGTCATGAAACCCTGCTGAATGCACATCGTGATATTTATGGTCCTCTGTGTTTCCTGTGCGCAGACAGGAGGGCTCCCTTCTGCTGATGCAGGGCAGCTGAATGAACACTAGACATGGCTCTGCATGTTGGAGGGTAACTGAAGTTTGTTTTTGAGCACACATACCCTTGGAGCAGAAATTTCACAAACATTTTACCGATACGCATGCGTACACTCTTTAATTTTTCAAGGAATTTGGGATAAGAATTTAAGAGCTTTGCTTTTGCATCTTTGCTTGGCCTTTACTAGCTTGGTAAAGGAAACGTTTGACAGTCATTGGTAGAAGATTAAATCATTGATGGCTATCGGGATAAACTAAACACATTTTGTGTGTTGGTGCTGGCATAGTGGGAACTTTTCCAAGATGTTTCAGGCTTCGTTCTCTGGTTTGTTTAAGGGCAGCGAGTAAGGTCACAAAGGAAATCAAACCCTGATGTGGAGAAATGAAACATGAGGCCTACTGACTTCTAAAAAACATTTTAAATAACATTCTCTAAGGTTTCATTTTATACCGAAGGCAGCTGTAATAAGTTTTGGAAGATGGTGTAAGGTTTCTATTAAAGGGAGATCTTGCTTGCTGTTTTTGTACCCAAATGAAGGGGTGAGGGAGATGGAATTAGAGCTTATTTAGGATAAGGTGAGAAACTTTTTAAAAGTTTTCTCTATAACTGGTAGAATAGTAATTTGTACAATCTACTGTAATTTACAAGTAAAAACAAAAAGTTAAACTGTTCCTAGGCCTTTTGAAAACGACATGCACTGCCATGGAATAATTTAATAACTGCAATACAAATGCACTTTTGCCACAAGTAAAATAAGACTGCTGCTTTGTAGTGTGCTGCCAGCATAGCCTCAGTGAATAAATTCCCAGTAGATGTTTGCCGCATGCCAAATATATTGGACGGTATGAAAGATCCCATTGTTCCATGGGCATCATTATTTGCTATTACACTCGCAATGTTTGCTTGTGAAACAGTTTATTGGAAATTAGTGTGTTTAAGAAGGAGCACTTGATCTGAAATTCAGTTGATTTGGCTCTTAGTGCCAAAGCTTTCACAGCATACAGCCTCTAAAAATAAACATTTAGATTTGCTCCTTTTCCCCTGAATCTTCGAAAGAATTCCTGGAGCACAGGAGAGGCTCAGACAGTGATAAGCAATGGGCTCTTCACTTCTGATTCATAGTTCAGGACAGGGTTAACTTTCTATTCTTAGGAAAAGAAATGGGTAGAGTTGAGCTTTCATCTGGGCTGCCCAGGGAGGTGATGGAGTCACCGACCCTGGAGGTGTTCAAGGAACATTTAGATGTTGTGTTGAGGGAGGCGGTTTAGTGAGAACTATTGGTGATAGGCAGATGGTTGGACTGGGTGATCTTGGATGTCTTTTCCAACCTCAGTGATTCTATGATTCTATGAAGAAGGGAGTGAGTTCACACTTTTAGAAGGATGAGAGCTGCAGCTGTCTGAAGGGTTGCTGTGTCCAGATTCATGCCCATGTCACTCTGGAGATTTGAGCAGCATTCAGCTTGGGCTCGGTGATGGTGGTGTGAAGTTGCAGCCCCTCATAGCTGAGGAGAAGGTTGCTATTGATGCTTGGCTCAGAAACATCCATAAAATTGGGCTGAGAATGCTGGCTGCAATGCCTCTCTGGACGCCTGGATAAAGCAGCGTGTCCAGTGATGCCAGCTCAATGAATAATGTTTATGAAGTGCTTAGGCTAGCCAATAAATAAAAAACTACATTAGCTTGCATTAAATATACTGTATATGTATGTATATTTTTCCCCAGATAGCTCAGCATCGATTTGAGTCCTGCTCAGAATAACAAATCGGTATTTCTGCTGCTGTGTCTGAGTAGAGAACGTTGCTGCAGTATCAACCAGAGCATTCTAGAAAGCAGAGCTGTCTGGGATGTGTCACATATGGTGCATTTCAGTGCTGAGAGTCTCGGGAAACATCTTTTGATTCACTGCAATACCTTGTTGGTTCAGTTAAACTGATTGTTTGTCGCTAATTGATGGAGATTTAGTCCAGTTATGGTGTTTCAAAACTCAGGTACTTATTGAAGTAACTCTTGAAAAAGAAGATGTCTTACTTGTTTGTCTGGGCTACAAAAAGTGCACAAAGCTTTTAGGCAAGGTTTCCCCCCTCCCCCCACGTAACTATTCTTTATATTACAAGTGTATCGTCTCCTTTGAACTGCAGTTTTCGTTATACGTTTTGGCTGCAGTGTTATTTCGGAGGAGTCAGCCAACAGGCTTACAGGGCTTTTTGGCTCGAGTTCACTTGCAGTTTTCTTGGCAGCTCTGCTTATTTATGCATCTTTATTTCTCTCTCTTTCTTTCACCCTCCCCGTCGGAACAGAGCGATCACCGCACCGGCCCATCCTCCAAGCTGGCCTTCCAGCAAACGCCTCGGCAGTAGTCGGAGGTGATGTCGAGTTTGTCTGCAAAGTCTACAGTGACGCTCAACCTCACATTCAGTGGATAAAACACGTAGAGAAGAATGGCAGCAAATATGGGCCAGATGGACTGCCTTACCTTCAGGTTTTAAAGGTGAGGCTGCTACTGGTGGTGACAGCTTCTTTAAAGCGTTGCTTTTATTTGATGTAAATCCAAGGATTTTGAGATCGGAACTTCTTTTGAAAATGGAAGTGTTTGTAACAAATGAAAAGTTAGATAAACATTTGGTAGCCTGAGTGCTAATTATGCCCTTACAGACGCTTTTTATTTTTTTATTTTTTTTTTAATATTAAAATCTTCCTTGAAGTCCTTTATCTCTAAACATTTCAGGCACGGCTTATTCAGAAAAGAATGAAAAACCCTCTTAAATAACTTCACTGATGTTCCCTCACCCTGTTTGTTTCAAAGACTGTTTAGACACATGACACCTGTTGCCAAAAGTTTGTTGGAGGGTTGGGTTTTCTGGGTGCTGGGGCTGTTGGGGTGGGTGTTNAGTGTTATTTCGGAGGAGTCAGCCAACAGGCTTACAGGGCTTTTTGGCTCGAGTTCACTTGCAGTTTTCTTGGCAGCTCTGCTTATTTATGCATCTTTATTTCTCTCTCTTTCTTTCACCCTCCCCGTCGGAACAGAGCGATCACCGCACCGGCCCATCCTCCAAGCTGGCCTTCCAGCAAACGCCTCGGCAGTAGTCGGAGGTGATGTCGAGTTTGTCTGCAAAGTCTACAGTGACGCTCAACCTCACATTCAGTGGATAAAACACGTAGAGAAGAATGGCAGCAAATATGGGCCAGATGGACTGCCTTACCTTCAGGTTTTAAAGGTGAGGCTGCTACTGGTGGTGACAGCTTCTTTAAAGCGTTGCTTTTATTTGATGTAAATCCAAGGATTTTGAGATCGGAACTTCTTTTGAAAATGGAAGTGTTTGTAACAAATGAAAAGTTAGATAAACATTTGGTAGCCTGAGTGCTAATTATGCCCTTACAGACGCTTTTTATTTTTTTATTTTTTTTTTAATATTAAAATCTTCCTTGAAGTCCTTTATCTCTAAACATTTCAGGCACGGCTTATTCAGAAAAGAATGAAAAACCCTCTTAAATAACTTCACTGATGTTCCCTCACCCTGTTTGTTTCAAAGACTGTTTAGACACATGACGCCTGTTGCCAAAAGTTTGTTGGAGGGTTGGGTTTTCTGGATGCTGAGCCTGTGAGGATGTCCATTTGTCCCCAGTGTGATGTGGCATATTGGTGGCACCGGGTTGTTCGGCACCGTGGAGTTTTCCAAGCTGGCTGACGATGCTTTGGGTTAAAAAAACAAGCAAACAAAACCCAGATGCTGAATGTTTTGACTCTGATGCTTGCATGAAGTGGAAGTCATATTCATACGAGGTGCTGGTGGTGGGACCTTAGACAGATTTGTGTCCTTTTTGGACAGCAGTTACATTGTTCTCCTGTGTTATTGGTCTATTCTAGCATTCGGGGATAAATAGTTCCAATGCTGAAGTGCTGACACTGTACAATGTGACAGAGGCGGACGCTGGAGAATATATTTGTAAGGTCTCCAATTATATAGGGGAGGCCAACCAGTCTGCCTGGCTCTCTGTTCTGCCGAGTTTACAAGGTAACAATGTTTTTTAAAGAAAGCTGGATGTAGAAGCTGGAAAAAGAATGGTGCTTTGGGAGACTGCAGGCAGCTTGTAGGATAACTCCTTGGCCTTGTGGTATATTTGTAATCCTCCTTTGGTGTTGCAACTGGTATTACACCAGCAGCCATGGAAAAATTCCCACAATATTCTGTGTACGCAATGGTTTCTGATGTTGGTCTTTATTCTGTCTTGTGTTTGGTGTCCGTGTGTTCATCTGTGTTCAGTTTTGTTGTTAATCCTGCATACTTTGCAGTTCACATCTAAGGTACTTGATGAATAATGTAATTACAGTCTAATCGGTGTATTACACACACATGCACATTATATATATGTATACACACATGAGTGTGTGTGTATAAATGTTCACATAAGTACCCATTGAAGCACTTATGGCCTCCATTCACCCATTTCTGGTGGGGTAATAACCCATCGTGAGCAATAAAGACTGGCAACGATGTGGCTGCAACTCACAACTAAATTCACTCAGAAGTGGCCTCGTAAAAAATTTCTTATTCTATCGTCACATATTTCAAAGTAATGTTTCTGGATGGAGTAAAGTCAGAAAGTGTCAGCCACTGCCTCTACTTAAAATAATTGTTCTTAATCTCCAGAACAGAAACATTGGCATGGATTCCTGTTGTACCCATCTTGGGACATCTAGAGAGTTCCAGATGTAAAAGTCCCTGGGTTTTGGATTCTCTCTATTTGTAAGAGATTGGATAAGCACTGAATCCCTGATAGGTTTGGTGCATAATGACCTGAGAGTCCTTCTTGACGTACCACATCTCACTGCAGTGCAGCGGATGATGCTAGGACCACAGGCTGCTTGAGATATCTGCTATGTGGTGTCATTTGGAGCAGAATTTACCTTCTTTTACCTTTTGAAAATACACACATATGTATTTGTAAATTAATTCTTCTGATGCAGGTAACTACATATGAAGGATACCACATTCTGTGTCTGTGTTTTCTTTTTGCTCTTCTTTCAACACTCTTCTATTGAAAACTAGGGAAAAACAAAACAAAACAAAACAAAACAAAAAAACCAAAAGATTTGTGGGTTAATTTTTCCATGTCCTATGATTGCATGCATGTCTAGGTGGTGAGTTTTGGTCTGGTGAAGGGTGTTGATTACTTTCTGAGGTGAGCTGGGTCCTGTTGGTAAACGCCTTTTGGAAGAGGGATTGTGGATGGGGAAGGAGCTTTGCATCTCTCCACCTCTGCCTTTCCAAAGCGCAAAGCCCTGTGGCTCCATCTCCCTGTCCACAAGAATTCTCTCAGTGTCTAGCTTTTTCTCTTGCTTCCCTCTTTTTTTTTTCTAGGCTGCCGGTGTTAACACTACGGACAAAGAAATTGAGGTTCTCTATATACGGAATGTAACTTTTGAGGATGCTGGGGAGTATACATGCTTGGCGGGTAATTCTATTGGGATATCCTTTCACACTGCATGGTTGACAGTTCTGCCAGGTATACACTGCTCTCTTTCAGTGGTTTTTCCTCTTTTTTTCCCCTTGTTGAGTGCTGCAGAATTAGCACAGCTTCTGTCTCAGAAAATGACTTCAGGCTTCCTCAACATTTTTACCGTGATTATATGTACAGTCACACTTGTTGCAAGGCAACCGATTGTTCTGTGACACGTTCTAGTTTACAAGTCCAAATGTCCTTCCAAAAAATACAAACCATAACCAAAAAGCAGACAGCTTCTATTGCACTTAAATTTTGTTTACGTCTGCTAAACATTTGTCAGAAATGTTGAGGAACTGCATTTCCTTCTCACTTCAGTGAGATAATTGAAAATCAGCATATAAATCCTTGTAAACTTCAAGAGGAGGAAATTCAAAGTTACCATGAGAAACTTTGGGACTGATTTGGCTGTCAACATGTTCATCAACATACATGAGCTGTTCAGTATGCTTTAATTCGATTTTGCCTGTCATCCAAATTCTAATTTTGATGCCCACGGATTGTATACAGAAGCAGTGCCCTTCACCTCTTGGGAATCAGCTCCATGCATCTTTGAACTTCGCATGCTCTAAGAAAACAAGTAGCCATTTGCTTTTACTACAAAGCATGTCTTGCTGTTCTGGGGTTGATGATGTTTCTGTCCTGGAAAGAAACAAACATCAACGTGCTTTATTGCCTGAAAATTGTTATCAGCTGTTAAAAGATGTAACCATAGTTGGTTTTGACGTTAGTCGAATGTTCTTGTTTGTAACTGTTGGCAGCTGCCTTAAGAGTTCCCTTGAAAAAATGTGAACCACCTGAGGTTTGCTGTGGGTCATCTTGTGCTTACCTTTTATTAATTTTTAATCCTGAGTAAGAGGTACAAAACCTGCATGTGCATATTGCTGAGATTCATCATACAGGAGTGAAATTTCTGCAGGTATTAACCATTACTAAAATATATTGAATGGCACAGCGTTATTACATCTCACTCTTATGTGAACACCAAGCCTGCATGGTCTGCCACCAAGCAGGCAGGCAGTACCTGTGTAAAACTTGCTTCTGCTGGCAGTGTTTGCATTTTGCAAGTGCTTGAACAGCATATTTTAAGCAATTTTCTTGATTAAAATATTTTATAAGCCTAGAACAAGGCTCAAGAAAATTTCGGCTTGAACGTGCATTGCTTGTGGAGTGACTGCTGATTGCTGTGGAATGCTGCTTATCTGGGGGGTGAACCCCAGATAAGGGATTAGGGGCTGTGTTTGTACATACAAGTATCCTGAAGATGGTTTCAGAGTCTTTTGTAAGAGAAACAGCAAGGAGGAACCACTCCCACTACAAACAATCTCACAGACAAGCAAACTTGTTCCTTAAATATGGAGCATTAGTGTGACTGACAAGGGAAGACTCACGAAGACACACTGCTAGCAGTTCTGTTCAATTTAGAAGTATTGTGAGGGGCCAATTTATCCTTCCTTCTGTAATATAAAAGCCCAGTGAGAAATTTGGATGTACAAGCAATGCAGACCCAAGCTCCAACTTCTATTTGCATGTTGTGATGCGATACTTTTAGGTTAGCAAATTCATATATATATATATTTTTAATCTTTAAATGTGCCTTTGTGGTTAAAAGGAATTACAGTTGACCTGAGCAATAGAATGAACTTGTACCTAGTTTGAACACTTCAGTTCCTTCTTCTCCTTTAAAATAATACTCAATCCTTGGACATTTTGGTGAAAGAGTTTACTTGAGCAGGCAGACACAAGCGTATGCCTTTATAGGTCTATTTATGAATAAAAACCACAGACGGTGGCAAACTGAGAAGTTAAAATGGTGATCTTAAGAGAGGAACTGCTCTCAGATTGCAAGATGGCCTAAATATCCACAGTAATCTATATGTCACAAAGTCACTGCTAGAACTGCTGATGTTTTACCGTTTCATGTTGTTCCATGTGCTGCGCTGAGCTGTGCTTGTACTGTGTGCTAACTCTGTGGCATGATTGTTCCCTCCCAAAAACCTGCCATCCAGCTCCTGAAAAAGAAAAGGAATATCCGACATCTCCAGACTACCTGGAAATAGCAATTTACTGCATAGGGGTCTTCCTGATCGCCTGCATGGTGCTGACGGTCATCCTGTGCCGCATGAAGAACACCACCAAGAAGCCTGACTTCAGCAGCCAGCCTGCTGTCCACAAGCTGACAAAGCGAATCCCTCTGCGCAGACAGGTAACAGAAAGTAGATAAAGAGTTTGAAGATCTTATACCGAAACCCAAAGCCAGCAAGCACATCCTTCTGATGAGAACGTTGGAAGGGGGAATAAGGGAGCATGAAAGCAAATTAAGGGTTGGCACGTGGGAGACTGGCGTGGGAAGAAGGTGCGTCCTGTTGCAGCAGTCTCGAGGCAAGAAAGTCAGAGATGTTGGAGCAGAAATGTGAATGATGGAATACATGCTGTGTTAGCAGTCTTATAGGTGGAAAAAAATGTACTGCAGATAATATAGGGCCTGATCCAACTGCTTGTTGAAGTCAATGGAAAGTTTTTTGCTGACTTTGGAACAGAATCCTGTTTAATTGTGTATTTATAATGTTTCTGAGGTGAATTCTACTGTACTAAGTACCAGATACAGAGAGGTAATTTTCAGGAAGAGGAAATTTCATAGCTGAGCATCCAGAAACAACCTCAAAATAGAAAGACTGCAGTAAAGTAAAAACAGGAGCAATATTAAATCAGATCTCAGGCGGCTGATTGAGGTGCTGATGTTTTTCAGGGAGGAACAAAAGCAAAAGTCAGATACAAAATGCACACAACAGGATTGCACAAAGCATATTTTGCAATTGCTTGTTGCTGGCAGTGAGCATTGCTGGAGAGGACAACTCCATGAGCAGCAGCCCAGTTGAGCAAGTAACGGGGCCTTTGGCTTTGTCACAGACCATCACCTGCCAGAACAGCTCTATTCTACAAAATATGGTCTCCTAAAGACTCTGGATCCAGGTCTGGTCAGGGCAGTGTGGACTGAGGTTTTAGTTCAGGTCCATCTGCAGCCTCATGGGTTGGGCTGAATTTCTTACACCTACCTGGAATGTCTTCACTGTCATAATAATACCCCTTCCCTCTTCAGTGCAGGTGTTTGAAAGTTTGGATGCACACTCCGGGGGGGGGGATGGATCTTGGTCTTTGGATTTCAAATGCATGGCTAGAAATATGACAGAGAAATCCCTGCTGTAATGTGTCGGAGATTGTCCTCTGAGTTGTGGTGCCTAACAAAATCTTGATGTGACTGTTAGCCAATCTGAAAAATATCTGGTATGTTTTATAAGCAAAAATGATAATTCTTGTTTTCTCTGACTTGCTTTTGACACTTAAAAAATAAATAAATGTGGTTTTACTTGTTTAGCTTGAAAATCACCAGGGTGGAGAGGTACGTTGGCTTCTGAGTATATCCCAAAGAGAGCTGAGAAGCCCTCAGCTCGATTTATATGTCTCTGTAGCTAAAACTCTTTGTAGCTTTCTGGATAATGAGGGCTTTTCAGATGCTGTATACTTAACTAGGCAGAGAATGATAAATATCAGCTGCTTAGAGGGAAGACATTCTTGAATTTTGGAGCATCGTAATAACCCAGAGATGAATAGATGGCATAAAAATGGCTTGGGGTTTGGTGTGAGCTCAGTTGTGTCAGCTGGAAATGGTTCCTCGATGGGAGAGTGTTATTTCACTGTGTGTGACACCGGTGCCAATCGCTGCCCTCAGCTTTGCTGTTTATCATTAAATGATGCAATATGGAACTTCTCCAAAGCTATTGTTTTCACAGAGGAAAACATCCTTGTCATAAAACATGCTTGTCAAGTCTGTCTTTGTCATTTCACTTGGTTTTCCTCAGCCAAAGCAAAAAATGGCATTTTGCTTTTAAAAGTGGGAGTATGTATTTGAAAAACAGTGCACGTTTGAAAGTGAGAAGCCCTAAGCTAACCCCCAAGCAGAAATTCCACCACTCTCAATTCTCCCAAGTACTCCTTCACTGAAAGGCATTTCTCATTCAAGGGCTCTGCTTTCTGCAAGAGCATCTTTGCAGAGGAATAGAGCCACTGTAAATGTTGAGAAGAAATCTGTACCTTTGTCCTGATGATTTCAGTGGTCAGCTCACTAATTCTATCAGGTTAAGAGAGCAGGATGAGGCAGCAGTCCCTGGAGGCATGCTTGCCTGCTGTGAAGATTTCTTAGACGTGGGTGCAGCGGGCTTTCCTTTGCCTGTGTGCTGTGCTCTGCAGGAGAAGAACAGAGAAATGGCCAGAATGCTGAGAAGGTAAGTGTGAGTGAGCAGGGGAAGTGCTTGTGACAGGTAGATGGTGTGAGCATGGCAGAGCCGGGCCAGCGGATGTGATTTGGTGGGATTTCAGGGAAATGTGGCCACGGTTTGGGGAATTCATGATATTGTTTTGGAAGCGCTCTGCTGTGAGGTCAAGTTCCCTAAGGACGTGGGTATGGAAAGAATACTGGTTCAAGAGGAGGCATTTGCGTGGCTGTGAGGCCATCTTGTCTAGGAGTCTTGCTTGGTAACACATGGTTTGATTTGCAGGCCTGGATTCTCATACACTGGCTATTTAGCTTGAGCTGCTAACAGGATTTTATTATTTCCCACGTGCAGGCATTCTTTTACTGCCAAAATGTGTTTCTCTTTGCATTCGTAGGAAGGAGCATGATGAACTCAGGAACTGTCAGTTCCCTTCCCCTGCAGTCCTTATCCTCGCCTGGCTCTGGTGCTTGCATTTTGAGATAGAAACTGCTTACAGGGAAATGTAGCCAGCTGTTTCAGTGAGCTGCAGCACTCCACTGCTATTAACCGTGTTCTGCATGGGAGTGCCAGCTTGCCAAGGAGTGGGAAGAAGCATCACCAGTTTGCAGCACAGGCTGCAGCTGATAGATTCTCTGGACTGAAGGGTGAAGTGCAGGCATTGGTAGATGGTGTCATCATTTTGTAAAGCTTTGGGACCACTCAGTTTTGTGTTGTGTGTGTGTGTGTGCACGCCTTAGGAGGGAGGAATGATTTCTTTTGCTGTATCTTAAGTACATTCGCATTAATTTACACATACAGGGGTCGGTTGTTCTAATCCTATATAAAGATACAGGGAATACATTTGTGATAAGCAAAGGCTGATTTAAGCAAGACTTCAGCTCACCAGGCAAAATGGCTGTGTTCAAAAATGATGGCAGCTGGAGCCCGAGAGAAAGAAATCTGGATCAAGTAAAGTAACACAGTATTTCATGTAATATTGAGCTGTAGAAGTTTAATTTGCTTCAAGGAATAGACTCTGAAATTCAAAGATAGATGCATAACTTGTAGTAAGATATGTTCCAAGGAATTTACTGCCTTACATTCTTTAGTTTCTTGCTTTATCCTCGGGTTTCTCTGTATGGAAACTGTTGCCTAGTTGTATTCTTTTTACTTTGTTGCTGTGTGTTTTGAATAGAAATCTTCCCCAGAAGAGGTTGTGCATGTGCCAGTACTTACCTTTGGAATCCTCAGACTCGCTTAGCAAATTTACCTTCTATTTTGCTAGATCCAGGCACTCAGACAGATTGTTTCTATCAACAGCTAATTGCACTGCTTACCAATTATATTTATATACGTATATGCAGATGACTTCAAATTAACTTCTACAGCAGAGCCTTCAAAAAGACCGACGATTATAGGAAGTATCTGCATGGCTGCTAAAATCTCACAGCATGAGTGCCAGAGCCAACAGATCCAGGCTTCAGGATATGGCATAAATCATCAGAGGAGGAAAACACCCTTCATAATCAATTACAGACAATTACTCACTGCTCTGCAGCTGATTTTTCCACATAGTATCTTAAAGATTCATTTACATTTTAAATGCTGCATTGCTTGTGAAGTATTTATCTCAAAGCTGATTAAATGCAGCATGTTGGCTGAGGGACAAATACTTAGTTAAAATGGGGATATAATGATGCTAAGTACATGAGGTTTGGAGACAGTGGGCTCTTCTTCTGAAGTGCAGGAATGGGGTTTGGGATATGTCTGAGGTGGATATTCTGCTTGGTTCTGGCCTCCTAAAAGCAGAAGGCACACAAGAAACATGTTATGGTGGAGGACTCCACTCCTCTTGAGATGAACATGTATAGTAAAATAGTCCTTCCTGTCTTCTGCTTGTGTAAAGCAGACTTCTGTCTTCTTTTCTTTAATCAAGCACCCAAATATCTCTTCACTGTAACATTACCACTTAAAACAGGCACTACGAATGCGGTGCGTAGGCCTCAGAGATGTCTCATTCACCTCCATTAGGTGCCACTCCTTCCTTCCTTCTGACCAGCAGTTTGCTAAGAGATCAGCACCTCTTGGTGGGCTGGGTGGTTGGTCAAGGAGGTTGTGCATTTTGACTGGACATCTGTCTTCTTCTTTGTGGCACCCAGTGGCCCCAAAAGCAGCCCTGGGATTGTATAGTCCCCCAGCTTTAATTACAAGCTTGCTGCAAAAACTCAGTGTGGCCTTCGTTACCCCCTTTGTTGCCTTGAATTGTTGCATAGCTGAAAGCAGAAAGAGGACTCACATACATGGAACTAAGGAGAAAGTGGATCTGCACACTGAGATGTGGGGTTTGTGGCAGGGCCACTGCTGGTTCTCGAACCTGTGTGAAAAGGGGGAAGCAGTAGGCTGGAAAAAGGCTTCCTACATCCCCTTGCTTCAGCATACACATATAGACTAAAATTGACCGTGTCTACTGAACTTCGAGTGCGTAGGGCTTTCCTCGTTGTTTTATAGCGCGCTCTAAAGCAGTGAAAAAGAGATGCAAAGAGATGAGTTCAAAGGTTAATTCTTTACTAATGCATAAAAGAAAAGGGGCCATTTAAAACAGAAAATCTCCTCCAACCGAAGCCCAGCCTGGGTTGGCTGAGCCTTTTCTGGAGCAGACTTTTATAACCCTTCAGCTCCTGTAAGTCCTCGCTCTGCTCCAACCAGTCAATCAGAAGAATGTTCCCTGGGAGTGCAGTCCATTTTTCTTCTCCCAAACACTTGAAGAGTTCCTCTGGATTTCTCATCATTCCTATCCAAGTGAGCGTACTTTGTTTACCTACAGCATCTCCAGTCAATCTTCCATTTATTGTGCGAAGTAAACATGTTCAGTTGTGTTGAAAGGGAAATTGGCAGTCATTTATCTGGTTTTCTATAGCATTATTGTTATTATTTAATGTCTGTGTATGAAATGCCTCACCAGAGTATTTCGGTTTATTGCAAGTTTACATTTCCCAGTTTTTACTACTGTAAGGCTGTTGAATTGTGAGTGTTAGAGCTAGAGAAAAGACAAAGCTTTTTGCAGAGATCTAAACAGTGTCTAGTAAAAATACTCTGCTGTGAGGAAAATTACCCCAGAACATTTTGGCCCATTTCTGATGCACTAGGGGCATCATCTAAGTTTGCTTTCATGTTGTCCCATGGAAAGACAATGGGTGTGATGACAAAGGAAGGCATGAAAGTAAAGATAACACAAGGTATATATGAATAAACATATGTCAGGAGTTGAATAAATATCATGGTAGAATGGCTGGAGAACAGTGGGTGGATTTTGAAAATATGGAAGAAGTGGTCATAGGGAATTCAGTAGTGGGTTTGCAGTGAGAGGGATGGAAAAAAATGAATGGAATGGGAGAAAAACTGAACTTCAGGGGAAGAGTTGGTGCTGATGGAGATTTGCACATTTCTTAGTGCTGAGCTGACTCATTTCATGAAGCATCACTGTTAAATTGTAGTGAAATCATGAAAAGGAGTAGAAGTCTATTTCTGGCACTGGTTCTCCTGCTGACTTGCCTTGTAGATCTGAGTGAGCAGTTCAGCTTCAGCGGGTGTGTTCCTGCTGTGGGCTGGGCATGGCAGCATCCCTCTCCAAGGGCTCTGTTCAGTATTCATTTACTGATTTATATACAGCCCCGCAGTCTGCATTAATAGCAGTTTTCTGTTTGGATCCCAAGTGGTCACTGTATTTATTATTCTGGAGGAATGTGCCAGGTACTTTTATATGCTGAGAGCAAATGCTAAGGCTAGTGATGGTGGGATGGATGGGGGGAGGCGATCCACCTTCCCTAGCTGAATGGTAGCTTTATTTGTGCAGCTGTACTTCTTGTTCCCAGGCATATCTCACAAGCAGAAGCTGGAGTTTCTAATCCCAAGGAAGGTCTATCAGTCAGCTTCAAAACCAGTTACCAAGGTTAATCTCTTGAAAGCAGTCCTTAACACTTTCTTCCTTATGAAACCCTTCCCCAGGCTTAGTCTTTGGTCTAAGAAAAAACATGCCAAGAATCCAGACCTGTTTGATGGGATGGTCTTGAAGTTGTCTATCTGTGGAAAGGAGTCTAAACCAAAAGTGTAATGATGAGACATTTGAGAGCTTTAGCCTTGTCCTGTCAGGATACATTGTGCAAGAGTGTGACATGATTGCAAAAGCCTTTCAGCCCTGTTCTGAGGAGCTTGAGTCATTCAGTGGGCTGTGACAGTGTACAATCATTAGTTGGACTGAGCACTGAGTGGCACTGATCAGGTGTCACAGAAACAAGAGGATTTTGTGTTCGTATCACTGCGTATCGCTGACAGGATCTGTTTGCTTATAACACTTTTTTATCTAGCTATAAGACCTCTGGAACAAAACTGTGGCCCGGTGACGTTTTACATAAGCAAACCTGGTGTCAGAACTGATTCCAGGTGATGAGGAGAAAGGTCAAGAGCAATGGTTATAGCTCTGGGCTTCCAGCTTGGGAAAGGTCCTTACGCTGCTGGCCAAGATGTATCTTCTGCCACTTGATGTGAGGATGGGTCCCAGTGATTGCACTGTGACACGACCTTCGTCCCACCATGGCCACCAGCTTTGGGATTGGTCTGAAGAGAGGAGGAGGATTCATGCTTCAAGGAAGGGACAGGGTGTCCACGCAATCAGTTTTGGATGCATTTCTGCCATCTTTAAGACGGCAAGCTGTTTGCTGGTGTAAGGGACGAACCTCGTGGAAGATGTGCCATTTTTGCCAACACAAGTACATTTGATGCTATGAGAAAAATGTCTTTTTGTTGAGGTTGATGATGAATCACACTCCAAAGTATGACACTTGTGGTTAAAGAGGGGAATTCTTGCAAAAATGCCATTGGCAGTTAAAAAAATGAACATTTTGGTTTTATTAGCAACACCTAGAAATACTTAATTGTGTACTGATTTCCAAAAACAAATGGTGACAGGGGAAACAAGAAGCAAATGGAAGACGCTTATTGGTAACCTCTGCTCCATGGTATAAGCTGCCCACTTAGGTAAATAAGGGTGGTGATGTTTCTATCATCAAAGGAGGAGAAAATACCCACTAGATTCAAAAAAATAAAGTATAAATCCGATAAATTGTGAGAAACCTTTATTTAAATTCCCTTCTGAGTGAATGCTTTTAAAAGTTTACATCCATGGGTTTGAAACTCTGAGACAGACCTACATCTGTGGCAGCAGTGTTGTGCTTACAGAGGATGGTAAATGTAGAATAGTGCTCTGAGTCCAGATTCAGCCACTCTTCGCCCTAGCACCATTGCTTTTAGCTGGCTTGTGTATTATATGTTGCTGCTTTTCAGATATTGGGCCAAAATTACATCTCTGCCTTTCTGGTTTTTTTGCATCTTGCATTGCAATAACAGGTGTCAGCTGACTCGAGCTCCTCCATGAACTCCAACACTCCTCTGGTGAGGATAACTACTCGCCTCTCCTCCACTGCCGATGCCCCAATGCTGGCAGGAGTCTCGGAATACGAACTGCCAGAAGACCCAAAATGGGAGTTTCCAAGAGATAAGTAAGTTGCCTTTTTTTCTGCACCACCGCCTTATGTGCACCTGTAAAACACGACGTGGTATGAGAGGAAGCTTCTTGCTGGATGTGCACCATGGCTGCTTTCGTTAAAAGAAAAATTTGATTACTTAAACCTTCTGTGAAGATTAAGATCTAATTCAATTATCTGTGTTTTGACTTCTTTTAAACAGAAATAGAATTTTCTCTGCACGTTGTCCTGTTTTATTTTCACTACTAAAGAGCATCTGAGATAGGCCCAAGTAATACCTCTGTGTTAAACCATATTTCTCAGTAGTTTAGTACGTAGTTGTTCAATGTTTATTACAGATGTAATACAACGTGAAATAGGAGATGGAAAAAGTCTAGAAAATGGTGTTAGATAAACATGCAAAAGGAGCTGCAGAATAAGCAAAAGCATAACCACTTTTCTTAATATGAAATGAAGTTGTGAAAGAGGTGGTATTAACGCAGGTAAAGCCATGATGTTATATTGAAGTTGATACTAATTTTAAGTTTTCAGGAGGCTTTGAGAAACAAACACCTTCTGTCCTGAGCACTGTTCTTTGAAAGCTCAGTGCTGTAACTTTTGGATAGCAGAGCTGTAGTTTTGAACCTTCTGACAACTGTTCTGGAAATCACTTCAATTACGTTGCTGAAAACTAGTGGAAAACACAGTAATTGCCACCTGCAGTATTCTAGTCAACAGTGGGGGCTTGTATACATACTTCTGGCAGCCCATACCCTTGGGGGATACACTAAATGTGAAAAATTTTAGAGTGCTAAATGTTTAAAACTGGCATTCAGCACAAATGTAGGTGGAGCAGATTTCCAATGAAAGGAAGCTATTTAGAGGCAGTTTATTAAGTTGGGGGGCAGCAGGCACACAATGAGGGGTTTGTTACTTTAGTCCTAGCAGGGCAATAGCACATAAATTAATCATTTTCCAATGCAAATGTTTGTTCTCTGCCAAGATCCTAAATTCAATTTCAGTTCTGGATAAAGTGCATGATGACCTCAGCATAGTATTTGCTGCCCTTCAGTCTTTGCACCTTTTTAAGCCAGCGTTTGCTTTAGAAACCAATCCAAAACAGATTGAGGAGTTCTCACCACAGCTAAGACTGCACTTGATGCAGCATCAACGAGTTGCTCTGGGGAGGAAGTGCCCTTCATGTCCCCCTCATGCCTGAGCAGATAAGCAGGTAGAGTTTGCAAACCACTTGCCCCAGTCTAATATCCCTCTATTGGTGCACGCCAACGTGGGGAAAATAGAAGGCCATGATTTTCACAACCAGCTTTACTTACATCATACCTGTGCATCCTGCTTTTGGCCATTTAAAGCCATGACTACAGCAGCTTGATTATGAAAACCCTTGTCTAAATCTGGCCACAGCATTGGATATTGCTGATTACCACCAAACATCCTTCATAACATCTGCTACAGCATCGCTCTGCAGTTCAACAGCATTCTCTGTGAGTGAAGGAGACAGAACCTGGCCCATGAGCACTCTGCTGGAACCAAAAAGATTTGGCTCAGAGGCACTGAAGTTTGTTGTATTCTATTTTTTTATTCTCCTCAAGTTGAGATGGAAGCTTCTGTGCCTTTTACAGCTGAGCAGGTTTTGCAACTGGTATAGAGTGGTGTATGCAGCTGATCCAGATAGTGACTGTTCTTCCTACAAGGTGCTTTACATTGATGCTGTGATGTGAATGGAGCTTCAGTTTCCCCAGTGTCTGCTTCCCACTCTGAGCACAGCATGTGTGGTGCAGGAAGGAGGCATCTTCTGCTGCCCTCATTCATAATATCTGTGGCAGCAGTGAGCCTGAAGCCAAAATCCAGCCTGTGAATGGATAGGGCTCCCATCTCATCCCTCCAAAGGATCAGAGTGCTGGAGGAACGTGTGAAGGTGTAAGAAGAGTGATCTTGCAGTGGACAGGAGGTTGTGGAGAGGGCAGCGTGCAGGGGACAACAAGTCCTGCCAAGTGCTTTGTCCCAAGGAAGGTGCTGCCTTTTGATTCTGGTTGTGGGGTTGGGAAAGCGTGGCCCTGGGGCAGCAGGAGTGCAGAGCAGAGCTGGCAATGGCTCAAGGCACATGAGCATCCCTCCAGCTCCCCTTCATCCTTGTCCTCCCACCCCTTTCCTGCATGAAGGCGGCTGTCTGGCTGCCTCCTCAGCCACAGGGAGGAGGAGTGGGGTGATAACCAGGGCTGATAACCACCCACAGCTGAGCCCAAGCACTGCTGCTGCTTGGCTGCTCTCTGTTTTGATGATCCCTTCGGTCATTAGGCAAATGTTCATGGCCCACATCCCCAGGCAGAAAGCAAAAATAGGAATTCTGAGAACAATTGGGCTGAAAGTATGTTTGACTATTTCCTCCCTATGTTAGTGATTCCTAAAACCTGGTTTAGATACCACCCTTGACCACACAAACCATCAGCTGCCTGACGTTGAACAGATTACAGTGTGCACAAAGAAACCTTTCCTCCATCTCCTCACAGTCTGTATGAAGAAGCAGAAAACGTGCCACACCAACCACCACAAGAAGCCAGGCTGTGCCTCCTACTCCTGCACCCTGAGTTTTGGTTGCACCCAGATGCTCTGCAAGTCCTGCCCGAGCACCACGGAGCACAGCCTCTCCTGTTACAGGCAGAAGGGCAGCTTAAAAGCTGCGTTTAGCAACTGGTCTGCTGGTATTAGATGCTTACTATCCTGCCACTAAGAAAACAGACCGTGGTGTGCATGAAAACCGACACACGCCGTGCATCTCATTAGTTCCATATGATAAGCGCTTCGTGCTGCGGCAAGTTGTTGAAAGCCTTTTATATTTAGCTCTGGAATTTTGCTGGCTGTGCCCCTGCCCCAGATGCTGTGTGTTAATCCCCTGTTTACACCTCCAGGCTGACGCTGGGTAAACCCCTGGGGGAAGGCTGCTTTGGGCAAGTGGTGATGGCCGAAGCGGTGGGGATTGACAAAGACCGACCAAAAGAAGCGGTGACTGTGGCAGTGAAGATGCTGAAAGGTAAGAAAATGGGCTGAGCGGGGTTTCAGGCTGCTTTAAGCCACTGAATGTTTCCCTTGTGATGTCTGAGCTCTGTCGTTGTGGGGGGGTCAGAGTGCACATAGCTGACCTCAGCCTTCGGTGGTTTGTGGTGTAAATCTGGGCTCTTGACAGCCTGTTTATCTTCAGCCGCGAGTATTTGGACGTATTGACGTTGTGCGAGTTCATATCAGCAGCTGTCCTCGTGTAGATCCTAGCCCAGGTGGTTAGTGCCTATTCGTTTTGAATTTTGTTATAAAGTGAACTCTTAGGAAGGACGTGGTTATTAAAGGTTGATAGTTAAGGGCAGGATTTTAATGTTTTGTATTACTTAACATCCGACTGAAGAAGCAGTCAGTATCTCAAAGAGGCTGAGGCTCATTTTTATGAGGACACAACACATGGCTTTGTGTAACATACAGTGTATGCTAGAAAACCAGTCCCATGTCCTACATTTTGAAGCACATCCTGGTGAGCCTTAGAGAAGCTCGACAAATAGGAACTGAACTTGTGTCTTGTGCAGATGATGCTACAGAAAAGGATCTATCTGACCTGGTGTCAGAGATGGAGATGATGAAGATGATTGGAAAGCATAAAAATATCATCAATCTTCTTGGAGCCTGTACCCAGGATGGTGAGTAGAGAAAAGAAACTAAGCCAGGACTTTCACACAGGCCTCCAGAACTCTCATTAATCATCGTTTTTCAAGAGTTTTTAAGGAAACAGTCATGCTGTGATGGGATTTTTAGATATTTCCCTAGCTTAGCAACGATATTTTAACTCCTGTGTCTCATTATATCTGCAGCTTTAATATGAGAAAGGGTAATATATCACATGAAAACTCTAATCCCTTGCTGTAGGGAAAAAAATGACATTTTATAGTGGCTTTACCCACATCTGTCGTTCTGAACTGTCAGTCCTGCTTTAGTAAAACTTGTGTCCTTTGAATTCAGAAGGAGTAACTTTACTCTAAAGAGCACTGTGTTTTTGTTAAATGATAATTATAAATAAAGTCGTGCAGATAGAGATGCAAATTCTGGAAATCAGAAAATTATTGAGAAACACTTTCACTGTGTTTGAGATCTTGTGACAATTTGGGTCTGAAAATGCCTGTATTTCAGGGCATGGCGTGTCTGGAAGGAATAGGCCCCGGGTCAGGATTTAGGCACTTCCAGTTGTTAAGTGCATCTCTGCCACTATCCTTCTAATGTAGCTTCGACCAACCACTTAGCAAAGCCTGGTCCTCCTTTTTGTACAAGTTGTGCTTACCAGATTCACAGTTAAACATTTATTAATCCAGTTTGTTTCTTATAGAACAGAGTGAGGTACTTCACAGAAAATCATTTTACCTTTTGACCTTGCTCCACTCTTGACACATTTCTGTTTATCCGAAGGTCCACTGTACGTGATTGTAGAATATGCTTCCAAAGGAAACCTACGTGAGTACCTGCGGGCACGCCGCCCGCCCGGGATGGAGTACTCCTTTGATATTAACAGGGTCCCAGAGGAGCAGATGACATTCAAGGACCTGGTATCCTGCACGTACCAGTTGGCAAGGGGCATGGAGTACCTGGCTTCACAAAAAGTAGGTAGAACTCAGCAAAGACTGCACGAAGCCCTCGGTGCATATTTGGTTTTAGGTTTAGTTTTGTTCTCATGTTGTTTATGGTCAGTAACGTGCTGGGAGAATGACTTTTCTCAAACAAGTTGTGTAATCCATACTGTGGGAGATCAGTGGGAAAATGAATACCCTTAACATTTTATGCAACTGTTTAACAGCATTGCTAAAATGAGATCTGGAATTGATCTTTTAAAGTAAATATTGCATACCTATCTGCAGTTTGAGTATGTAAGCACAGGTGATCACATGATTATACAAGCCCCATTATTCCACCCACGAGACAGTAAGGCATCATTTACCTTCTGTTTCTAGTCAACCTTACCAAATAGGTTCAGATAGTGATGTAAAATAAACGAATTCCGTCGTTGAAAGGGTTTGCAGAATGATAACACGCAGAACAGAGATCACAAGGAGTCTGGGCAGAAATTTGTGAACAAAAGAAATAAAAGTAAAAATAAGTGGAGTGCACTAGTTTCTGTGAATTAAGCACTGGACTAGAAACAGGCCTTTGTCAGGCTACCAAACGAGTTGAAATTATGCATCCTGTGACGTCTCTAGACACTTATTTCTTCAACTTTGCTTTGGACAGATTTTCTCTGGTAGTACCTTCATTGAATTACAGTTATGGAACCGTAGCTAGCTCGGGATACTGAACTCTGTAAATGTGTTGTGCCGTAGTGCAGAGGCAATCATGAGTATCCTGGGTGGTGTTTGGACCCAGTGTCTAAACCAGAGCACAAGATACTGATGCTAAGAACCCCCTGGAAGGTGTGGAGTGCTTAGTGGGATTTATACCATTCTCCAGTTGAGCCCACTCCCAATATAGAGCTGGTTTTAACCGAAGACGAGAGCTGCATTTGAGCCTCTGGTCCTGTTGTGTAGAGTCATGAGATTTTATTGCTTTCCTGCACTTATAGAGATTGGTGGGGGGAGGGGAGCAGGAATTGAAGTCTAATTTTGCTTTTACTCTTTTGTTTGGAAACAATAATGCTTAATTCAGTAGAGTAGACAGGGAGACGTGCATGACAGTGGGACAAAATCCATAGAGCAAGCACGAGTATTGTATTTGGTAAAGCACCTTAGAATATCCCTTTTGTAAGATGAATGAAACATTTGCCTGGCAATGAGCCATATCCCAAGAAAAAAGGAGCCATTGTGAAAGGAAAAAAAAAAAATAAATCTTTTGGTTGGCAAATCTTGAGAAGCTCTGATATGCAGGATACTGCAGGAAGGTGTGCACTCACACAGATGCACATGGCAGAATCATTTCATCTGTGGTCCAGCTCCTTTACACAAACACTTGGGCAGTGCTGTGCTGAACTTGAGAGAACGCAAAGCGTTGCATGAGGCACAGGGAAGAAGGAAAACAAAGGCAGCACGTAGTGAAAATGTGCATTCCTGTTCCTCAGACATCCCACCAGTTCTGTTTGTGTTTCTCTAGTTCTTTTCCCCTTAGGGATCCTTTTACTGAGCTGGAATAATAAGAGATCTCACTGTCTTCTCACGGTATTTCCACCACGTGGGAGCTGTGAGAGTGCCAGTGTTCTTGTTATTTCAGTCTAATAAATGGCTCACTGAGACTTAATAGAATACATATAGAATATGGTTTTAATATGTAAAGAAGATACTCAGGTGTCTATTCCAGTTTTTACCTTACAAGCAATTGTACATTGGTTCCAAGATGGACAAATGCTTTTCAACTTTCTGCTGGTGTGTCCTGTCTGATGTGCTAGTATAGCATGAGAGCTGCAGGGGATAGCCCCAGTCACTGCCCAGGGACTGCAAATCACTGGGACAGAGAGCTGCCTGTGAAGGCTGGCAGCCATGGCACCATTTTGAAAGTGCAGACTCACAGGGTGTGTGAGAGCAGAAATACACTGAGAGAAGGCACTCTGATTTTTTTTTTCCGCTTACTGATTCACCTGGCAGTGCTGCCTGCTGTTTGAATTGTTCTACCCACTGGCCTGCTGTTCTAGAATGGCAGAAAGCTCTGCTCTAGATCCTGCACCGTAGGCACTGTGTCAACCTTTCCTTATCAGAGGACATTAGCTACGTGTACTTGGGCAAGTGCCTTCAGTTCCTTGTGTCTCACAGCAGGTTTGAGAATGAGGACAGGGCAGGAAGACTGGCCTGTGTTATTTCTGCTACTGTGGCGTTGCTGATGCTGAGTTAGAAGCCTGATTTGACTACGAAGGAATGTACTCTCTCTAGTCCAATCTGTGTGAGGGCACTGCTGGAGCAGCTTTTCCTGGCAGCTCCCCATGGCTCACCCAGTGAGGAGCAGAAACTTTGTAGACTCATTTTACCCATGCAGTATCTCAGAATACTGCTGGGACAAGTTGTAATGCAAGAAAGATGTGGGCTGTTCCTAAGATTTTTTAAAGTGGTTCTGTTCAGCGTGTCCATGCACAGGCTGAAATAAGTGGGACAACATAGAGTAAACTGAAATTGAGTGGAAAAAGGACAAAGAAACACCACTATTCGACTTTAGTAGAAGTAGAATATCCTGGGAGGACTCCAGATGCAGCACTGCTTACCACAACCCTACTGCCACTCTGTATAAAACTTAAAAGTGTTTCTTAAAGGTATAACATATAAATACCCAGAGCTGCCACAACTTCCTTTCAGTGTCAGGAATATCAGCTGCAAGTTTTCAGGAGCATGCTGGCATGAAGGAAAGAAAAATCTGAAGAAATACTGGTTGGAGTTTCAGTATCAGAGCTGTTTGGAAAGCAAACAGCCTTTCTTTTTCGAAGTGAAATTGCTATAGTCTCGTGGTTGAAGTTAACTGCACACACCGTAGATATCTAGCTAAAAATTATTTACTAGGGATAGATCTCTTAATAAGATCTTTTATATTAAAAAAGGTTGCTGTGATCAGGACTGTCTGGTTTTAGTCTAGCTGACCCAATGCAATGTAAGAGAAGCGACACAATGGAACTCTCATTAACAGCATTTGCAATGAAAGTGCTGCATTACCAGTACCAGGGCTTGTGTAACAAAGAGTGGATCACAAACAACTTCAAACATTTGGGATCATCACCCAAACATTCATCCTTGGCAAAATACAAGGCTTCAAAAGGGAGGCTTTGCAAAGAGACTTTTGGGTGATTGTTTAAACTGGAAGCACCTGGTTGGACCTGGATAGGTTGCAGCGGGGTAACTACAGCAATTTTACTGTGTGGACTTGCTGTAAATGTGTGGCTTCACAACCAGGATTTAGATTAAAATCTGTACAGGAGACTTAGCTATCTTCAAAAATAATTTTATTTTTTGCAGCTGCTTATTTCAGTGGGTATTTTTGTTTTGTCTTTCTTTCCAGTGTATCCACCGAGACCTAGCTGCAAGAAATGTTTTGGTCACTGAAAATAATGTCATGAAAATAGCAGACTTCGGTTTAGCCAGAGACATCAACAATATAGATTATTATAAAAAGACTACTAATGTAAGTGGATGGTTTTCTTATCTCTGGAAACAAGTGTTTCTTTCAGTGTTTCACTTCAAAACTGTGGTTATGATCTTAATGCGCTCCTTGTCCAGCAGGCTCGCTTTTAATCAGACAGAAAACAGACATCAAGGACATAAGCAATTCTTTCCCCCTCTTACGGTGACAGTTAGTTTAAAAAGATAAACAAATAGGCTCTATTTTTTCTGATTTATTATAACTGCTTGAATATAACTGTCCACATTGTGTGTCAAATGACTGCGATCATTTGAAATAGGTGGAAATTTGATTCTAGCTCGTTTTGAAACAGCCCTAGGATCTCGAAAAACACTGCATAAACAGTGATAGCAGTAACCATAACAAAAATCCTATTTGTGTGGTAGTGCCACAGTACAGGATTATGCATTTTGCCTGTGCTTGGACGTAAATAACTGTATTATTAGAGTGGGTCTAGAGCTTGAGAAAATGGATTTTCACTCCCTGTCGTTTTGCTGTTGAACCTGTACCAAATCAAGATGGGAACTTTGCAGAATTCTTTCAGTTCTTCAGACTCTGTTAACGCTAAATAGCATTAATACAAGATGTTAATTAATCATGTCACCTGGCTCATTCATAAAAATAAAGCACTAAGCGATGGATGGCGTTTTAACAGAAATTATCAGAGTCTGCATAGTTCCAAAAGGCAGAGCAGCCAGGTAGGGATTTTGTTGGTGCTGGAGGGGCTCCGAGCCCATTTCATATCAAATTTGGTCCAACTCCTTGGCTCTAAGCAAAGCAGAGCTTTTATGCAAAGCAGCAGGCAGTGGTGACTGCAAGCTTTGGGAACAGGAAAGCGAAATTGTTGGATTCAGTGATCAACTTTGTGCAAGCAGACCCGATTTTAAGACATTTTTTGTTCCTTATTTCTCCTCTTTAAAAAGCCGTAGTGAAATGACTTTTTTTCCTCTTACGTTTGCTTACCCTGTGAGCACTTGCAAGCAGCCTGGGAACTTTTTTTGGAGCCCTATGCATTTTAAAATTTATCTTCAGTGTTTATATCTGTTTTTTCTTATTAACCATCCTTCTTTCATCCGTTTTATTAATATATTTTTAATGAAAGTTTTCCGAGTAAACCATGTGTTTGCATTATCAGACTGATCTCTGAGAACTGAGCAATTTAAAACAAAAATCAGCGTTAAAGTCATCCAGCGAATTGCTTCCATTTCCATTTCTCTTTCCTTTCCCTCCAAATATACAGGGACGGCTTCCAGTAAAGTGGATGGCTCCAGAAGCTCTGTTTGACAGAGTTTACACGCACCAAAGTGACGTGTAAGTGACTTCGCGTAGTGTTGGAAGGGTGGGAGGGGAAACTGGTTCGTGTTCCTTAAAGTTTGGGATATTTTCAAATGTATTTTCCTGCTGTCCTTTCCCTTTAAGCGCTTTCATTTTGTTTCACATATTAATAGATGGAACAGGACTTGCCCTTAGAAAGTGAGGATTTTATGGTAGACTGCTAACCAGTGCTCTGTTACTAATCTGCCCAGCTTCAAAGCACATGAAAGGTGGAAAATGCTAACCTCCTTCTGTCAGTGCGGAAGTTTCTCCCCTTGAACTTATTTACGGATGTGCAGCTACAAAGAGTCTATCTAATTTGCTTTGGCTTTCAGCATACCCTGCACTTCCTTCAGGTTAAAAAAAGAAAAGAGTGAAAAGAAAGAAGAAGGAAAAAAAGAGCCTTGTCAGAATTTGTGCTGTGGTTATGTACAGTAAAACATAGCCTGGATGCACCAGAAGCGTTTTCCCCGATTTTAGAGATGTTGCTGCTTCCCAGCAGTGCTTCACATACAGAAGGAAATCATTGGACTCTGGCACTTCAGACTCCTGTAATGTGCGTGGTGTAGCTGGCTGATGCAATGGCTCCCATAATTCTGCTTCCTATTAAAGTTCCCTGGGCCCATCCTCAGTGCTCGCGTGCACTGCGCTCGAAGTAGATGCGTATTTTTTACGTAGCACAGATGAAGATCTTATGTTTTTTATTTCTCCAAGGGAAGCTGTTAACCATAAAAGGCTGGATGCTTCCCAGCACAGGTGTAAAAGCTTATGCATGACAGCACAGAGTTAAAATAGAAAGGAGCAGGGTGGAGAAAATAAGAGGTGTCTCCTCCTCCTTTAACTTGGATGCTCTTCCCACGTTGTTCTCTCCTTAAGAAAAGCATTTACTGAGGCCTTTCCTGCCATCTTTACGTTATTTATGAAGGAAACCATATACACAGGTTAAGGGTGCGTCCAACTTTTGCTTTAAAATAACATCTTGACAAAATATTTAAGTGAATGTGAAGTAAACTGCTTTGCTGCTTTAGGGCTGGAAGTCAGTCTGAGCTCCCTCAAAGCACGGAGCACAGGCATTTCGGTGTTGGAACTGGGAGCCTTCTTGGCCCCGCGGTGCCTTTGGATAATATTATTGTAAGTTTGTGCAAACAGTTTACTAAAATACACTGCTGCAAAGCTAGCAGAACTGCAGAGGAGCTCGGGGCCAGGGCAGGCTGTGTGCTGTTGCTCACCTGGCAGAGCAGCCTGGCATTGAGCCCGTGGCTGCCAGCGGGACGTGGCGAGGCAGCTCTGGAGGTGGGGAGCAGGCAGGAAAACTGGCTCAAGTTTTCCCTCCTTCATTTCTTCACAGAAAAATAAAATTAAAAAGAAGCAGAATGATGCAAATTATTTTTGTTTTGAATGGCCTTTTTTTTTTTCTCCTCCCCACCCCAAATTATCCCTCTGTATACTTGCAAAGCAGCTCAGTGGTGTGGACATTCTGTAAATAACAAAACTGTGAAGATGGAGGGCTTTTTTATTTTCTTTTTGTCGTAGCTCTGGAAACGTGGGTGCTCAGAGCACACTGTGCAAAGGCTTGGGACGTGGGATGTGCTTGAGAGCATTGCACAGGGCAGTTCTTATTCTTTGAGCTGCCAGCAAGCCTGATGCAATTCACAGACTGGTGTCCCACACATGGTGTTCAGAGATGAACACAAGCATGAGGATAAGCTTGAATCTTTTTGAAGACATTGCATCCATTGCAGAAGCATCTCTGTTTTCTGCAGTAAGGCAATTGCACTAATGTTGTTTTCTCTTTGTTTCGCAGGTGGTCGTTTGGTGTGCTAATGTGGGAGATCTTCACCTTAGGAGGATCGCCCTACCCAGGAATCCCAGTGGAGGAACTTTTTAAGCTGCTTAAAGAAGGGCACCGAATGGATAAACCTGCCAACTGCACCAATGAACTGTAAGGAAAGAGGGCTTCAAACTGCACTGAAATCATAGAATCATAGAATATCCCGACTTGGAAGGGACCCATCACATGGTTGATGCTACCCCAGCAGAACGTAGCATTTTCAGAGCTGCTGACTCTGAAACAGTGGATGTGTGTGCCTATAGACACATAAAGAAAAGCTATGGAAAGGTCTCCAGGAAATGTTTGGTGGAGGACACTTTACATGCCCTGCTGTGATCCCTTTGAAAATGGATGAGATCATCTATAGGGCAGACTTTGTCAGTGTATTTACACCCTTATTTTCTCGGTTTTGGTTCATTAAACATGAAAATTCATAACTGGCACACATAGCCATACCACACAGATTCTTGGCCTGTATAAGCTGCATCCAGCTGGTTTTGTACACAAAAAAGTGCATTTGGAATGTTTGCATTAACACGGCATTATCAACCAATGATTGTGGGAGAGTGCTTTCCCTTTCTGATACTCTAGTGTAGTTCTTGTGATGATTTTTGCTTTTATCCCTCATTTTAATTTCTTCACAAAGGCTGCAGCCCCTAACATAACAAAATATTTAAGCATGTGTAATTTAATACTACTGAAATGCCACAGGAGAATACAGAATGAGGTCCACAAAGAGGAGATTTAGACGCTGGGCAAGTTGAGATATAGAAATAGAAATACACCTTTGAGAAAAGTGACAGCATTTATGGTTTGAGCAACAGCACTGGTCAACATACAAGGCTTTGGAGTGCTCACTGCTTTATTTGTGATAAGGAATATTGACTGTGTATGAAAAGGCGTATGAGAAGGATGCATGATTTTAATTAACCCAGGAAAACCTGAATTTCTTACAGCTATATGATGATGAGAGATTGCTGGCATGCTGTGCCTTCACAAAGACCAACTTTTAAACAGTTGGTAGAAGACTTGGATCGGATCCTCACTCTCACAACTAATGAGGTAGGTAGATTGTTTCCCCCCATAAGCTACTAATCGGAATGGATAGTTCAGGAGGCAGATGGAATTTATACAGTTATAAAATCCAGTTCAGATTCTTTTCTTGATCTGTTTGTCACTGTCCTCTGAAGTTAGAAGCAGCTAAACTTTGTATCCTACAAAATCCTCGGTTTCTTGTCATTATGTCTTAGTTTATGTAACAAAGCAAACACATCTTTAAAATGCTTGTTAATTTCTCTTTACAATTTTTATGTTTTTTAGCATAGCGTTATTGAGGGAATACACGTGGCAGACTGAGAGGCAGTGTTTATGTTTCAGCATGAGTTTCATGTGGAGGGGAGTTCATGATGCTTTTCATTTATCAGCTCAGTTTGATTCCCAGCCATGATATCTAGGTCAGAAGAGGAGAAATTGTCAATGGTGGATTTCAGATTGTGTCTGAGAGTGAATTAGGTTCACTGAAGTAGCTCTCGGTGGAGGGAATGAGGGCCCACAGGGAGCATGTGAACAGTCATCCAATTATCCAAAGGTCCTGCCTAACACTGCTTCAGGTTGGGCTATATGAATGCAAAAAGGTTTCATTTGAACAGTATTCTTTCAGAGGTCTGAAATATGATTAGTTCTAGCAAGAAACACACTGATTAGTGTATCCACACAGGAATCAGTTCTCTTACTGCTATATCACATGCACCTTAGAGGAAGATCACGAGTAATGGAAATACTGATTCTTGTGGAAACTTTGAGAGAAAATGCTTGTTTCCTCTGAAATATGTTATGAATTCCTATCATTTGGGACAAATTATATGGATAGGGGCTGGGGAGAGATGAAAATAATGCAACAATTTATTTTGACAATTTCAAAACCATTTTTTTTTGTGTATATTATTATATCACTACTATGTATGAAGGGGAAAAATGTAGAAAAGACAGATTGGATCATGTTATAAGTGTCACCATTTCTTTCTAATTTTCAGATTTTACAGATTTTTTATTTTTATTTTTTAAAAACAAGATATTATTAAGCTTTAGGAGAGCCTATTAACCTATGAAGATGGCAGGAGACCTTGAATAAGAAGGTGCTATTTTTTGTGAACATCATCTGTCTAGTAGAGTAGGTTTACAATTCTGATTGAGAAGATTCTTTGGCTTCAGTAGCAGCCATGAATTTATCTAGATTCTTTTTCTCCAAAGTGTGGTATCTTCAGGAATGGTTTGGGAATACGGCAGGAATGTGTGCTCCCAACTGAGCCAACATCATAGCTCTGTGTACCATTATAGTTTTCCCCCCCATTCAACACTAACTGAGTCCTTTCCTGCATCATTTACACACAATTTCACAAGAGTGGTTGGCGGCGGGCTGGCTGCCACCACGGAGTGCTTGGTGGCTTGGAATGCATCTCCGTTTGCAAAATCAAAAGGGAAACTCTGGACTGTAATTCTAAGCCTGGAAGAGGATATTTCTTCCTCTTCTTGTGTGTTTAAGCATCTTGCCTTCCAGTTGTGCAGCGCTTATAGGCCTGGAAGGATCTCAAAGGTAACCTGAAAAAGCCTTTAGGGTTATATAAATGACTTTAGGCTCAAATTGTAGGGAAAAGTCTGGAAAAACCTCAGGAACACATCCAGTCCATCTGATCGGCCTGCAGCAGGAAACAACTATACATTTATCATCTCTGACGTGTCTGTGTAACTTTGTCCTTGAACATCTCCACTGCTGTATTTCTGCGTTTCCCCACGACAGCCTGTTGCTCTGTTTCATTAGCTTTACTGCTTGAAGGCTTTTCCTAATATCTAAGCCTTCAGTGTAAGATACTGCTTTTGCCCTGGAATAAGAAAGCAAGTTACTTCACTTGTTCGTGTAGCACACTCAATGCTCCTGAAACAGTTTTGTTCTCTAGTATCTGATGAGAGCTCCAGCGTGTCCCATCTTCCTCCATTGTGGTTCTGAGACTTCTGATTTTGAGTAGGCTGTGTAGTTTTGCTGAATCACAGCTCCTTCAAGCCTCAGTTTGACCGTACTTTTGCTGATCCACTCCACCATGGTACTGTTGTCTTTCCCAAACATGCCACTGTTGATGCAGGGTCAGTGTGGTTTGGCCAGCAGCTCCAAAATTGGTTAGCTAGTAATTTGTTCTGCATTTGTGTAAGTGATTGTTTTGGCTTAATTGTCTTTCTCTTGAATCATTGCCCAAGCCCCCCTCTTTTTTTTTCCTCACTGAAGTCCCAGTGCTGGAGACTTTATGCCCCTACCTGTGACTGTGGCCCTTTATGTTGAACAAGGAGGCTGGAGAAGAGATAAGGATCCCACCTTCCGTTCTGAGCTCGTAGCTGAATTGTATCAATATTCAATATGGCAAACTGTGTCTGCAATCCCACGAGAAAGATTCAAATGCTAAAAGACTTTCTTCTGTCTGTCTAGAAAGAGCTTGGTTGTTTCTGGTCACGTAGGACTGCATTGCTTATACATAAATACATACATGCCAAGATTGTCTTTGTGAATCTTCTGAACATCTCAGGAGCAATATAGGAAGTAGTCATTGATCTCAACTGCATGCTCTTGTTGCCTATTGCATTTGTCGGCATTTTAAAGCTTATACTTTCCTCCTTTTAAAAAAGGTGACCGTTTTTTAAACAATAATGTGGTAATGATCAAATTTCTGACTTAGGAGAAAAATGTAGACCAAAGAATGAAATTGCCCCAAACCTAAGCACAGCAGCATAAAGCACTGACTGAGGTGGAGGACTCGTCTTGTCAGTGTGATCATAACTTGTGGTTTAGCAAATGAAGAGATCGCATTTAAATGAATGCAGCTGCCTTTAGAAGTTGAAAGAGAAGGAACATTTCAGGGGGGAAAATAACTTTCTTCTCCTGCCAAAACTGTTGTTTCTAGCAAAAGAGCCTTAACCCAAACCTTGGATTCAGCAGATATTATTTCCTTCTTTAATGACTGCTTTGGTCATGGCTACTCTGGAGCACGCAGGCGTGTGCACAGACACATAGAGAAGAAAATTTAGTATAAAGAACCCAATCGAGTGAATTTAATTTTCTTTCAGTTCTTTTTTGCACGTATGTCTGCCACTGCATGTTGAAACGCAAATTTAATATCACGGAATATAAAACAGACATTTAAATTGACCAAAGGAATACAAAGTTGGAAGTATCTTTCTCTCTCCAAATCATTACCACGTGCTGAAGAAAAATGGTTCTATTTAGGATGAAATTTCATTTTTATCATTGTAAGTGAAAAGTCCTCTTTTGATGTGGTTGTCATGTTTATTTCCACTGACGCGGCTAATGTGAATGATGTTGGACTTCACAAAAGTACTGTGTTATTGGCTTGGCTTTCCTTTCTTTATTCAGGCTCCTTGTTTTATGAGATATTTGAGCTACAGGCAGTTTAGAATGCAATTGCATTAGGGAAATGAGTGTTGTTTTTAAACTGTTCTTCTACCCACTGTGTGATCGAGCCAAATCAGAGCAGTTGGAACGCGCTATTGCCAGTTTTACTCACTGGTTAAAAACTTGATTTATTTCTTTTGTCACAGGAGTATCTGGACCTCAGCGGACCTCTGGAGCAGTATTCACCTAGCTACCCTGATACCAGGAGTTCGTGTTCTTCAGGTGATGACTCTGTTTTTTCTCCCGATCCAATGCCTTACGAACCTTGCCTTCCCAAGTACCAACACATGAATGGAAGCGTTAAAACATGAAAAGAAAGAAGAACATCAAGCTACCTACCACATAAAATAAAACAACATCTTTTCTCCAGGACCCTAAAGATTCTTCTTGTACATATGAAATATGGAAGAAAAAAAAAAAAAAAGAAAACTTGGAGGAAAGCAGTCAGATCATATTAAAGATCTCGTAATGTGCAACTTCTATTAAATATTCCCAACGAAGAAGAATGTTTATGGGCTGTGTCTAGATACCCATCACTATCTGTTTTCTGGCTTACCCTAAGCTGCGACAGACTTTGTACAATGGACCAGTTGGACTTGAGGCAAACTCTGGGTCTGCCTTTCTTGTTTATTTTGTAATATTTGGAGAAAATATATGTTGGCACACACTTACAGAGCACAAATGCAGTATATAGGTGCTGGATGTATGTAAATATATTCAAAATATGTATAAATATATATTATATATATTTACAATGAATTATTTTTTGTATTGATTTTAAAAATGGATGTCCCAATCCACCTAGCAAATTAGTCTCTTTTTTTAACAGCTATTTGCTAAATGCTGTTCTTACACAGAATTTCTTAATTTTCACCATCCAAGGGTGGAAAATACTTTGCTTTCAGGGAAAATGGTATATCATTAATTTATTAACTAATTGGTAATGTACAAAACAATTAATCGTTTATAGGGTTGTTGTGTTTTTGTAATTTAAATGGCATTTCTATGCAGGCAGCACAGAGAACTAGTAGGTATATTGCTCAGACTTTACTAGTTTTCAGATCTTTTTAAAAAAAAGAAATATTTACAGTATATAACTAATTTGGGGGAATTAAACTTTTGATTTATTTGTGTTTAAAAACTGCAATGTCAGATGATTCTTCTTATCGAAACCAAATCCTTTAACAAGAATGTCTTTTATTCTCAATACTTGTCACTTTAACAACTTAATTCTTTAGGCAATTCTTTTCCCATGGTGAAAAACCAATCATTCCACCAAGAGAGAAAGAAATGGGTTAGAATGGGTTCCTAAAGTAAGGCAAGTCATTAACTTGTCTGCAACCGTAGCAGGACATAGCGCCCTAAAAGGAACTGTGCTTCTACCTTGGGTTGCACATGCAAAACATTAACTGGATTTCTCTTCACTGGGTTGGATAATAGGTTCCAGATCTTTTGGCCTGGATCTTGTGCCTTTTAGACTATCACTCTATTGTAACTTAAGTCTAAAAAGAGAGAAGTTGTTTATAATGACAATTTGCCATAGGAATATCAGCATCTTTTTAAGGGATTAATTCATGCTGACTCCAGTATTTCCTTCTGATTCATTCCATAACAGTAGGTATAGCACTGGCCTCTGCTAAAGTATCACTGTTGTTTGTATCTTTGTATGGAAGTCTTGTGTTTGTACTTTCAGAACCCTCACACTGATACGGCCATGCAATATGAATGCAAATTACACTGTTTTATGTGTGTGGTTTTTTTTTAATTGGGTAAAAGAAGTATTAAAATCTGTTAACTTTTGTACTGACAATAAAATGTTTCTACAGATATTAATGTTAAAATTACAAAATAAATGTCGTGCAGCTTATTTTTCCTAATCCTTTGTGTCATACAAAATGGTCTCCTGAACGTCAAGTGACGGAACTCATCCAGAAATACTTTCTTCTGGCTTTATTATAGAATACTGTATCTCCAAGCAGTTCCTTCAGGAATAATTTTTCTGCTTCTGCCATATAGAATATTGGCTGATGAAGAATGTGGCTTATTTGAGTAAATATACATACAGCCTCTGGTGATTGTGGGTTGAGACACTTTGATGGAAAATGATTTGAAGCTTTCGTAGTTTAGACAAAATATATTCCTTTATTTATTCAGTCTCTATCCTTTACTTGGTGAGTTATCTCATTCATATGAGAGAGTTTGGTGGATGATTTCTGTGGGAGATTTAAACAAAAAAAGTGATGGAAAGTCATATATGTATCATACATAGTCCTAATGGAAAGTGCATATATGTATTCTTTTTTCTGGAAAACAAGTAAAAGGAAGATTGGCTGAAGTACCTCACGTTACTTGAGTGAGAGAATATTCTGGTCACCATTATTCTTGCAGCTTACAGAAGGGTCACCGACAAATATAATGGAAAGGAGTTATTTAATAATGTAGAATTGTATATTTAACATGTTTTTATTCCAGGGTTTTTTGGTTTTGTTTTGCCTTTGCCTTTTCTGTATTCATATTTGTTTTAACTCTCAAAGGTAAAGATTTGGACCTTGGAGATGGACCACAACTTTACAAACTGGATGAGGTATATTATGCCATTTTCCTTTTTCCTGTTACATAGTGTAACACCTGGATTAAGGAGAGATTTTCTTCTCTCCTTTGAGTAGAGTGGTTATATAGTGTAGGACTCAGAAGCACTCAGTTTTTGGTAGAAAAGCAGAAAACTGCAAATGGAGTTGCAAGAGGAGACTTGCAACTGGCAGGAAATAAAGCCCAGAATTTGTCCAAAGAAGGAATGTTCTTTATTGCCACAAAAACTTGGGCTCTTTCAATGATATAGAGGGGTTAGGAATCTGAACTGCTGTCTCATCTAAAAATAAAATCACCATTGATAAAATAGTAGCAGTAATGAAGAGCAGCCCCATGTCAGAAAACGAATTTATATTGACATAGGTAATGAGATTTATGCTCTGTGTACAATCACTGCTTCCTGCAGCATCTAATTGTCTTGTCTCCCATTTAAGTATTGATTCAAATCAACTCTGCAGTGTATGAGAAAGTACGGATGTAGAAGCTGGGTTACTGTGGCTGAAATACATGAATAAGTTATTGCATATTTCATTTTTAATTTATTGTAATATAGTAAGTAGTATGGGCTTCATACAGCAGATAAGAAGATAACTTCTGTCATTTTATCTTTTGATTTGATGTCATTCAGTATCTGTTTCGTGTTATGCTTTTACGAAATGAAGTGTCAAACTGTGTCGTGCATTTCAAAGTCATCAAGGACGAGTAGGTTTACAGTTTTATTTCAAGAATAACATGAGCAAAACTGTAGAAAGTACTTTCCATGTCTGTTGAAAGGATATCCAGAAAAGAGCACCAGAATAAGGGCAGGGGGCATCAGTTGCTTCAGGGAATTTCTATCTGGATAGGGATAGAAAGAAACAAACGATTGACAGTGAGAGAGCGACATGGCATCAGATAAGCTGCCTGGAGAAGCACTGGAGCCTGTCTCACTGTAGATTGTCAAGACATGGCTTGGCAAGGTTCAGGTATCCTCATCTGAGGCCCTACTTCAACACAAGGCTGGCCAAGATGATCTCCAGCATCCCTTCCAGCTGACAATTTCTGTGATTCTGCAAATCTGCATGATTGGCCAAAGGAAAGCTGTACTGGCTCATGTTGAATTTGTCAGTGGGAAGTATTGTTCAGTAAATTCAGTTCAGTGATGCATTTAACGAGAGAGATTCCTCTATTAAGAAATATGGATTTTAAGAGCCAGGTCTTGGCTTGCTTGCGATTACTATGGCCACCAAAGACTTTCTGATTTTGAATAATTGTGCAGTGAAAAGCCCTTTTGTGTCAAAAAAACCCTCTAAAGCACAACTGTCTTGCAGAAGATAAAGTATTTTGACCTTATCAGAGTGGCATGACCCTATCAGAGTTATCTTGTCAGAAGGAAATGAAGTCATTTTATGTTGGCTTTATTTCACAGTAAGAGACAATATGTAAAGTCAAAATAGAATATGTTGATTTTTGTCCAAACAGAGCTATTAGACTAACTCAAATTGACACAAAGTCCTGCAAACTCAAAAGTCCTGCAAGTAGTTTCACTTTTCTTTTCAGTTCAGATTGACAAGTGGGGTTTGTTTGTTTGTCTGTTTGTTTTTTCAAGAATTTCTTGATGAAATTTCTGGTGAACCGGCTGTGGGAGAAAGCCCATTGCCCCCTGCCCAGGCTGCCATGAGTGAGGGTGGGAGCTGGTGTCTCTGATTGTGAGGAGCCTCACAGAGGCAGTTCCAAAGACATCTCAAAGAGGAAAGTAGCCAAGGTGCAGTGCTGTGCCAAGCCATGTTTCCCTGGCACAGCTTTAAGTCAAGTCTGTTCAGAAGCATACATTCCTTTCTTTTCCAGAAGCTTGTTGCCACGCTGATGCACAAACTTAAAGCTGAATACTGCTGAATTCAGTAGCTGAGGAATCTGTGATGGGAGCAATGTATCCTGGTCTGTAAGAACAGGTGTGGCATGGCTGGAGAAAATGGCATTTCGTCTTCTCACATCATTTCTGATGATCCTTCAGGAAGATCCCAATTGCCAGCTGTGCTTGGGAACAGCTTGTTGCTGCAGAGGCCTCGTGCCCATGCACCTGGGGAAGCTCAAGCATGGTGGCATAAGGACTCTGTTGTTCATAGCTCTCCTTGACAGTGGGCACGTCTTCACACATAACATGTTCACTGACTTCTAGTAAAGTTGCTCCACCTAAGCTTTCCGTAGCAGCTTTCTCCATTACAGCTTCTTGCTCCTCTGACCAAAATTATAAGGGGTACTGCTGGTTTTGGAGAGGACAGGACAAGGCCTGCAGTGTGCAAGGTCCACCTGTGCAAAGCTAGTTCAGAGATGAGGGATTTTTAGGGGGCTGCCTTCATGCTGCCGGTGAAGAAGATGCATGCACAGGGCTCCAGCTGAATGGAGAGTGATGATCAGCTCCAAGCAATACATTGGAGGGGAGGGGAGGAACCTTCCCAGCTGGTACTGGCTCTTAATTCAAAGTGTTTCCTTGGGAAACTGCTCATTTTCTCCTCACCAGCTCCAGGATGCCACCAGCCTCTGAACGCCTGTGTGTGCTCATCTCCTCAGGAGCTGCCAATAAGCTTGGAATGAAATAGCTGTCATGCAACGTGCCTGCTGCATCCAGCTTTTCTGACGCATTTTCTTTCACAAATACTCCCTCTTCTTACCAGTTTTCTTTGCTATTTTTATTTATTTTTAGTAAGATAGTTTAAGAAGAATTTGCGTTCTCCAGATCACAGATTTTGGGGGAAAAACACCAAGGTATTACGTTGGGGAGTTGTAAATAAATTAAAAAATAAATAAATCCTCAATGTGTTCTCTTTCATTTAATAATTTCCATGGCTCTTATTCCTGACAGCTTCTGTGTCAAATGATGGTTACAATCAGCTTCTTCAGCTGATGTAATCCAAGACACAATTCATTTGAGAGGAGATGTAATACTCTACTTATCAGCCTGTTGGTGAATTATGATCTGCTGGTTTGTTTTCTAATGCTCGGTAGGGTTTTGGGGTGATTTTTCAGTAAGCATAAAATATTTATCTCTCATTATCTGTAAAGATTGGATCTGTACAAGAATTCTTGTAGGTCCGTCCTTACAGATTGCTAAATCCTGAGGCTCATGTCATATAAGCATTCAGTAGTCATGTAATGGATGTAGTCATGACAGAGTTTTGGAAGATTCAATAAAAATGTTACAAACCAGAAGAAATTCTAACAGAGAGATGTTTTTACTATGGAAGTAAAAAGCAGTTTCTCCCTCAGTATTTGGCAGTGCTTGCTCGCTCCTCTCGTTTGACTTTTTGCTTCATTGTTCACAAATACTCTGCGGATTCTCATCTGGTTCAGTAATTGGGAAACAACAATTACATCCAGGGTGGTTCCAGCAAGTCTTAAAATGGCCCCAGGATTTCATGCCTAGTCTGCCTTTCAGACCAAACTGTCCTAAAGATGAAGGATCCGACTTGGATCCAAACTTGAAGAAATCATCGATTTCTGGGCCCATCTGAAGCCTACAATCCTTATTTCTCTGCTGGCTCTGCAGTTTCGTGATAGGGCAATAAGAAGAGAAAATCTGTTCTGGGTTTCTTTGTCTTCTTTCCCTGGTTGCAGGCAGATGAGAAGTGAGAGCTGCTTTCCATGGCCTGGCCCCGCTGCCTCTCCTGCTGGAGCCCCCCACACCTCCTGCCCTCACACCCGTGGCCCAGAGCACACACCACATCACTGGTTAGAAAGCATACGTCCTCAAAGACGTGCGTGTTTGTTGAGTTTTCTTTGTAACTCGACTGCAGACAGCCATTGCTTCATTAATCAACCCCCTCTGTTTGACAGTCGGTAGATTTATGACGCCGCGTTTATGAAACCAAAATGCAATTAAACACAATCGCTCAGTTCAGCTGAAGTTGCCAGATACTGCTAGTGAAATCTTTTGCAAACGTCACTCGAGCTGAGGCTTCGAGAAGCGTGGAGTGAAAACAAAGGATGAAAGGTTTTCCAGAGTCTTTTTCAGTCACTGAAAAAAGCCACCAAACATCCTGAAAGAATTTCTTTTTAAGCAGGAAGGACCCAGGAGTCCCTTTGCCATTGCAGATTTAGGGCTTTGCTTTCACTCACGGAGCAGGAGTGGGAGCAAAAGGAACACTGAATGACAAAGTGGGAAGTCAGAGGGGTTTTATGGTTTCTGCAGGCACGATGTCTGCTTTCAGTCCGAGTGGAGCAGCAGGCGTGAATGGCATGTTCCTATTGGGGGGAACATTCCCACTTAATTAATTCATAGCAAAGATATGGTCCCAACATGGCCAAGCTGCATGCTGAATTTGTAAACACTTTCTTAAATAGCTTTGGATTTCTGGTTTTCCACGTTGTTTCTCAGCGCACCCATACCCCAGCAACTGACTTCCAGAAAAATACCAAAGAGCATAAGTAACTATTATTACTATTGAATGCAATTGTTTTTCCTCAAATTAAGTGCAATAGTTGTGTAATGAGTCCCAAACATTTTGAGGTTTTACTCTTCCATCCATCTTTTATCTTTCGAGAAAGAAATGCTCAGTGTTCATTGAGGTTAGGCACATTAACAAATGCGGTGGCAATAATGTTGTTACTATATCTGTTGCTGCTAGAAGCGTGTATAATTAAAATGTGCTCCTCATTTAGTTGCAAAAAGGGAAAGATGCTGAAATATTAGTGCCTGTGCTCCTTATGCTGGCTGCATATTGAGTTGATTCTCATTTGAGGATCAAGAATATATTCCTACACACACTGAGGGAGGATGTCCCAGCAGTATTTTAACTCAGTGGAAATAACCCCACATTTTTCTGGCAATGCAAGAAGATGAGACTCAACTTCCAAAGCAATAAACAGTTAAACCATCAAAAAAACACACGTTTGTCTTTTTGCTGTGTCTATGTGTTAGGTCTCTCAAATCTTTTTGTGTTTCTGGCAACTGTGTGTTCTAGTTCTGTGGTCAATAGTTATGAAAGACCAGCAATAATTCTTATAAATATGTTATAAAACCCTATCTTTATCTGAACTTCTGGTTTGAATCTGCTATGGAGCCAGCAACTAAGGCTCAACTTTGAAATGTAACAAGGGTACCTCTTGGTAAAATCTTGGTGTGTTTGATGCCACTGAGAACCATCCCTTTGCCAGTAATGACGTGGTTAAGATTCTTATGGTGTCAGAATGGTGCAGTGAGAAAGCTGCCTCCTTCTCTAAATCCTCACTTTGAGCTGTTGTTTTTTAAGGCAAATGTTGAAAGGTGTGATGCTGGTTTTTAGCACACTGTTTTGAGAAATGTAAGCTTCCCCTGAGGGAGGGATGGAGACGTACATCTAGAGAAGTGCCAGCATCAATCTGCAGGAAGCATCGCTATGTACTTATCACCAAAGTACTTGTCCACTTCATTACAATAATTTGCTAGAGAGAAGCTTCACATAAAAGGAACACGTTGACTTCTTCTAAACCTCCAGCTAGAGGTTTAAACCTCCATACAGAACCACAACATCCCCAGCTGCATGGCAGATACTCCAGGACTGGCAGCTATCTACATCCTAGCTGGCCTGGTCATGGGCATGGCAGTCAGGAGTTACCAAATGGAGCTGCCTTGCTGCAGCGAATGTTGTTTCCCAGATTTAATAGAAAAAACGAATCCTGTGGTAGCTGGTAAGACATGGTGAGCATGTCTGCTGTCTCTCCACAGAAGAGCTGCTTAGAGTCCTTAGAGAAAAGGTACTATCAGTCCAAAACCAAGTTCTTGAGAAGAATGGAGTATGAGAGTCACCTTCCCTGTTCCCTGGTGCAGCACCAACCACCCGCAGCTGCTCTTCCTACAGCAGCACTGCCAGAAGCAGCAGCAGCAGCAGCAGCTGGGGTAAAAGTGCATTCTCTCCCATTTGCTTTTTCCCTCAGATGGGCCCCCCATCCTTGTTTGAAGCTCTGCAGGTCACGTGTACCTGACCCACGTCAACACTGCTGGCTGCGGGAGCGAGTGGCTTTCATCCTGGCTGCATTGGCTGCCACTTGACCTTCTTAAAAATGAATCTCTATTTTGCTTTAGAACAAATAACCACCTTCCAGAGCTTCTGCAATATGATCTCCTAGAGACAGCTACTGCGCTGATTGTATAACCTGGACACTGCACGCATGATTTTGGATGTGTTTTGATTTTGCCAATTATTAATTTTATAATGAGTCCCTCAGGTCGCTTATTAATGGACAGCTTACAGAGGAGGCCTGGGTTACTGTTTATCACAGCCCTCAATACTTTGGCATCCCTCGAGTCAAATTTAGCTCTCCAGCTTCTGCTTGCCAAGTTAAAGCCTTTAGCATTTTTATAATCTCCAAACACACGTTTCTTCATCTCTCGGACTCGGTCTTGGTGATTCAGTAAGCGTTCGCTGTTTGAAATCAAACCATGATGAAATCTCTTAATAGTCATTCTATGAAAATATTTTGTTTAAAAAACACTCAAAACTTAATTGGAATGAAAACACCAGCAGCTGGATTGTAGTTTGAAGCCATAAGTCTGAGACGCAGCTGGAACAGCAGGAATCAGAGACACTTCTAAATCTTCCTCTTCCTACAGGAATGTTTCAAGGCTGCTGCGTTTTGGCAGGCAATGAAAAGCACCCACTTGGGTTCAGCCTTCTTTGACCAACATCGTATGCTGCTGTCACATCTGTCACTTAGATTTGCAGATAGCTGAAGAGCACAAAAAAAGGGCTGTATCTTTTCCTAAGTTCCACGAAGGGTGCTCGTGAACATGAGCCAAAGCATCGTTACTGCCAGCTCTGAATAATGACTTTAGTAAAGAAATTCATTTCTTCTCAGCTCCTCTAATGAGACTTACTAAAAGATATGATGTAAAAGAAGATTATGGATAAGTTGTTAATTGGATGAGCTGCATTTGTTCTTTATCTGCATTGTCTGGCTCTTAGCTTCGTCCTAAAACTGAGATCTAATTAAATTAATATAAACATTCATGAACTTCCTAGACAATTTGTGTCGTATTTTATTTACACTAGGTCAGTTATCCAAACGATTTCAGATTGTGCATATGCACAGTGGTGTCCCTGCTATGAGTTCAACTGGCAAAATGTTGAAAGTTTTCAGAACAGTTCTCTGTTCAATTTCTGCTAGATAAAATTCCTTCCACCCCAAGAGCTAATTGATAAGGACGGAATTAAGTGCCTGGAGGCATTGCCTTTGCCTAGAAGAGTGAATTTTGGCATGCAGCATATCGGTATCTTGTTTATAGCTGAAAACATTGGCTCTTCAATCTGATCAGTAGGACATTTTGTTATAACGAGCAAAACAAATTTATGAAAAATGTAGTTTCAACACTGATGCTGTAAGAGGTGGATGCAAAAAAAAAACAACAACACAAAAACAGCCACAAAACAACCCTTAAATTAATGCAAATGTATTGGAGCAGCTCATTGGATGTTTACTTTTGAGTTACGACAAGCAAGCTATCTGAATGCCTATGACATTTCTCAAAATTACAGACACAGTAATACTATCTAGGCACATAATGCAGCACGAGTGTCAGCAGCCTCATGAGTTGGAGAGGAGGCAGTCCCTGCTCCTGGAGGAGGCACCCGGCTCTGCCAGCAGCAATGCAGCAACTCCACTGAGCAACCTGGAAGTTTAAAAAGGCCTCGAGAGGCAATTAGCCATGACTGCAATCTTAACACTGCTGACAGGTCTTTTGTTTTATTTTGGTTTCTGATAACCTGGCATGAAAACTGAGATCAGGTGGTCCTAACCAGCTAACTGCCGTTGCAATGCAATGTAAATGATTAAGGATATAAAGCAGACTTTCAGCGTGAAGGAATTGTCCTTGTTTGAACTCTTACAGAACCATCTAATTATTTTAAGACAATTACAGCTATGAGACTAAGGGTAGCTGGAGCCAACATGTTTTAAAGTAGAAGGGGAAAGGGTATCCACTGTTACTCTGGGCCACTACAATACCTTACAATACCATAAATAGATTCTTAGAAGACAAAGCATGCTCTGTACACAAGTGTTGCTTATTCTTTATCAGCAGTATTATTTCTCTGTAAATGAGATAGAGATGACCTGTGGGTAAGGGGTTTTGGCTATCTTGACTGCCTATGTCAAGCAAGACCAGCCCACGGCCACAGAGCAATTGTCTCCTCATGGACAGGAGTATGTCTGGTGCAAGCAAGACATCCCACAGCTCTGCATTGCCTACCTGCATTGCCTCCGTGCTGGTGCAAACAGTGCTCTGGCCAAAGTTGTCCAGATGAGGAGAAACTCCATAGCAAATATGAGCAAGTCTGTTGTAATAGTTGACAATTAATTCTGGAAGGGCTTTGTGGTTCTTTTTTTCTTATTTCTTAATTTATTTTTTATTTTTTATTTTTTTTCAGCCAGCTGCCAAACCCTGTATTGTGAAGATGCCTTTCTGAACAATGCTGAGGACAGAAGGATTCTCTCATGCGTTTGGTGATGTGAGATGGCCACAGATCAAATGTGGTTACGAGCTAGAGCTGGCAAATATTTGCCAAAAGAGCTGAATATTTATTTGGATTTTGAACAGAATTCACTTTGGCCTTGTTCTCTCTTCTTTGTCACTCTCACACTATGAGTCCTGAGTTCTTACCATCTCCGAACATTTAGAAAAACAACCTTTCAAATCATTGGCTTCAGCAGATGTTACATTTTGTGTTTTCTTTTTTTGCATCAGAGCTTCTCACCCAGGCCTCTGGAAAGAAGAGAGGTAAAAGCACGTGCAGCAGTTCTGGCTGAATGCAACAGTGATAATGACTTAGGGGTTAATGTTGATCATTTTGCCTCAAAAACATAATGTAAGATTAATTTGGGGAAAGAGAAGTATAGGGAAATACAGCTGATCTTCCTTTTGCTGAATTTGACACTTTGGTCTGAATGGGGTAGAAGAACTGGTAGCAGTACGGAAATACCATTGGGGAGGTGGGGTGGGGAGCAGCTGTGTATTTACAAGTATGTGTCACAGCTTTAGCATGGTGTGCCCAGCAGTTCTGCAAGAAGTCAGATGGCGAATGAAGGGGTAAAAGGAAGATATCAGAACAGAAATCCTGGCCTGTTATTAATAATGAGAACATCCAATTAGGTTTCGATCTGTCCCTGGATTCCCTACGTTCAGGTAAACTAAATCTGTCAAATATTTTGTTATATCAAATATTTGTTTGAGCAATCATGGAGTTTGTTCCAATCCTAAATAAGCACATGTAGAAACAAACAGGCATTGTTTTCAAAGATAGTTAACCGTCAAATTGTCAAAAAGAGAGCTCCCAATTACAGCCTGGGAAACATGCTTTCCTTTATCCTTCTGGAGTAGCCACATTCACAGTCCCAGATAAGCTTTATGTTGCAGAGTAGAGCATTTGGAAAAAATAAATATTTTAATACACATATCTCAAAGCTAATGAACAAGCTCTCACTGGAATTCAGATGTCATGTCATCATTACACTGATCAGCTATGATGTGTTCAAGGCACAAGAATCTTTTCCTGAGGTCGTATTAAAAGTTAGGTTAAGGAATCGTGGAATGGTTAAGGTTGAAGGGGACCTCTGGAGTACCTGACCAAATAATGTTTTTGCATTACCAAGGTAAATGAGAGCATCAGCAAGTATAAATGAACATAGCAATATAAACGATTAATGAGGAAGTCTGCATCAATACACACACAGAAAGTCTGCAAATTGGACTTTATTTTGTGTGGAACTTTCCTATATCATGCTTCTAAAGGAGGATTAAGTTGTTATTACGGTTTCTGGTTGTGGCTATTTGATTACAAACTAACTCTGTCCTAAAAGAAGCTTTCTTTAACATGAATGGTACATTTGGTATTAAAGATTATCTTCTGTTGTGAAGATATCAAGTAATCAGCAAACCTCCACCTCACTATTTTGAGTACAGCCTTGAGCATAATGGGTTCTAAAATCTGTTCCAATGGCTATTGGAAGACAGTGTAGCAGGAGGCATGCACATTGTCCAATAGCTCAGGGGAGGCAAGATTATTGCTTTTAGAGTTATTTTAAATTAACTCTTATAGGTGTAGTGTTTGAGGAACAGCTTAACTCCTATCAGTGCTGGACTACATGTAAAGTCTTCATTGCATCTTTGATTATGTAAGCAAAATTATGTTAATGACTTTTCTGGGTATGTCTAATTGGGAGAAAAAGAGCTCAAAACCCAGAAGCACCAATCTACTGCTGTCTTCCAGGTGTTATAGTCAGATTTCAAGTACTAGTTTGAGTCAATACTCTCAGAAGCAATATTGTAAACTCAAGAAGCATTGCAGTAGTCCTTCTTTTTATAAGTATGCTGTAGCAGTTGATAACATTTCCCACACAAGCATTAAACCACTGTTACAAGTGATTTTGTGACCTCCTTGCCATATCCCTTTACTTCATCGTTAGATCTTTCTGCCATTTGCACATCTTTCCTAATCTAAAGCTATTATCTTAATTACTATTAGTCAGTTGAGAAGTACCTGCCCAGTATGCTGCTGCAAAACAACATAAATACCAAAAGTATTTGCTGAGAGTGGGATTAGGTGTATTTTAGAGTGGATGTGTGTGCTTAGTGTCTTTAATAAATTCTCTCATGTAATTATGACTGTTTAGGTATTGGTAAGTCTTTCATTTTTTTGAGTTTTTGTTTTGCTGACATTTTCCTTGTGAGGAACTTGAAATGCCATAGAGCAACAGAGAAATCTGCTTTTTCATCATTTCTGATTCAAAGGAAGCATTTCCTTTGCTATTTTCTTAAAAATCATAAAATAAAGAAGACATAAAGGATATTTTAAACATACTATTTAAAAGTTACAGTAGTTACTGCAGCTCTAAAATATCTAAAAGTCAGTAGATCTCACACTCCATTTAGCAGAATGGTAATCCCAGTTCTTTGATATTTCCCATCCCAAAAATGATAGTGAGATTTCCAAAGCAATGCTCAGAAGGTCAAGAAGCTTCTGAAATCTGGGGGCTGTGAAAAAACTCTGCAAAGAGCAGCTGCCTCTTGTTAGGCATTTTGGTGCTCAGGTTCAGCAGGTGCAAGGAGTGGGTGGTTTAGTAATGGCAGAGGGGTTGCAGCTGGGTTGCTGCTGGCTGGGGTACCTCCCTGGTGGGATTACTTCACTATGGTGTGGGGATGTAGCAAGCAAAGTGTAGTAGCAGCTCTTCTGGAGAGTATTGGTAAGTGTGGGTTATGGGGTGAGGTCTAGCAGGGGAGCGGGTAGGGCTGCATCCAGGCCTTGCTCAGGGAAGGGCTTTTGTTGAGTTGTTTGGAGAGAGGCTATGAGGAGGCGTAGGAAAAACTCTGTGTTTTCCTGGAGCAGCTGGCTCCTCTTTTTGGTAGCAGTCCTTCTTTTGTGCCTGCTTATGGCTGTGTGAACCTACAGTGTGAGGAGCACACGAGGAGCAGCAGCATGAGCCAGCTGTTAGCCCATGCCAGCTAAGGCACCAAGGGCCTCCGTTTCCTGTGGTCACTCCAGCCTTGTGCTTTCTGCGTGAGCTAATTTGTCTCTTAGTTATTTTGGTTCTCATTATTATTTCTCCTCTTTAACAGGGGAACAGGCTTGAAGGTCAGGCACGTGTCGGCTGCCTGATGGTGGGGGTGAGAGCAGAGCATCAGGCTGGAGGAGCTGCCTTGCGCTGTGCCACGTCCACCTGCCCTGAGGTGAGTGCCCATGCGTCTGCAGACCGCTGTGTGAACATGCTGCGAGTCTCTGCATCCTTGGGGGCTGTGCTTTAGCTGTTGAGAGCTCGGTCAGAGTTTGCATGGGGTGCTCCTTCTGCTGGCTGCCAGCCCAATGCTGTGATGTTTTTATCCCACATCGCTCTGTTGGCACCAAGCAGGCGCTGGCAGCAGCCGTGTTTGGGGCACGGTGCAGCTGGGCTTCGTGGCGCCTGCTGGGAAGGACCTTTGAAGTGTTTTGCAGAAGTGTTTGTTTCTGTGAGATAGTGCTGAGTCCCTGGGCTGGAGAATAAGCACTCTGGGATGTGCGTGGTAAAAATCGTAACATCTGATGACTTCTTTAGCAGCGAAGTGTTTGAATCATCTCCTACCAGTGCTTTCTATTTGATGAAAATTTGAGTTTTGTATGTATTTTATTATGAAAGCTATTTATAGATCTTCACTTGTTGTGTTGCGGTACAGTTGTGTTTCTAAGCACCTATTGGTTTGTTCCTTTAACTTCTGCTGATGGAAAACTGACTTTTGAGTCTGACAGCCACTGAGGGCTGGGCACTGTGGCAGTTGTGTACTCCTGCGGTGTCACCAAGCTGTTCTGCCACCCTACGGGGCAGTTCTTATGATATGCTTCTGAAGGATGGGCTTGTGAATGTCAATAATGCTGCCTCGTTCCAGCTAGTTAGAACTCGCAAGTAAGGAGGCATTGGTTGGTCCTGTTTGTTTGCTGAGTCAGATTTTATCAACTTCTCTTTAATTTATGGTGCATTCTGTTATAAGCTTCCAACTATTGCTGTGACACACTTTCTAAGAATACATACAAATACTTGTTTCCACAGATCAGTGTGTCTAGAGCATTCAAAGATAAGTGCCATGCATGTACAAACTGTAGCCAGTATTTAATGTCAGGAGTAATACTAGACTTTATTTCTGTTCTGCATACCCTTCTAGCCCGATCCTGGTTTTAATGGCTCACTATGTTCCAATTACATTCCTATTCCAGCTTCAGGGAGTGTTGGGGAGGTGCTCTACTAGCATCTGTCTGCAAACAGCTTTGGCAGAGCATTGTGAGCAGGGCAGTGCTGCTGTCCAGGCACGGGCAGGATGGATTAGTGGAGCCAGATTTGCTTGTAGGCAGTGCTCAGAAGGTATAGGTCCTTGTAATGGAGGTGAGCAAGAAATGCTGCACTCAGACCTGTCCTCTTGTGAGGAGCTACAGGTCAGTATATCACTTGGCCCTGGGGGCTTTGGCAGAAAGAAGCTCAATATAGGGGTTTGAGAGATCTTCTCAAACCACACAACTTGTAGGAGGTTTTAATTAAATGTAATAAGCACTGCTGTCATGCTGAAGGAGGACAAAGGGTGATCAAGCCATGCAAGAGCTGCCCCTGAGCTCCATGGCTACTAGTGGGGCAGAACCAAAATATGCCTGTAGTGCCTATAACAGGTGCTTCTACTGTCCCTGTCGAGTGCTCTCTTCAGATCATGCTGTCTATGAGGTACATCAGAATTAAGAATTCAGTTCCTTCCTGAAGAACCCCGGTTTTGATCCTGTGCTTCCTTACATTTGGTTATTGATTGCATCTAAGTGCTACTTTGTGAAGTGCATGCTAAGTGAAGGAAGATGCCCTGTTAAATATAGGGCCGTAAACCCTAACTTCTGGATTTGTGATGAATCTTTCTCATAAGCTATCAAAGTGAACATGGAGGTCAGAGAACTTAAGTAATGACTCCAGTACACCCTGGTCAGTCCATGTAGCTTTGAACTGCACTTGGAGGAAGTTGCATTCATTTTTTGCTGTGACAAATGGATGTGAAATCCGGCTAAACAAATTCATGTTCTCTTGAGGACCAGATGCTTTTCTGACAGTCAGCAAGGCCCGTGCAGCTGGTCATCTTGTCCCCTAAACCCATCCCTTAGATTGGAGGGATGTGTACCACACCACTGTGTTGAGCTCATCTCTCAGCTTCTCATTGTATCCTGAAACTTGTGTGATCCTATTAAACCCAATTGCTCTGTTGGAATGCTCAACAAACAGTTATCAGGCTGTCTTATGTGCTCACTTTGCTGTTTAATTTGCTAATAATATTTCAGTGTGTAGCTAGGGAAGTGAGCGGGATTGTCTGACCTCCTGACCTCACAGCTGTACTCAGTGAAATGTATAGTTCAATGATTTCTTTTATACAAACCTGTGTTTGGTTAATTTTAGAAATAATATTGAGTTTTCACAGGAATGAGTCGGAGGCACAGTATGTTCCAAGTGGCAAGTTAGCAAGAAAGCTTTCTCAACTGTACTGAAATAACTTGGCTTTTGACAGGGCATAAATATTGTTTATGGCTGTCTGTTCTTATCATTGTGAACATGGTTAAATTTGTCATTTTTAACTAAGCTTTGCTGTCGTTCTTTGAGTAATACCCCATGAAATAGAATAATATCCCATGAAAATAGAATTTCAGTATGTTATAATCTAATGCTGACTCTCAAATATTTCAAGACTGAGAGACTTGGGTGAGCTATTCTGCAATAGAAGTTCTTATGCTGTAATGATGCGTCAGATCAGCTGACAAATGGTTCCCTTTGCATTTGAGCAATGCACGATCACTTCGGTCCTGTTAGGGTTCTCTGAGAATCCCATTCCACTGAAAATCACTCTATATACAATTCTTTCAACTTTTACTTGTGCTTCTCAGTGATAAGTTATAAAACAAAACAACTGATAGTGTGTGTCATACACTGCTGTACCAGTGTGAGTGATGAGCAGTGCATAGGTGTGTAGGGAAGGTTCGTGTGTGTCAAAGTTGGAACCTCTTAAAAGGATTTTGATTTTGGAAGATACCCAGGGACCAGGACCAAGACCTCAGTCTTAGGCAATATTAGGCAACATCTTGGTCAAATCTTCCAGCTATCCAATCTGCAAGGTGAATGCTGTGGCAACTGGGCAAAAAGCAGGTTACTCCTGGGGCTCGGGAGAAATCCGGAATAAACCAACATCCCTATTCATCTCTAGTATTGTCATATGCTTGACATGTTTCTTTATACAGTACCTAGTAAAATGAGACTTTACAAATTGTATGGCTACAATAATTAGCATTACATAGTCAATAAATCATGCAAGAAATTTGGTATCTGTATACTTAATCTAAATTTGTTAACACTGGCAAGATAGAATACATTTTGACTCTATGCCGACACTTGAATCTGGAACACAACTCAGAAATTTGAGGTTTCTTCATCCAGCTGTGTACATGTGCCTTGTTATCTAATACTTTAATTGCTAACTAAACAGCGGGTAGTAGAGAATATACTGTTCTATGTCAATATTTAAGCAGGGCTTTACTTATGGCTTAAGTTTATTCACCTTGGAGAGAGAATTTTTGCTTCGCTTGAATAATTGGGCAAAGAAAAAGCAGGGTTTCAACTTGCTCCTGTGGTCTGTACTTACTGTAGGCGAGTAGAAAAGTATGTGAGCTATTTCTGTCATCCGTGTCTTTCAGGTTCAGAGTTTTTGGAAAGCTCAGGAGCTGTTGAGGCCTCTCAGACATCTTACCCCTTCTCCTTTCCCTGCCCAGTGGATGTGGCAAGTTAAACTATCTGGCTTGTTTCTAACAAGTATTTGCCCAAACTCCTAAAATTCTTCTGCAGAGGAAATTTGCGATCGTTGTTCTCTCTCCTTCCCATCACTTTGTGAAAAGCTGAAAATGTAGATAGGGACTTCTGTGCTATGACCATAAAGCCATAAAAAACTATTGCAATGACAATTAAGGAGATGTTTTAAAGATTTGAAGCCTGCCCTGTGCGGAGGTTCTGTTGGGATAGTTTTGGCTGGAATCTGTTCACGTGTTAACAAGAGTGATGTCCTTTTAATACCCTGCATTCACAAACACATGGTGGGATTAACAAACCAAATCTTGAGGAAGTTGCATTCTTTGATCATTTCCTTGTGCTTCCTGAAAGCATCTGCTGAGCCAGTCTTGCTTCAGACTTCCATTTACATGCATGGATTGAACTTGCAGTATCTTCTTTTCAACAGTTTGTGTTATGTTGGAATGGGGAATAAATAGCAAAAACAAACCCACAGATTAAGGTACAAAAGGGATATTCAGCTCTTAGTGTTTTTGTCTTATGAAATAAGACAACACTGTAAACTGAATGTAGCATACTTTAGCTATGCTTTGCATCACAGGATCATAGAAACTAGGTATCAAGATGCCAGGCTGTTCCTTGTAATACAAGTCTCATTATTAGAGATAATAATTATTAGAGATAATGGCTTACAGCCATGCCTACACTAAGCGGAAGACGTTAGCAAAAAACACATACACCATGACTTTAAAGCTACTCACAATAACTGAGGAGAGGAAGAAGAGGCAGCAGGCTTTGAATGAAGAATTTTTTCCTGTGTAGAACAGTTGCACACATGCCTTTATAATCTCTGCTAAATCAGACCAGGGTTGTTTGGGAAGCGGACTGGAACTTGTCCATAGATCTCCTGGATGACACAAGACCCTAAATAATTCTGTTGAGAGGAAATGGGAACAACTGTTTCTCAGTAGTGTCTGGGGTCTACCTTCTTTTTAGTGTGGCATGAAAATACAATGGGAAGTGGAGTGAGCGTTTGGGCTGTGCCTAGTAAGCAGGACAGCAGTTTGCAGCCTTTTTCTCAGCCAGATCTCAGTTTTCTTTCAAGGTGAGTTTTGGAAACGTTTTAGTTAGTCTCAAGCTGTGGCAAATCCCATCCTGGCAGTTGTTTGCAAAATAATTTTTCTTCCATATCCGGTCTCTAATCCAGATTTTCCAGTAGCTCAGAGCAATTATTACTGACAAGTCCAATGCCAAAGCAATCCCAGAATGCTACATTTAAATACATAATTGTTTTATAGTCACTCCAGTTCTTCTGTTTTTCCAGTAGGAGTATTTATGAAAGGGTACTGCTTATTTTGCCAGGACATTACATTATGGTATTATGTGCCATGTAGTCATGTTGCCTGCTCTGAGGATAAAAATGAATTCTGCAGTTTAAGGTTGCTTAACCTGAAGGTATAAAACATTTTGTTCATCTTCCCTGTCTCTCTATCTACCAGGTGCAAGACCAGCTTAAGTCTGAGATCCTTTTTATTATACTTAAAAACTGCATTTGGGATCTTTACACTGTGTTTTTTCTTTTTTGGAAGAACAAGCAATAGGAAACTGTCCTGTAAGATAGGTTGTTCTCTTATGATCAGACTAAACATTAATGCTTTGGGGAGAAAATTACCAAACACTGATTAGAACAAGGACTATGGGATGTCATCTAAAAGGGTGAAATTAGAAAAAATATGTCCAGATGTGAAAGAATGAAATTTGTTTGGTTACAGAAAGCTCAAAACCACTTTCTGTATCCTGTCGTATTCCTATAGCACTAATTCTAGATGTAATTTTTTTTCCCTTAATTCTTCTCCCCACTTTTGAGTATTGGCAGGCTGCTAAGAATCATGTACTACACTGTGCCAGTTGTTCTCTATCATTCTTGTGATAATATTATCCCTGTAATATGGTCAAAATAGAGTCTATGTGTCATGTGTGGATGTACATTTACATGGCATGCTTTCCTACATATCCTCATAGTTATGTTCAAAGGGCTTCTCTAGTGCTGAATGGTATTTTCTTCTCCCTTTTCTCAAATAACAAATCTGAATGTAGTCTTCATAGGTGCAGAATTCTCTTTATCTTCCCTATGTGTTACAAACAATTCTTAGGCAGTTTATTCTGGATAATGGAATTTAAAACAAATGGTTTAACTTGAGAGGTCTATCAATTAGGATCAAAATCAAGCCAAACTCTGTGTTCCTTTGAGACTTTAATCAGCCACTTTTGCATTTAACTGCAATTTTGGCAGGCTAGAGGAAGGAAATGGGGATTTTAAAAAATTTCATATCAAGGTGAACTGAAAAGAATTTGAGACAAAAGTTGTTTTTGGCAGGTAGAGCATCTGAGTTACAACTGTCAAATGTTTTTTGGAAATGCCAGGGGTTTTTATTTACTTACTTCTTTTACAGTTTGCTAGGCTCCTTTAGAATTTCAGTGACATGCTCCCTTTTGGACCACATCCTGCCTAACATCTCATCTACCTACTGTTCCACTCCAGTGCACCTGCTTCATGGAAGGCTTTGTAGATGTTTGAAAAGTAACATACCCAGTATCCCTCCCCCTTAGGTAAATGTCCCTACCTGGGTTGTATTTCCTACAGCAGCTATGCACTACAGTCTCTCTGACTTTGACCTCGCTGCTTAGTATCACAAGCACAGCTTTGGCCAAATGCATCGTTATCAAATGTCTGTCCTCTTCTGATTCATCCACTGAAAAGCAATGGTATGGTTCTTAATCTAGAAAGTGGCTGTTTGTCATTATTATCCACTATACTTTAAACTTATTTAAGTGTTGGAAACCTCAGAAGCCACTATTCCAGTTGCTTATAATGTGTTCTTTGTTTTCTGCTCAGCTTATCTTTAGGTACAATACAATCTTAAGGAAGCACACCCACTCCCTAATGTTTTCCTTGGGAGCCAGAAATGTGTGCTCCAGTGTATTTGTGCAGTTGCAAGTAAAAGAGAAGTGTATGTTATGAAAGCAGGAGGGGTGGGGGATGGTAGTGGAGGGATGCAGGAAATTATATCTGGATTAAAAACAGAGTAATAAGAGTATCTGATTCAAAAGTGTGCAGCTGAAGCAAAAAAATCTCAACTAGCAAATGCAGAAATGCTGAGCTTCCCTTGTTTGATGGATGACTTTTTAAAGGCTGGTACACCTTGTATTAGTACAGCCAGTCTGCTGAAGTTCAGCCGCTAAAGTGAAACTAACCATTGTTCAAATACTTTTGTAATGAGAGTATCTTGTTTACTTTAATGGTTTCCCTTCCTAACAGGCATGCTGTTTGTTCCTAACCTGCAGTGATTCTCCTTCCTTTTTCTAACGTTTCTAAAAATGTCTTTTTCCTCAAATACATGTGTTCTTTGAGAATTTTTTGAGAAGAATAGTTTAACTCCTTATTTTAGCTATTGCTTTGTACGTAGAACGCAGCCAAAAACCCAGTCTGAATGTGAATTCAAGCTTGTACATAGATGAGCCCTCCAATGGTTCCTCTGTAAGAGGACAGCAGGCCATTACTATGTTATCACCGTGGGTAATTCCCCCTCCCCAGCCCCAAGGTTCATACTTTCTGCTCTGAATATCTTGCTGCTCTTCAAAACTGCATGGGGCCAAGGCATCGAAGAAAGCAATTGAAAGTCCATGACCTTGAAGTCATGCGTATGCTTTACATCCCTCTTTGAAACAAACAACAGCAGAAACCAAACTGAATTTTATAGAGGCTTCACCTTGGTGAGCTGCTGACACAGTCTGCCCAGAGAGATGAGCAGAGATGAGCTGGCCCAAAGCTTAGCAACAGCTCTGAGCATCAGCCGTGTGCTTTGCTAGAATGGCATCCATCATGGAGATGGTGGGGATATGGCAGCATGGTTTGTCTTATCTTCGCTTTCCTGGCAGTTGTGTGTTCTCATACCTAGACGACTGGCTCATTAAAATAAGAGTGTTACTGCCGAGCATGAAAAAAAAATAGACAGCCTTTTTTTAAGACTTGAATTTATAGCTCAGTGTTGTAATCGGGTACCACAAGTTCTTTCACAAGCCACCATAAAACAAGTTTCCTCACGAGAGGATGGGGGAGGGGGAGTAAAGAAGCGAATATGCTGTTGTCCATTAAACAATTGTGAATTTCTAGTTTAATGCAAGCTGAAGGGAAAGCGGGGACCTAGCAGTAAATCATCTGTGCAGCTCTCAGCCATAAAGTTTCTTGAGCAGTCCAAAGTGCCAGGACTTGTTTGGATGACTTATTCTTAGACAGAGGGGGATGGAAGAAAGTTTATAATACAGCTGCAAACTTTTGCTGTCTCTGGTGTCATTGCTGTTTATATTATGTGATAATGTGCTACAGAAACCTCCTCTCATTTCAAAGGTGACATTTTCCTCTCTGACCTTGTACTGAGATAATTTCAACCAGCCCACAGAGCAGAAAGCTGTAATTGTCCAGCACTGGTACGTGTCGGTTGGGTCCTTACAGGGAAGGAGGGATTTGGTATGTGTCACAGCAGCAAAGCCTGTCAAGCATAGTTGGGGTAAGGAGAGAGAACTGTGAGTCTTTCTGGGTTTGGATCAGGCCCTGAAGTACTTTGATGGCAGCAGATGTGGGTGTGGGTTGGTATCCAGGTGAGGCAAGTGGTTAAGGTAACACTTGGTGCTGAGGTTGGAAGGAAGAAGGATGCCAGTTGGCTTGGGAGGCCCAATGTCCTCTTGTAACTTGCTACTCTGAAAAGGCTGCAAACCTAAATCATTAGCTCCATTTGGCTGATGCTGATATTTTCTTGCTCATCTCAACTGACAAAATACGATAAAGAAGTTCTGCCACTGTAAAATATTTCAAATAGTTCTTACTAGAAACTGCATACTGTAGTAGAAGGGTATATTTTCAGAAGGAAACAGCACTTCTGTTTAGTGATGTGGCATTGCATCTGATATCAGGAGGCCTTGGGGAACAGATCACAGCAATGTACGCATGCATTGATCTGCTTATGCAGATGGCCACTGCCTGAGCTGTGCAAGTGCTGATGTGTAAGAAAAATGCTACTGCAGAGCAGCATGAGTTGCCCAGAGTAACATGACATAGTTCACCTGAACGTAACTACATGTCCCTCATAAATCTGAGCTTGGGCAGATTCTTCCTTCTGGAGAGAGTCAAGGGGGAAGAAAAAAAAAAGGCCTTTCTTCTGCACAGGAGTAGCAAAGAACATTAACACAAGACCACACCATCGCTGCCTTTCCCCAAGAGCCAGCATTAAGATGTGCTGTTCAAGTCAGGAGGGCTTTCAGGAGTACAGATATTTCATGTAAATGCTTCCTCAGTGTGTCTTGTCTGTTGACATAAGTCAACCGGCAAGTTAGGGGAGGTTAAATGCATCTCAAATGTGTGTTTTGGATGAGCAGCCTGTAAATCTGATGGTTAATTTCCAGTTTGAAGGGGAACTGGGGGGAATTGGAAGAAATTAGGCCTCAATCAGGACAGTATTCCTCTTGCTTCTCCTGTTTGTTCGCCCCCCACTCACTTTCCTGTGTGCAGTTGCAAGAAAGGCACACAGTACCCTGAGACTTCTGACTGAGTCTTAACAGATGAGTATCTTTTAAATTAAATAGAGCTCAGCCTGACCTGACAGTCTTAAATTTCTTAATGGTATGAAATCTACCCTTGAAACAATTTTAGTCCTGTGGTTCTCCCTTCTCCCCTTTTTCTAAGGTATGATTAGTGCTTAATGGACCCTGAAAAGCACCCTTTTTTAATAATTGCCACAGGTTCCTCTCGTCTAGATATTATCTTCAGTTTTCTGTTTTTTCTTGAAACAAACCCCAAAATAATGGGATGCATACTCGGTTTTATGTTCATATATGCTACTATTTATTTTTAGAACCACTTTATACATATATAAACACATGCATATATGCACACACTTTCTTTATGCCAAAAACAATGGACCCCTTTGTGCTGAGCAGAGCTGATAACAAGATATCCATTACGTAGATACCCCGGGGTTTCAGGTGGCAAGAAACACTTTTCATGGAGAAGGACATCTGAATCCAGGGCACTTACTCTGCACACGTGGAGGTGCAGTGGGAGCAAGAGATAACATTCTTGTACCCACTATGTTTTGCTACACAAAGAGCTCAGAAATGATCAAAATATCAGCCTCTGTGTGAATCAGAGCTGGTTATCTGCCTTGTGTTACTTGCTGCAAGCCAGGGACAGAAGTCCTTAGGCCCAGGGCTTTAAGAAAATCAACAAAGCAAAGACCCACGAACTCTGATTTCTGAAATAAAGACTTGTGAGTCCGACTTCAGATTTAAAAAGAAAAATCTGCATCAGTTATGTCTGTCCTTATGGTTACTGAGCACAATTACAAACATTTCCTAGGGAGCTAACTTCAAAACACATTGTCTCTCTCAGAACTCTCCTAACTCAACACAGACTAGGAAATGAGAAGGATGTGAAGTTTTGGGGAGCTGGTAGATGATCTTGTGTGGCAAAATAGTAATTACCTTTCCTAATGATGTTGAATCCCTGTGATATGCTAATTGTGAAGTATTAACATGTGCATCAGTCTACCTAATTATGTTCCTTAGGAATGGGTTAATGTGAAGCTGGTTTTCTCCATAATGGTGCCAAATCCTAATATAAACTGTCCGAAGTTCAGATACTTGTATGTTGGTAGTATATCTGGAACTCATTGCCATAACATCATTATTGATGGAACAGAAATGATAGTGTTCCAACTGAGACTGGGGCTGCACCACCCTTGATAGTACCTGGCAATATTAAGCCAACCCAGTGACAAAAGCTCTCTGCATCAAAAGAGCAGCCACATTCTGCTGAGTTCCTGTTGAATTCCTTCAATGGATGATAATCTCTTTCAATGCACCATATATTATTTTGAATAATGTTCAAACTTTAACGTACAGTAGAAATTCACCTCCATTATATCATTTTTATCTATGCTAATTTTCCAGTAACTGGAACCCCAAGGGCTGGATACTGTCTGATTTTCAGTTCCAAACATCCTAATGGATAAGGACAGATTTAAGGAAAGCTATAAAGGGATTTAAGTAACTATAAAAGATAGATTTTTCATACTCATCTTGCCATTAAGATATTCAAAAGTGTGATGGCATTATTTGTTCTTGTTGTTGTTGTGAAAGAGGTTCAAAAAAACCACCAAAAAACAACTGAGCTAGTGTGCTGTCCTTCTCTGCCTGATCTGTGCCAAATCATGAAAGGTGACTCAGTCTGTTGGTTGAGAGTCCTTCTTCATCCTTATCCTTTAAGCTTCAGTACATGACTCAACAGATAAATATTCATAAACAAAGCAATTTCTCAGTGGTTTTCACTGGATTGTTTAAGTTGGGTGGTGAGACCAGGGAGGTTTTGATTTCAGCAGGTCGAAGTAGAATGCATGGTGATGCTGTTCAGTATGAAGGTGGTGCTGAGAAATTGCTGCCTGGCTATAAGACACATCCGCTGTTTACTTGAATGGGCTCTCCATACTGAAAGCTTTCAGAAATGTTCTCTTTTTTTAGTTATATGGATAATCAGTGCTGTTCTTGAGTATGCTAATATTATGTGATTTAAGTCTATAGAAAAAGTAGGCTAGTAGGTGAAAATTGTTTAGAAGAATAAAGCAGCGAATAACATATAATTTGCTATGGATGAATGGAGGGAAATATGTCCACGTTTAATATCATCTGAGAAGCAGTCTGAGGAGATTTAAGGAATCTAGAAGTCAAGGAATTAATGGTCTCATTAGAGTGTAAAGATGAAGTAATGGTTAATAAATGAAGTACACTAGCAATGAGAGGTGTGGTGCAAAGCCATGAGAAATAAATATCTTTTTTAGTATAGTTTCATTCTTCCATTCCAAAAGCACCTTCTCCTTGATTGTATCTCTATTACTAGTCCCTGACTATTCCCTCTCCTAAATGTGATATCCTTTCAATATCTGAAAGAAGCTTACAGCAACCCATTGAATGGATGCTTACATGTGTATGTTTGGGTATAGATATTTATATTTCAACATGTATAATGAAGATTTTTGGCTCTTTTTATTACTGGCTGCAGATATTTGAAGTATTCCAAGTATTCTCTGCACTGCCGTTTTTAAAGTAATGCTCATGTTTACACATAAATTACTGGTAAGGCCAAGGAGCTTATTCTCACTGCTTGCTGAGAAATGTGAAAAATGTGAATCTGCTAGAACTACTCGCTTTATCTAGTGAGAAATTAAAAACCAAACAAACAGAAAAAATCTTTTATCCTCCCCAATCTCACATGAGAAATGGACACAGTATGCTCTGATATGTTTTACCAGCCCTTGGTCAGAGGATTGAAGGGATGAATGCTGTTTCCATACTGCTCATCCTGAGTGCTGGCTCTGTCTGCAATCACTTTTGTTTTTATTATTTGTAGAAAAAAAATGATGTAATGAGATCAACTGAAGCAGAGGTTTGATGCTGATAATACTGGCCTGTGCAAAAAGTTCTTGTGCATGTAGCTTAATTCTCCAAGTGGGACAGGGCTGAAGCAGAATAAATCCTTCATGCTGCCTACCCTATAGAACAGAGAAGGGGTATCTAAAGAGCATCTACCCCTGTATGCAATGCTTTTCCTTCAGAGAGGAGAGAAGAGCTGCAGCAGGTGTGTTGGAAATTCTCAGCCTGAGTTGCTTTGCCCCTTTAATAAGAAAATCCAGTTTTGAATGATTCATAGCTGGGGTGCATAGTAGAAAGGTTGGAAAAAAATTGCTGTTATCATCTTTGTTTTTATGCTCAGTCTGTACAAAATACATCAGAAATTTGTTGCACTCTCAAATTTCTGGATTGAAACCATGCTCAGTGTAGGCTGCAGATGGAAATGCTCTCAGTGAGGTTGCTGAGAATCAAAAGCATGATTTATAATTGGGGTGGGGCCATTTCAGATAGACCACCTGGACCTGGTACATCGCTCACTCATTGATAACTGCTGTGGTTCATATTTACAGAATTCAGTTTCTTTTTGTGCTTTGAGTTGTTGAACTGACATCACTTCTCAAGTTGTCTTGGTGACCTCAGCAGCTTCTACAGGGGGCAGAGCACTCCTTTTTAAGGGTGAGAGCTTAGTGGGCCTCTCCCAGAGAGCAGATTTGCAGCCACTTAAGTACCTTGGATTTAGTGACTTTAAATATCGCACAACTGACAGTTTCTTGTGGTAGTGATCATAGGACGATAGAAATACCTTCTGTTGTGCATCATGATGAGCTAACATGGCCCAGCATGAACTAGGAGAGCTGCACCTCACACGGTGCTTTATTTGCAAAGTATTTGTGTAGCAGAGCAGTTCTCTGAAGGTGTGACACTGAACTTTGTAATTTTGCATTTTAGCTGGTGCTACTTGCTTTCACAAACCACATATTATAAAACAGACAAAAATAACCTCCAAACAATAATGGTATTAATACTAACTGTTGTTGCAGAGCTCGCCAGCACCCGGTATACAGCGGCCTGTAGCTTTGTCACTGTCCTTCTGTTGGTCAAACCAGCTGCCCCCAGCTAATTATTGGTGGATTTGTAAATAATTCAGCAATCCCATGCAAGGCTGCAGAGTCTGTGTACTTTATGTGGGTGCTTTACCTACAATGCATCAGTATTAGTGCAGTGCTGTGCTGGCAATTGCTGCTCTGATGGTGGGAAGAGGTCCGGTGTATTTCTAGCTCATGATTTGCCCAATGAGAGATTACAGAAGACAAAGAGAAGCAATTGCTTCGTTTCTGCTTTCCCTGGCATGTGTTCCTCTTTGAGGACAACTTCCTAAACAGTTTTGCTACTCTTAATGAGAAAAGCAGTGAGTGTTTATTGTAAATGTTGAACTGTTGGTGGCTCTGGCATAGGCAGAGTGCGGGTCAGCAGCAGAGCCTGCCTGGTGCTGAGGGCAGAGAGCTCAGAGCAGGGCAAAGGAAAACCTTGTGAATGAAATGTTAGCGTGGGGTGGTGAAAGAGCTCGATTTTATTTTGTTTTCACACATTAGGTTTTGTTTAGAGCAGACAAGTACCGGGGAGAGCGTTCTGAAAAGGGGCTTTGTATAGGAGCTGAGGCTCTATCCATCAGATTTGTCATTTCAGGAATGCAGCCAGATGTATTGACTTACTAGCAATTGCATTGGTGCCATCTGGCCTGCTGGAGGCTGTATTAAAGATGGAAAAAACTGAGCAGAAAGAAGTGAAATTTGTTCATCATACCATTACCCTAGCTGCTTGTTTAAAGAGGGGAAAAAATGTGACTTCTTGGCGGGGGGCATTCTGTTTGAAAATAAAATATAAAGTTTTTGCGACCACGAGATTCAAAACCAAGTGCTGGTGTTTATAAGTTGACTTGAAACCCGGGCCTCTCTGTTGTCATTTTGTATTTTTTGAATGGAAAAATACTCTCAAATCTTACTGTTCTGAGTCAGAGAGTGAAGAACAGCCCAAGCCCCTGCCTGGACCACTGTGGCATTTATACTTGCTTGTTCTCAGCTCTCTGCAGCAGTAGTTTTGTTCTCTGAATGCTGGGCCTCTTCCAGGAGCTGAGGTTTGGATGTCCTGAACTTTCTATTGCCACCCTCTGAGTGCCTTTGTAACCTTTGCAGTGTTTCTTTTCCAACGTACATCTTCCGTGCTTTCCAAACAGAAAACTTGTTCCTAGTTGCTAACAGAATATCATCCTTTATTTTTATACATACCCTCACAAATGCTCTTATTTTAACAAGCAAATACAGGACCTTAAGCACTTCCACATGCTTCATTTAACAAGGTGCTTTTCTTAACACTTGTTTGAAATCAGCTGGTGTTATATTTATTCATGTATTCTTAATTTTGGTAATAACAAAACCCTTTCAGTCTAGGAGTGCACTACAGCCCTAGCAGTGCACTAAGGCTGTACTGCACTCCTCAGCTTTTTAGAAGTGTGACTTTTATGCCTATGCTCATATCCAGTTGTTCAGTCAGTCTCTCTGAGCCAAAGGCTGGGTCTGCTGCCTTTCTGGACAGCGATTCTATTTCTATCATAAGAGAGAGATGTGGGGCTGAGCCTTCTCCCACTGAACTTGATGAGGAAAGTCAAAGTTGGAAGTTCTCCTTTAAGAGGCTACAGAACTGTTCCTTGGCCTTTTCTGCATTTATTGAAGGTCAGAAGAATGATTTTATTAGTTAAACCAATTATGTGCTATATTAGGATATTATGTAAAGTTCTTCAGAACTTTCATAGATGTTAAAGTTAATATACTGTCACAATAAAAGTTGCTTACAATTACTGACAAAAATGGAACAATGGAAGAGTTTCCTTTGTTTTTCTCCTCTATTCTTTTTAAGTCTTTTAGTTTTGTAATTTAAGATAGAAAACCCCCAAGGGCAGGGAAGTGGAACTTAGTAAAAAGCTGAACTACTTGTGGGTGAAGTCAGTATTATAGCACTCCCAAGCACATGTTTTTAGAGGAACACACAATAGTTCTAGGATTCCTACAACCATGAAACCTCCTTTCTAGCACTGCCTGAGTCCTTTCTGTGTGTTTTTAACTTTTTCCAACATGAAGAGAAATATTGGCACCAATACTGGAAAAGTCAACAGTGACCAAATACGCTTAAAGGAAGATGTAATGTTCTTACTCATAGCAAGTCATCGAGCTATATGTGACAAAAGACTCAATTCAACTCTCATTAAAGGAAGACTCTGAGCTGCACCTAGCTGGGACAGTCCTGGGAAACATCCCGTGTCTGAGCCCTGTTGTGGTGCTTCATCTTCTGCATTTTGGGGTGGTGCTTACCATGTGCTTATTGCAGCTCCCTGGATCAGGATGGAAAGGCACACTTTAGCTTTTAAAATTGGGGTTGACCTGAGCAGTTGCTGCTTCAGCATACGTGGCTATGTCAGTGCCTTGGGTCTGCTCAAGAGCACCAGGAGGTTCACAGAATCAATGGCTTGTGCTGGAAGGAACCTCGAGGATCATCGTGAACTTGTGTTGCTACTCAGCTTTTAGCCATTGGAAATATTTGGGGAATTTGAGTGTTTTTTCTTTTTTTTTCCCCAAATAAAAATGGTATCTCCCTTCAAAGGATTAATTAAAAGACCTGATCTCTTATGGCTTTTGTTTTGTAAATTCTGAATGTTGACATTATTACTGTTAACAGTAATCTCATGGTTAGCAGGAAAACAGGACAACTCAAGCTTATGACACATGGGAGAAAATGCTCTCCTGGCCAGGAACCACACACTGAGTGCAACAGTAAGGGTACAGAATATTCCGGGAAAAGGGAAACGTTGCCATTTCTCTGCAGGGGATCTCTGCCCATGCAGAAGTTGCCACCAGATATTTGCATTCCTGCTAGGAACAGAAACTTTTCCAAAACCCTGTGGATAGATAAATTTGAAGGGAAAGAAAGCATTGCATGGGCCCGAAAGAAAAAATGAAGTGACAGGAGGAGGTGTTGGATTTACAAGAATAGGTTGGACAATTGGTTTGAGGAAGAATAATTTTCTTCCCTGTGTTTCTCACTCTTGAACTGGTATAGTAGGAAGTAGTCCAGCTGGTTTGAAATGAGGAAGATCTCTAGATGTATGTTGTTTTCCTATTTAATCTGTGCGATTGCCGAAGTACAATGAGTATCTAGGCACAGACACAGTGTGTGTATTTATCATTTTTAGGTGTGGATTATGTGTAGGTATTCCAGTTTTAAAGGTTATTGTGTAAGAGTAGCTACTCACTGCTTCACCCAGTAACGTCAGTGCATGTAACAGAAATCTAAGAGAAGAATAAATAGACTAACAAATAATTCTAAATAAAAGCAAGTTATTAAATATATTAACTAGAAAATGTTAAGCAATAAGCCTTCCATTTTTTTAAATCATTCATTAGCATGAATGCTAATGGCATATTAAGCCTGCACAAAAGGAAAAATAACTTCTGTGCTTTTTTTTTTTTTTTTTTAGTTTTATTTTATTTTTAGGCAATATAGCACTTACAAAGAGAAGTGAAAACAGGGTGAAGGCAGGAAAGGTTTACCTCATTGACCAGAGAGATTTCTTCTTTTCTTTCCATTTTACTGTGCTTCTAGCACCTAGAAACAGCATGTGACATTTGCTGGTGCTCAGAAGGCACAGATACCATTTCATTTGGTGAGTTAAATGGGATTTTAAAATGGGCTGGGAAAATGTCTTCATACACCAGGAAATTTAAGAGAAGAACATGTGGGGAAAGACTCCTTTGAAATGTTTCTAATGAACTGTGCCAGTGCAGCAACTGTATGTTAATAGTTAAGCCAACAGCACTTTAGGAGCCATGGACAACTGTGAAACAGTAGATGTTTTCTCCAAGAATCTGAGAACAGCATTGTGTCAGTCTGTTTTTTATTAACACAAGCAGGTTAGTGGCAGTGACATAGGTAGTGACATAAGGTGTACTTAGGATAAAGAATGGACTGCCAAAGGAGATAACTGTGCAAGGGACAACTTTCATCTGTTCTTTCTGGTGATGCATGACCTACTCTCACTCTACACACCTTTTATCATTCTTACATGAAAGAAACACGTTTGAACCAAGTTCATGTGGACTTGATAGCTCTATCTGTAGCCTTTTATATAGTACTCCCCAGTGGACTGGTAATAATGGGTAGTCATCCACATTTAGGGCATTGCTGGGTCAAATCAGACAAAATATGCTGCTTTCCAAAACTTTGGGAACTTTGTATGGCTGACAGGAGAAATGAAAGCAAATATACATCCAGGCAAAATAGCTGAAGGTAATGAGCAATTGCAGTGGCAATCTGCGGGGCAGTCTGAATACATTGAATGCCTCTTTCAGATAGGGTTTCCACAAGGACTTGTTGACAGCTGCCACTTTATGTTCTTGTTGTTGCCTTTCTGCATGCAGAGTCCTGCTGCCTGTGAAGGTAAGTACAGTCAGATACTTCAAAATGTGTTGTCTGAGAGTAGACAATACTTTTTATTCTGTTTTATTCTGGAACTCTAAAGATGAGTTCTCAAATGGAAATTACACCACGACTCCAGCTGCACCAACACTTCACCCCTTCCTGAATGAATGAAGCTGCAGTTCTTAGACAACCCAAACTGTCAGTTTTGTGTACTAGGCTTATAATTAAGAAGTTACAGTCTGACAAGAAACCTTTCTTCTACATTACCAAAAGCAGATCCTGAAAACAGAAGTGTCAGCAGTCCTTGCTGAAGTTCAGATTCTTATGTTTTGGTTTTTGAATGTGTTTTCTTATTGTTATTGTTGTTTAATTGAAATTAAAAAAAAAAAAATAATTCACCACTTTTTAAAGTGTATGTAAAAATCACTGTCAGCAGTATGAATTTCAGGAGACCTAGTTACCCTTATTCTTACAATGTTCTTTATTCAGTGATAGCTCCAGAATGCCTGTGTTAAGCAGAAAGGCAACCTTAGTTTTGAAATAAAAAACTAAATAATTTGATGATACACAGACCAATGGTGCATGTGTGTGTGCATCCAAACACTGCAGTATCGTGTGGAAGCTCTTAATGAAATACATCTGATATGAATTATACTCAAGTTACAAGTGTTACAGCTTATCTACTGTGTGGTAGGTGATAATAACTCAGCAATTCAATCAGAGTAGGAAAGCAATTATAGAAAACATAATACTTGACTGCAATTTTCAGGTTAATTCCTGAGTTCTAATGTGTAGTGGTATCCAAAACCACCAGGTTATTTTTTTAAATCCAATTTCCAGTTTGTGTTCGTGGTTTTTAATCGTTAGTACCACTTTGCCCACCAGTTCAAATCCCTGTTTCCATGTGTTCTAAGTATGCTGCATTGATAAGGTTACAGCTTTCTGAGCAAGCTGTCAGAATGCACCTTATACTGGAAACTGGAATGTGACATGGAAACTTGGGATATGACACAGATTGGCATATCTGTATATGAAGCATAAGCCTGAAGATTGATATGTTCCAGGTCTGTCTGCAAAACTGAACATGTAATATTCCCTATATCTTGCTGTAGGGGAACTTAGGGATGTCCAAGTCCATTGCTGCTTAGTGGATTTACAACAGGTATGACAATGAACTTCACAAGTACAAAGGATATTGTGAAGCCAAATACATTCAGGAGAGGAGAATCACTCCCACTTTTCTGTTAGCCAACACCCTTTTTTAAATTACTTTAGTCTATTGATTCAGATTAGATAAGTTTCACTGGACTGAAAGCCTTCAAGCCTTTTCTTCATGGCAGGAGATCTCCTGAAGACACAAATGGTTTTGAGTTCAGTGCCAAACTTGGCCATTCCTACTTGGCCTTTCCTACTAAAATGTAGAGCTCCCTAGAGGATGGAGAAATTTCATTCTTCCTATGAATTATTTTGTAAATTTTCCTGCACTGGCAGACCTACCTCCTAAAACGACTGATATGTGGCTGAGGAGAAGAATCATGCCTCCACCTCTTTACTCTCCTCTCTCTTTCTGTGCCTTTTGCCTACAGATGGAGAATGACTGTCCTTAATGTGTGTGGAGGATGGGGAGTGCTGCTCCTCCCCTTAAGTACCCACACGTACAGTCCAGCTTTTCACTACCGCAATAGCTGAATCAGGCACTCAGCAACAGAACAGTATCAATGTCATTTGAAAAGACACATTTTTACTATCTTGACGTAAAGGCCTTAGTCTATGAAAATTCTTCTTTAAACATGCCAGGAAAATAATTGGAAGCATATTTAGATGTATGTATGTAGAAACTTAGAGGAATTTCATTGGTTTTGTGGTTAGCTAAGGAAAGATGCAGAGAGACATTTAAAGGAGAGTTTGTACAAGCCATGCATTCATGTTTCTGAAATTTGAGAGAATGTAGTTGACAATAGCACTCATTTTAAAAGCAAAGTATGCTCTTTAGGATAGCTCTTGTGTGCCTCTGGCTGCCTCAGTAATAGTTCTTGGAGGGAGAAGTTCAGTCATGGTTCAGATTTGTTCAGGGAAGGCAGCCTGGACCTTTTTGATGTTGATGCACTTCTACCCACAACCACATGCTCTTTAGGTAACGTTTCAGTGATTCTTTTCCAAACAGAACCTCTCTCCAAATAGTGCAGTCAATGCAGACTTTCCATTCAGATCAAAGCCCATGGGCTGGCTCTGTGTTATCACCTGACAACATTATCATTGGGAATATTAAGCTGTCAGCAGCAGATCTGAAGGAACTGCTTACACAATCTGCAGTGAATTACAGAGGATGGGAGTCTATCACACATAAAAGACTTTCCATTTTCTAAGTCTGCATCTGATTCTTTCAATCTGACCTCAGACTGGATTTCCCTCTTAAGTCATGTTCAAGACACCTTCTAATAGCTTAGTTACAAGATTTGTAAAAATGCATTGCATTTGTGTACCTGTTTATGCTATTTCATCAGCAGTATTTAAGCCTCTATGAACCAAATTTGTGTCTGGGGGGAGTAACATTTTTTATTTTTTTGCTATAACAATTGCTCGTACAGTTCTATACATCTTTCACTTTCCTGTTGCATTTCTGAATAATATGTTGTTTGCCTGGCTTTATGCTAACACGCATATCATTTGGGACTGAGTGTGGGTCAGTGTCAAGTGTTAGAGGATTAGGATGTGGGAGGTTGCTAACATTAATGCTTAGCTAGTAGAGCTAGGATAAAGCTCTAATTGAACAGTTCAGCTGACCTGGGATTCATCAAGAGATTTGCAAAAGTGCCTTACAGTAGTATGTCAGTGAAAGGAACTTTTACACTACCAAGGCAACATCACATTGCAAAGCTCTAATTGCAAAGAGGTAGGGTTAGCCTGCTATCTCTTCTTGAATGTACAAATGAAAAAAGTCTTTGCTGTTTTTGGCATTGCGATCTGTTCTGAATGTTTAGGAGATAGGAGGACTACAAGAAATTATAAAGTATTTTGTCTGAGAAAGTTCACAAAATGGCAGGGAGACACTGGTATTTTTCAAAATCTTGCTAGAGAGACACTATCTGGTGGTATTTGAAGGGACTTGGAAGTGATTTAAAAAAAAAGTAATAAAACTCAGGGGACGTTTGTAGAAAAATATTTTAAGTGAATGACTAACTCCAGCAAGTTACAATTTTGTACAGACAAAATTTCACACGCTTCTCTCTTGCTGCCAGTTTCTGGGCTGGAGAGGTAATGTTGGCTTTGAGAAATGCATCAAGAATAAAATTAATTGCTATGCTTGCGTTTAAATAATTGTGAGCAGAAGATAAGCAGTACATGGGCTACGTGGCCATCTTCAGTACGGGGATGATGTGATAATACACGGTAAAGAGATTCCCCCAACCTTGATTGGTTGCCCTAAATCTGTAATGGATTATTCTGTTGAAATGTTCAAAATGTTGATACATTCCTAAAAATTGCATTGTTTTTGCCTAAATCTGATTCCAACCACCACACTCTTGGCTTGTGTTATTGCAGGGAGAGGAATCTCATTGTGCAGTTTGTCTTGGCTGTGCTTTTTTTCTTTTTTTCTTGGGGGAGGGGGAAGCAGGAATGAAATAATAGCTTTTGATGACATCATAGCTATGGCTAAGATTAAAACAACTCCCCTGGGGAGTGGTGGTGGGATTTTTGCTCTATCAGTTTCACAGACATGTATGTTTGTACTCTGCTGGCAGCAGGCCAGTTTCTATGACTGTTTTGTTGGGTGTCCAGTGTTATTAAGTCTCCCTGTGTTTTTTCCCCTTTCACTCTTTACTTCTGAATTGCATTTCTGTAACCAATTTACATTACTTTACGTTAAGTTTCACGTGCCATGTGTCAGATAAATTACGCACCAGATCTAAAGAATCAAAGCCCTTTGAATTCTTCTCAGTGGCTATGCTATATTTACTATTAATTCACTTGTGTGCCATCGAGGAATTTCACAAGTTTTCAAATGTTTTCCATGTCTGAAGACTTGCATACAGNTATATATATAAAGGGAACATTTAGGGATATCTAGCAATAGAATTTATACCCTATTTTACAACAAACCTCTTATCCAACTCAGGGTATTTTGTGATCATGTGCTGGCTTTTATATACATTCAGCAATTGCATTATTCTGTTGATTTGTGAGGATCAAAAAGTCTCTTCTTTGTCTGTGAAATGCATAGCACAGACGAGTCTTGATGTCACCCCAGGAGAGCCAGAGGAGTACTGAAATATACAAATCATTAGTAAATTGTTGTTGTAATAATGTCAGATTGCTGTATGTTAGTCTCCTTGAAATTCATAGTAAGCTTGAGGTTGTGAAAGTATGTACCTTAAAGTTTTAAAATACTTTTACTGTTATTTTTGTTTTAATGTTGCTACACTGATGTATCCCCAAGGTTCAGTAATAATAATGGAACTACGTAGACCACATTGCAGTGTGTTGTATCCCATTCCCAGAAAGCACAAATTTCTGAGGATTCAGCAATATAACCAAAGTTGACATCTTACTTTTCATCAGTTCACTCAATTCCTGCGTGGGCCACCCGTGAAGATTCCCCAGTGTAGCTTTGCATTTCTCCGGATTTTTTTTTTTCTAAACTGCTCTTTGTTGAAAGAAGATGTATCAAGAGTGATCTTTCTTTCTTTCTTTTGCTTTTTTTAATGTTTTGTTAATCATGGAGAACAGAGATAGCCCGGAATGACTTAATTCTGATCTTCCATCCAGCTGAAGTCAGCAGAGTAATGATGATGTAAACAGGGTCAGAGTCAGGCTCTCTGTCACGATAAATTTCCGTATGCTGGTGGCAGTATGTTCAGAATGCTTTGAAGTGCTAGTTTGTCAGAGTTCACAACAGTTCATTTCAGCTCCAAATAAAATATTATCTGACTTTGCTGGCTTTCCAGCACCAGTCAGTGAAAACAGTGAACAGTAGAGCTGTTCTGATTTTTTTTTTATGAATCCAGTTTTCTTCTCCTAGTTTCATTACTGGAATTCGTACAGAGCTTTCTTTAGACGCAGCTTTTCACTGAAGAATAACAGAAGACTGTTTACATAAGACAATAGGGGCAGACATCATTTACTGTATGGGGTTGATTTGAGTTTATGCAGCTAAGACAAAGGGAAATGAACACCTCCATGTGATATAACCCCTACAAGAGTGTAACTTTGTTATTTTTAGGCTTGGAATTCTGCATCTTTTAAAGTTGTAGTATATATTCTTCAATAATTCAAACACGCGCTTTGTTCTGCAAAATACAAGCACAGTAGTTTCCTAATGTTTTCTGATTTAGTATACATTCAAAGTAGACAACTTCCACCTTTTCTGAAGCAGTTTGCAACGGGTGTTTATCCCAGTTCTGAGGCTTAAAGAACTTTATCGGTCTAGAGATGTCCATACTGACACTTAAGCAACTGCTGAACAGAACTCCTTGAATATTTAGTCTTAAATTCTCTGTCTTTCCTCCTCAGAGTCTGGTTTGTGATGTTCTGTGCTAAAGAGCCCCTTGAGACTCTTTCAAAGATTATGAAGCTGTGTGTGGGTGTGGTGAGGAAAATGAGGACTTTCAGGCCTTATGTACAAGGGATAATCCAATGATTGAAAGTTTTTAACTTTTCTCTTCCAAATGTATGTAGATTTTGGGTTAAGAGAATATTCTAAGGTAAATTGGTTGAAATACAGAAAATAGTTGCAAGTTACATATCTGATTGCAAGGAATTTATTGTATTATAAGAGCTGGCAATCATGCGATCCCATAGGGCTGACCATGGTAGGGCACTGCTATAAAGCTAAAAGAAATCAAAATAAATTACTGATTAGTGCTTGCAAGATTAAGAATTTGTTTTCTATATTTTTGTTTGTGATATAATCTTAAAGAAGAATAGGAAAAAAAAAGAAGGAGAGAAAGAAAATGAGAGGCAAAAATAAAGGACAGAAAGGGAAATACAAAAAGAGCTGTTATTTGGGAGAGTGATAGTTATGAGGCTGAGTGGTGAATTGGTTTTGTTCTAGAGCAGACTGCCTCTCTATGTCTTTCAGAGTGAAGTTCATGTGGTTGCTCAGCTGTGATCTTTCTAACACAAGAATAGAGGGACAGGAGTCTCTTCTCTTATAAAGGGCCCTCTGAACAACTTATTTCTTTCTTCTGGCCTTTAGGTCATTAATTTGTTATCCAAATGCCTTCTTGTGTAGAGGTTGTGCATCAGTAGTTTGGGGATGTCTGTACGTGTAGCTCAAGAGCCAACATCCAGGCATGAGAGTGTTGGTTGGACTAGTCTGACTCCAGTACCAATTGTGTAAAAGACGTTTGGATTAGCAATGCTATATGCACTTATGTAAGCAGCAGATTTTCTATAGTGGAATTTCTTACAATCTTATGAAGAGTAGATGGAGATGGGAAGAGCTCATCTAGTCCCAGAGCAGTCAGGTAATAAAAACCATCTCTGACAGAATGTGGACTAATTTTTAGGGTTGGGATATGGAAGGATATTTTTTATTTGCTCCTGTTCAGTTTGGAGTCAAGCCTTCAGACCCTATGCTGTATTCCTCATGCTGGGACATGACAATCCCTATTTGTGCTTCCAGTAAATTTTGAAGATCTTGCCTATCTAGTGAGACAAGTGGAAACGCACTGTCAGGCAGATAAATAATGCAGCTCACAGCTATCCTGCTAACAGAATATCAGCTAAAACATTATTTTGGCTGTTAGAGGATAGGTCATATAGTTTAAATGGCAAGTACTGCCCTTACCCACAGGCAAGAGGTGCCTATACATGAATGGCAGTAAATTAATAAACCAAGTTAGCTGTGCAAACAACTCATGCTTTATTGGAGTTTCTCACAGTGTACAATTTAAATCTAAAGAAGAAATATTGTGGTAGAATGGGAAAGTTTTATTATAAAGGGTGAGTAGTGACTTTCAGCTGTTAATGAGTAACTAGAAATATATAAAATGAAGTGTGAATTATTCCAATAGTGACACTGAGTTCTCTGAGAATGTGGGCAGATTCTGAGAAACAATTTCACAAATCAGCTTTGTTTATTATTAACAGTTTACAGACTTCTTGCATCTTTTTTCTGCTATGTGAAAGATTTGCTTCCAGATGGTCCTTCCCATAAGAAATGAATGCTCAGACTTCCTTTGTGTCTGCTACCTACTAACTAGCAAAGGCAAGTTTATTTTTATTGAGAAAGAGATTGAAAGTTTCATTTTGAGAACTTCAAATAAAGTATAAATCCAAGATAGTTTAGTGATTAACGTATAAGAGAAAAAGTAAGTTTGTCTGAGGACTCATACTGTTTTTTGCATATGGAATACAGCACAAGTTGACTATTTTTTTATCGACACAAATGCTATTTTTTTCACTGTCCATCAGAAACAGTCAACTTCAGCTTCCTGTACAATTGACCACTGTGATAAGGCAATGAGTTTGCCTTTTCTGTCCATTAGATTGAATAAACATAGGGATTTTGTTCATCTTTTAAATCCATTATATGGTATTTCCCAGAATACTTGAGCTTTTTATTTGCTTGTGTGTCAAGCACATTTATTTTTTTATTTGCTTGAAATATGGTATTTTTCCCCAGATAAGTATTTCCAGTGAAACCTTTTGGCTTTATACGTGAATTTCAAGGGCTAAAAACACTCCTTAATGTGTAGATACACTAAGTTTGATAAAAGACAAAGCTGCTACCAGATTAGATCTGTAGACTCTTTGTGTCAGCAATGCTTTCCAGAAAAAACGTTGACCAACAATTGCTGAAAATAGAAGCAGAAACCCCCCCCCAATGAAAACCAGCAGTAAAATAATCCCCACCACTAATTCACTCAAACGTAAAGAAGGAATAGTTGAAGACCCTATCTCAGCTTAGATTAATGCTGGCCTCTTTGTGGAATAATTTCTTTTCATGATCTAAGCAAGCTGTCTTGATGTTTTATATACTTGTTATTTTATATCTATTTAAAGCTACATCAGAGATTGCAGTGTGAAATGCTTTTTACATTTGAGACAAACCCTGGATAAAGACTTGACAAAGAAGAGGAGATTTCAAAGAAACACAAATAGAGTATTTCCATGTGTGACAGTAAAGACTTTGAGAACTTGAAAAGAGAGAAAAAGAGAAAGGAGGTGCCGAAATAGAGAAATACTTCATATTGTTAGATCCAGGAGTACTGTCCTTGATATTTGTCAAAGATTATCTGACCAATAGTTATCCTCAAATTTTTCTTTTCATATGGTCCCATCTTGATATTCTGTCAGATTGAATGTAGATTCATTTGTTTAAGTGCATGTATTCTGCTTTTTGAGACACTTTGGAGTGTTCTAGCTTCAAGCTGTTAAAAATTTTCATCTCCCAAGATTCTTATTTCTTATTTACACATTCTGTGAAGGTGTCTCTGATGCTCTGGAACATCTTAAATTGCACACGGTGCTTACAGTAAGGCAACTGAATTCTGTGCGAAGTTATGAACTGAGCCTCCATATGAGTGTGAGTTGTAGAAGTGTCTGTGTGCTGTAGTGAGTCATAGACACCCAAGAGGATGCCCACAGATCCCAAAGCAGACAACTTTGAGCTTTCCCCTGGTGAACTTACAGAAAAACAGAAAGCACTATAGTACTGCACTGCTAATGAGTTTAAATACCTATAACGACACGTGTGCTTAATAAACCTTCATTAAGCATATGATAGGTGGATTGTACTATTGCCATGCATACCTATAGACCTAAGGAGATTTACATTAATATCTTCATTTAGTACAGTATTGTTTTGTGGGGAGACTCCAGTTTGGGCAAGAGATGAATTGAGATCAATCTACTTTGCTCCACTGCCTCATGTAGGAGACCTAGAAAATACTGTAAAGATGGTGTGCAGCTCAGATCCATTTCATTGGGATTTAGATGGTTCAGTTCCTCAAATGGATCCTAACACGGATGTTTCTGATAATTTACCTCTCAAAGTATAAGGCATTTCACATGATTCTATCTTTCTTCCAGTCACCAACAGCTGCTGGAAATCTGTGTTTGAGTTTCCAAACTATGAAGCTGTTGTGCACTATATGCCAGGATATGAACTCTTCTGTGTTTGTACCATCAGCACATAAATCATATATTTGCCACAAATTGTTAGTCTGTTCCATTTTTTTAATTTCTTTTTTTCAATGTGCTGTTATGAAAACTTAATCACTTCTCCATTACTTGAACAAACAAATATGGTAAGTATTGAAATTGATGAAAGGACTCTAGCTAGACCAGGGCTTTGCTAGTTCAAACATTATCAATATTTAACCATTCTCTGCATAGATTAGAATCTCATAATATTCTCTTGAGACTTTGATTCTTGTTTTTCTAAATAATTATCTGGACTGCTTGACTTTGTGATTGTCTATCAAGCTTGCTGAGATTAGGAAGACCGAGGGTAAGTTAATGTGTTCTCCTGCTGTTGATTATGTCAGAATGGACTAAATCTGTGAAAAGCATATACCCATGATGCCAAAGCAAATATTCTCATTCCCTTGAACTCATTAGAAAAGTTTATTTTAGATGTGATAGGATGAGAGCTATTACTCCACCATATAATAGATACACAGATTAGGATGGATCAAATTCATGCATAAGGCAGATCAGTATCTATTGGATAGATAGTAGATATCAGTATGTACTTCCTTTTTAGAAGACCAGAAATGGCTTAATTGATGAATACATGTGTAGTTCACAAATTTTTTTTTGATATTTCATCATTTACAGGTAGACATATTTTCTTCAATCTTTTTGCATTTCTACCACAAATGGAGATAAGGTAAATCCATTAACTGGCTCATATTTCCTGCTAAAAGAGAAATGACAACAGTAATTCAGCTTAAGCAATATATAGGAGCATGAACACCATGCAAAAATTCATGAAACTTTGAGCTTAAGGTTAAACATGAGAAGCACATCAGTATGTGAGGATACATCTGGTGCATTTTTGTTTCTTTCCCAATTGAAAGTCTGATATCCCACTGTGTTAACAGTGTGAGTTGCCACTCAGTCAAAACTGAACTGCCAGGGCTGTAAGATAATAACAGCAGGAAATTTTTGAAAGATAATTTCAAGATGGTAGCTGCAACTGGACTTCTCTTACTGATTACAGTTATCATTATATTGCTAAATGTGTTTAAAGGAAATCTAGAATGTGCCTGATTATTTTATTCGAAGTAGCAGTGGAAAAAAAGCATCTTATCTCACTTTGCTACTGTGCCATCCCCAATACATTCACTCTTGAACTCATTCTGTTTATAGCTTGCAAGGGACAGGGTTTATTTGAACTGGTTATGTTTTGAGTTCGTGTGGGTTTCTGCCTTCAACTGCAGAATGTGCTCCACAAGTTCTCGTGTCACTCTGCCTAGCTGTTCTTTTTGTTGCCGTGCCAGGGTTTATCACCACTCACTTCTGGATAGTGTTAATGATGCAGTCACTTCCTGTCTGCCAAACAATCCTAACATTCACCAGACTTCCCTGCACATTATGGAGCAAATCAAGTACCATTACCTGAAATGGTAAAAAAAAAAAAAAAAAAAGAAAAATTGTTTATAGAAGAATTTTTGATAGATGCCGAGCACTGTTTTGAAAGATGTGAGGAAAAGTCATCATTTTGGATATCTTAGCTGCATTTCAGCTGAATGACAATACTCAGTTTTGCTTTTAAAATTTGTGATGGAGTGAGCTTCTCGTTCTCATCTTTTACTGCAACGAACTGTATTTTAAAGGGAAATGAAAACTTTGAGGAAGTTAACAAATGAGGGAGGCTGATTTAGCAGAGGGGTTGGACTTGATGATCTCCAGAAGTCCCTTTCAAACCCTACAAATCTGTGATTCTGTGATGAAGAGGTGAAATTGGTGCTGCGGTACTGCCCAGTGCTGTGTCAGCAAATGCTGCGTATGACTGTCACGGACAATTTCCACACAACCACAATTCCCAAGTCATCTCTTCTCCTTCAGAGCACATAAAATATATTTTATTAAGGGGACCACGGGGGGAGAAAAGGGAAATGTAAAAGCTTACAGAGAAAGGAAGCTGAGGAAGACGGAAGAATTTTTGAATTTGAGTTTTGTATTTGTATAAATCCAGTAAATAAAAGTTATTTTAGAGAATCCTGAGAAACAGGAGTAGGAGTAGAACTTTTGTTGAGGGCTAACAGGTTTACCACTACTAGTTTCTCTGTAATTGGTGAGAAGATGATGTTTACTTTTGGAAAAATACCACTGTGGTTCCCAATAAACTGGTCAGAGCATCTCCCTGAATATTACATGTTCTTATTCACTTAAACTTGATGCTGTGTGAGAAAATAGATCCTGTTCTCCACAGACGAAGGGGGAGGTGTAAAACAGAGCTTCCCCTGTTTCTCTGTGACACTGAATCAATCCAGTTCTGGCCCCTAGAACTCTAAAAATCAGATGGAGGATGGATGTCTGAACACATCTATTGGATAAACTGGCCTTGTTGGAGAACCGCCTCCATTACACGTAGAGCAGCAGAGGCCAAAAACTTAAGTGGGAGACAGATCTTTTTCTGAGGATGGATTGAAGTGAAATGTAGCTTTGTAGGTCTGATCAAATGAGGCTTTTTCAAGATTTGGTTCTTCCTTTTAAGTTTAGACCAAAGGAAGCTGTATAAAGGAAGTTTTGTGAAAATTCACATTCCGTCTTGTCCAGTTCTATAAAACCCAGTCTTTTAAGAGTCCTTCCTCCATACTATCAGCTGTAATTGTATTCGATTACACGAGAAGAAAGAAAGGTTTTTCTGCGTCTCTGGAATTCATAGCAGCTCCTGTGTAATTTTGAAGCAGACACAGAAGTGACAGCTCATTCAGAGCTCACAAATAGTGGGACTCCATCAGCAAGTGGAAGCGTAGGAAGCAACAGTTGGCAAAAGCTGTCCTGAATCAGAGAAACAAAACAGAACAAAGAAAAGGGGGAAAAAGTTTTTGCTTTGCATCTCTGAACCTTAAGCATTCCTATTTTGCCACCTCACTGACAGCCTTCACCTCCACAGGCAACAGAGCCCAGCTCGGGAGGTCTTGCTTTGGCACCAAATCTGAACAAACACTGCGGGCGTCTTTTAGGCAACCTGGGGGAGAGAGACTGCTATGAACTGCTCTGATCTCCAGCCAGAAATGGGGGGACTCTTGACTCTGTAGACTCAGGAACCAGGATTTTCAAAGGAAATTAAGAAATGTCTCCACATCAAGTTAATTCTTACAGTGAAATGTCTGGGAAATGGAAATTCAGCATTCACTCTACTTTTCTTCAGCTCCTGTGGAAAAATTCTCAGCTTCAAAGACTGAGAAGAGCTAAATTTAATGTTCTTCACCACACAGTAGCATCTGGGACGGTGTGATTTACAACCAATAGTCAGTTTTTAGGTTTGTGCTTCCTTTTTTTGATGAGTTAAATGGGAGTTTAACATCTTAAACAGCTGTTGCTTGGTAAACCCACTGACTTCATTGAAACATTCAAGGGTCTAAAACCCAGTAAAATGTTCTCATGTAATCACAGATGTTTATTTTTAGATATATCTCATATAAAACTGAGGGAAAGGGCAACTGTGGTGACTAATTTGCAACCTCATGGTAATGTAACATTTCAGTAGTTGGACCTTAAACGTAACAAGCTTCAACTCTTCTGGTGTTAGTCTTCCTAACAGAACTATTTCAGTAGGGAGTTTTTATGGAGAGCTATAAGCAGAAATCAGCTACATAATATTGACGTGCCCTTAAGTTCTTTCTGAACTTAGGTTGGACAGTTAATATTTTTTGCTAGTGTCCAAACAGAAATACATACAGTTATTTACACGAGTATGGACTGGTAAGGAAGGACCCATTTACTAGTAGGTTCTTTTGTAGGCTATGTAGCACAACATCTACCCCATAGAAGGAGGGAAAGTTAATAAAAACATAGAGGTCGTGCTAACAGAATTGGAGCAGATTGAATCTATAATGTATTTTTTTCTCAAGCAGTGTCTTCTTTCCCCCTACAGGTGATGTGCTTTGTATGGCACTGAGTAGTGACTCAGCTTGCAGCTACAGGTGTAGAATTCTGTACAGTAGAATGTACCCTTAGGGATATGAAGACACTGTTTGAGAGAAATGCATCATTAATTCAATTTGCTCACGTTCTTCACTGTCACATTCCCTTAAGTAGCAAATTTAGGAGGAGTGTGCACAGCTTGTGTGAGAAACATGAAGACTGCTCACTGGATTTAAACAAAACCTACTGTAGCATAGACCAAAATGTCCTATTGACCGACAGTGCTGAGATGAAGCTCCATTTCACAATGTAGTGACATTTATTTAGTAACATTCTAGTGTGACATCAATATAACCTGCTGAATCAGCTGGGTGTGGACTGAATGACCTCCTAAGCCACCTCCTTTCTCTTTCCAGAGCCTGGGAAACTAACACAAAACAATATTTTAAAGAGCAATTTCATGACCAGGTGAAAGTTGAAGAGTGAAAAATGTATCAGTGGGAACATATTAGTTACACTTTATTTATTTATTATGTATTTGGTTTAGTACCAAGAGACGGCATACTTCGTTCTTTATTACTTTGACCCTCCAACAGACTTATCTTTTGTGATGCTGGGGAGAACTAAGCATCTATTTAGTAACGGTGATTAGTGTAACCTTTATTAGGTGCATGTCTGACTACCTGGAAGCCTCAAACAAGCTAAAACAGAATAGTGGAGTTAAATATGTTTGCAAAGTTACTGTAATCAATTAGGTGAAACTCACATCCTTACTGAAAATGCTGTTTGAATGAGTCACAAGGTAGCAGTGCATTTCCTGTCCACCATAGATACATTTTCTTAGCTGAGTCCTTTATTAATACCGAAGGTGTGTGTTGGCAGGGTTTGGCAAAACTTAGAGGAAGTCTGTGAAAAATATATAAGACATTCCTACCTGAAAACGTCAGAGAGACTTTTCCCTTCCCGTGTTTGTGCCTGTGCATGACCTGGAACGGAATGATGTGTGCTTTGAACTTAACTTGCAGTGCTTAATCACACAAAACGCTTTAGAACAAACTGTTGCCAGTTGTTACTCAAGGGTGATGGATGTCACCTTGCAAGAAAATACCAAAGCTCCCTTAAAGTATTTTGTTCCCAGGTGTTCTGGCAGGATGTTTAATGGTAACACCTGTGTGACTCAATGCTGTCCAGTTTTGGGGTTTCTGAGAAGCTGGATGTTTCTCGGAGCAGTTACCTCTTATTTCTTCTTCTTCAAATATGTAAAGTGCAAAAAGAAGAAAGTAATAGTTTAGTAGTTAATTGCTGACTACTGACTCAAGTCACAACATTTTTTAGGATATTCAGTGTGGTAATCACAGTCTCATCCATCTTTTTTAGACAGGCATCATTACAACCACATAGGTCTTGCAGTTCTTGAGAAGCTCGTGTCACAGTCATAACCTTGTGCCATGTTAAGGACTTTTGTGGCTTTGTAAGCTGTTGCTGAATGTTTTCAAGGAATGAGTTTCGGACAATAGTTTTGTTCTTGTTTTTTGTTTGTTTTCGTTTTGTTTTTCCCTGATATTATTTTCAGAAGAAAGTACTTTTAATGAATATAAGTTCCTGGCTAACTAGAGAAGGAAAGCTGGTGCATGTGGAAAACAGAGCAGGTGCTCTCAGGGATGCTTGGGGCAACTACAGTAGTGAACAAGATTTGCCAGAATCTTGTAAGTGGAAGGTACTGTTTCGTGAATAATGTTGCCACTCTCTTGGGATAAACTTTGCTTTGTAACCCCAAAATGACAGCTGGCCCTTGCTGGATAATGGGTAAGTGTCTTCAGTGTTGAGGCACTAAAGGTTGGGACCAAAATAATGGCTTAGGCTTGGCACTGCAATAATAGAATGATCATTTCCTACAATACACAGCAGCAAGTTGCTAGCTGGGCTCCTTTCATCCCTCATCTTCTGCCCGGATAGGCACCAGGTCCTGTGTAGGATCAAGTCCTCTCAGCCAGCAGAAGAATCTGAAACTGGCTCTTTGTCAAGTCTGCTGTGCTGTAGCTCTGTGGTAGATGTTCCTTCTGCCTTGCTAGGAAATGGAGTGACAAGCTGTGCAATGGAAGGATCCCAATTCATCCAACTTTGAATTCCAGGAAGTTGATGCATAAGAGAGAATTCAATGTTTGTTGTTCTTAGCTTTGGATTTCTGCCACCTCTAAGCCTGGGAGCTAAAGCACAGGTAGCTATATGGGTTTGTTGCTAGGAACCATGGTACCTGCCTTCCTGGATGTGTCCAGACAGTCACAGCTCCTCTGGCTTTGCCCAGAGCCCTGGGGACTAAAGGCAGCTCTGGACCAGAAGCAAGACAGATGTCTCAGCCCCAGCCATACATATTCTCAGCTGGGTTATGACAGGTCCATCTGTCCCATGGCATGACAAACCTGCTCTCTGTCATTAGTTGTTGTGGACAGACTGTAGGTCTTGGGTTTTGGATACCTGTGAAGTGCAGCATTGTTATAGGGAATGGAATTCGATCTGTAGGAGCTGCTTTGGGGAACAACTTTCCCAAAGACAAATGTTGAATAAGTGACTGGAAAAAAAGGCACACAGAGGTCTTCACATGCTGCTCCAACATTAACATGGCTTTTCCCAGTATTTTTTTTCTTCTCCATTCAGCTAAAAAGAAAAAAATCTGCCCCAATCTTAGCAAAAATCATGCTTTTTGCATTGACATTTGTGGTGTAAGGTTGTCAGCAGGCAGACTTTGGAGCTGTTAAGAATCTTATAGGAAAGATGCCTGAGCAAGGGACCAAATAACAGTGTGTAAACTTGGATAAAACAAGAAAAGTAATGCCCAGCCTCCTCTCCCCCTGGAAGGTCTGTTATATAATTCATGGTCTCTCAAGGATTTCTTGCAAAAACAGGATGTAGTAAAATCCTTTTTCATATACAAAACTGCTTATTTCTTTTTTCTTTTTTTTTTGGTGATGAAAATATGAGAAAACTAAGTTTATACACTCCATGGTGAATGTCATAGGAAAAAAAAGACATTAAGTGCCTGAGTCCCTTCAGGGAGAATATGACAGATTCAAGACAGATGCACGTGAATAAATCTTCTTCTAATGAATGACACTTAGCTCCACTGGGCTGTATCAAAAATATTGCCACGGTGTCTGTGCAGCTTCAGCAGCAGGAAGCTGAATTGCCAAAGAGGTAATATCCTGAGTCTGATCATTGTATCATAATCAAACAGACTCTAAGCAAAAAGAATAGAGTGTCTCACAAGCCATATTGGATTAAACAAGCTTGCTAACTATCCATAATTTCTGTGGGCTCCAATAACTGTCTTAAAGGGCCAGACAGAGGCAGGATCAGAGAGTGCATCATCTCAAATGATTGCCATCTCCCTGAACGTTGCCCTTTTGTAATATAGTGATGAATGCATCACTATAGTTAATATTCCATTATAGACCTCATTTTCCCAGGGTCTATAACTCACCCATAATAATTTGCTGAAGGTTGAAACTTGGCAGGCAGGGCTGTAGACCGGGAATTAATTTTGGTAACACTATAATAAGTGCTCTTTAATTAATGTTAAATGAAAATGGAATTCCTAAGAAATTACACACAGCAGTCATGCGACATGCTGAATGAATTCATCATGATTAATGTTGCTAAAATGAATATCAAAAGTGATAAGTGGGATTTGCCTTTTATTAAGAAGTGTTGCCAGCATCCTTTTACTGATGTTTGGCACAAAATTGCTTTTAAAGGGGCAGCATGAGGAAAGGAACACCTTACTAAAAAGGAAAAGGAAAGTAAGTAGGTTGGTCTTGTGCTTGTGTGTGTAAGTGCATCTAATCCTGTGAGCCCTGGTGACTTGTGCAGTCTGCAATCATTCAGGGCAGCCACCTAGGGCCTGAGCTACAGCTGGTGATAGTTCTGCTTCAAGTAGGAGAACTGCACCATGACCCTTCAGCAGTCCTTTCCAGCACAGTGATGATTGCGTGATAGTAAAATTTAGGGTCTGGGTTGTGTACAGTTTTGTGTGTTGTTATGTGTGTAAATATTAGAGGAATGAAGGTTTTAGATCTCATTCAAGGCACTGTCCTCCTATTGAAGGCAGGGGAAGAAAAAGCAGAAAGGAAAAACCCAAAGATACAAGCCCAAGAAAGTCAGAGATGTGGTAACAGCCAGGAAACTGAAGTCAAAACTGTTGATTTGTGTTATTTCCCAAGTTATTTTTGAATGCTCTATCCCTATTCTTTACCTAATAACGCCTTCAGCTGTCACAACTGAGAATCTTTCTAAAATTGAGACCTGTCATAGAATCACAAAATCATTAAGGTTGAGGTTGGAAGACCACTAAGATTACCTAGTCCAACTGTTAACCCATCACACCGTGCCCCGTAAACCATTTCACTCAGTGCCACAAGTTTTAAATTGCTCTTCGCTGCTCTGTGATAAATTTTATTTATTCATTTTGGTTTCATTAAACTTAAGCAGTATCACTAAAGCATAAGAAAATAGATTTGGAATGTCTTTATGGAAGTGCATTGATGAACATTGGGTGGATCCCAAATTATCTGATGAACGCTGCTAGGTTTTCTGTACAGGAATGCTGGTGGACTGCCTCAGCTGATGGATTCCTACTTGTTAAGGGTTTAGTGAAACTTGGCTACGTAGACAGCTCTAAAATGGAAGGAAAAGACCACCTGGAAAACAGCGAAGTTCCTTGGTAGGGGAAGTAGGATGAAATCCCTCTCACACTAATGATTTTATGAAGATCTATGAAGAATCATTAGTCCCAGAGCAGTACATATTTTACTACCTCATGTAAGTTGTCCCTTTGAGCTAGGCCACACCTTTAGTGAGGTAACCTGTGCTATAATATGACTTGCCAGTGTTTCACAGTTTCAGTGTCCCTTTATGCAGAGAGACCATAAATCAACCAACTGTACGAAGCAGCATGGCAGGTACAGCTTGCTAACAAGATGTTTTGAAAAAAACCCAAACCATTAGAAAGACATTATCACACAATTCACAAAATGAAATATTTTGATTTTGGTTGGACTTACCCAGAAAGAATCCAGTTATCTGAATTTAAAAAATAATAATAATAAGGGAAAGAAGATGGATACAATCTGAATTTCAAAGGAAAAAAAAAAACATTAATTTTGCAATTATACACATTTGCCAGAAAATTCTTGACCAGACACAGTTCTGTTGCTCAGATAAATGGGGAAACTTGTTCCTAAATAGACTCTTTCCTTAGGAAATAATAAATGATAGTACTTCTTTGTTGGTCAGGCTGTTAGATGAATTAGTTGCTTACATGGTGTTGATGGCACACTGCAGCCAGTCCCTGTTTCTGCTTGGCTGCCACAAAATTTCCAATTGTTTGCATTTATTTCAGTGACATTTTTTCAACAGCTCTGTAGAACTCTCCCTTTCTTTATCTTTAAAAGTTTTGCTTTGTTTTGTTTATATGATGTGCAAGAATGCTTGATGATTATCCTTACTAATACATTCTGCTCTGTCTCCTGTGATGTTAATGTTATAACTCCAAACGTTCCAGATCTGGCAAGTGGACATACATACAGCTAAACACAGACACACTGGTGCCAAAGAAAACAAAACAAGTGATAGTCTCAAACCATCTCTCTTTGAATGTACATTGTGTCTTTTCTTGGAGGGGTAATCAAATATAGTGATAAATGAAGAACTAGATATGTACTTCTTTGTGACAGTTGCAGGCATGCAAGAATCTGGACAAATTCTGGTATTTGTAGAGGACTGTTTTCTAAAACAGAGGATCCCAAGTCCAGAAAGATTTGAAAGGAACCAAATCACATCACCAACACCACTGTGTGAAGGAAAGAAAGCGCACTGGAAAAATGAATAAGATTAAACTTCCTTTCGACAAGTACTGCTGACATACAACATCACCAGCTGCACAAAACAACAGCTGCAATTCTTTGCTTTATAAATCAAACTAGTGAAGATATCTCAGCTTGAGATCTTCCGTATTTCACCTGGCCTGGAGGAAGGGTGGATTAATATCGTTTTTTCCAACTTGCATTTGGCTTAATTACCTTAAATTTTCTGTTGTGGTAATCTTCTTTCCGTCTTGTTTGTACCCTTGTGCTTGGACTTAGTGTTTGAGCTGTGCTGTGGAGGGCAGGATCAAGAAGCAAATCAATACTATGATGTGTAGAGCCTGGCAGTGCTTCTCCCCTGCTCTGTAAGTCTGCTTACACCAGTTGGCCGCTCGACATTGTGGTCTGGCTTTGATTTCTTTCCTCCCACTTCCTGGTGGGAGAATTTTAAGAGTTGTTATTTGTCAGAGAGCAAAGCAGCAGTAAAATATTGGCCAAGATCAGGTGGTGGTGACACAGACGTTGACTAAGAAATGACAGTTTAGTACAGCATGTCTCCTTATGGACAACAACACCTCTCTGTATCAGAAAGAACTGTTGTGGATAACATTGCCCTTATTTTCTGAAATGATTCCAAGACACCAAACTTCAATATTTTACTAATTAACATTTCTTTTTTTTTTTCACTTTTTTCCCTGATTTATGCTTTGGAATCCCTTATTTTGTTATTTCTTCTGAGATGATTTCTTGAGATAAATAGCATTTTTCTTAAGTATTTTTCAGTTATTCTGCTATTATAGTCAACTGTGTATTAATAGGCCAGGAGAGATCTAACAAAGAAGACCAGACTTCAACAGATGGCTTTCAGGTCCCACATGCACACCTCTGTCCAAAAATCTGTTTACAGTTCAAGTTTATTTTTCCAATGATCATTTATTTGGACAGAGATAAGTGCTGGTGTTTTTTTTTGTTTGTTTGTTTGTTTTTGTTTTGTTTTGTTTTTCCCAAAGAATGAGAGATATACTCTACAGGGATAAGGCTGAATAATCTTGACCATGTAATGCTAGTTTTGATGTGCAAGAACTGTGCATTCCCTGAAATTAAAGAGGTCTGAACAGAATCAATAGGAAATGCAGAGGTAAAATTTCTCAGTGCGAAGCATTCTGTGAAGAAATGATTCAGGAAGCCAGTGTAAATTCCCATGAAAGGTGAAGCAGAGTCAGACCAGAGGTCGGTCCATCATCTGGCCTCTTCTCACTGATAATGACTCAGACAAGAGTCCTAGAGAAGAGTTTAGATCCACAAAAAACAGATAGGAAAATTACTGCAAGCACCAGAATTGTATTAGTTTGAAGGAACAAAAAGGGGAAAAGAGTTCCCTGAACTGTTGCTGAGTTGTTTGTCTCACATGCTTTCAACAGTAAAAAATAAAAAATAAAAAAAAATAAAGAAAAAAATCAAAGAAATGAGAAGAAAGGATTTTACATTGAAATAATGACAGTGTCAGCTATTCAGCCTGCCTTTCACACCACTGGGATTAGTGGTAAATGCCATGGCAATTTCTTTCTGGAAAATCCAGACACATTTAATTTTAAATGTCTTCCATCAGAACAACACATTTTTGTATCTAAATTTGTACAGTCTGGAAATGGAAGTGAAAGAGCATATGTTATGAATGAATGAAGGAAAAGTAAATAAAGACTAGTATCCCAATTTAGCTTAAAAAAATAAGCTTCCACCAGACCTTACTTGTTTACTCTCTCTGTTTTGAAAGCATCCTACATGTTCAGAGATGACATATTTAATAAAAATAGCCTTGATACCTTGTGAGTACTTGAGCTCATTCCACTTCCAGATTTTGCAAGAAAAAGGGAAGAAAATGGCAGGCTTCTTATCCCAGTGTAGTGCACTGAAATTTAGTTTATTGCTTTGTTGCTGATTCCTGTGTGCAAGAGATAGGAGACAAGACCAGACCAAAAGAAGTCTCCAAGTCCTTTGCAGTGTGTGAGAAAAGGTGTGTTACACAATAAAAATGTTTTGCTCTTCAGTGGAATGGCTGAAGGGTACAGATCTTACCAAGGGTGGGGTTAACAAAAAGCAAGACTGGAAAAGACTAGGCTGGCCAGTTACCTCAGGGTAACTCTGTCACTAATGAAGAAGCAGGAGAATGTAATCAGAAGACTGAACATGGCTGGAAAAGATCCAAAAATTTAAACTCATCAGTATGGAAAATAATTACATATTGACAGGTCTGCAGGGGAAAAGAAAAAGTAAAAAGAGAGAGAGAGAGATGCAAAGGTCTTACTTAACTCTTTTTGGTTTTAACAATCAGTCTTTTGTTAATTGAACAGCATTTGTAAAGACTTTTATGCTGTGTATGAGATGTTACTAAAGTTTATTTTACTATTATGTAGATATACAATGGATAAAAGGAGGAAAAAAACCATGATGTTCTTTTGGAAAATCTAACTTCCTAATCCAACAAATTTGAAACAAAACAACAAAAACAAAGCAAAACAAAACAAACAAAACTTGATTTGAGTAGGTATTTTAATTTGGTTATGCAGGATAGTGTGCAAAGCCTTAAGAAGAGGGAGAAAAGGAAAAGGAAGCAACCAGAGTGCAACTCAAGTTATTTGGGAACTCATTCCAAATGAGAAAAGACAGCCATTCATTTGACTGAAAGTCCCTATAGATGAACTAGGTTATTCCCAGGCCCTTCCTGCAGGTTATAGAAGGTTTCTGTTTTGCTCCATTAGAAGCCTGAGTGAAGAAAATGGAGTGCTTGATTAATAATGCTCAGATATCAGCAAGGAAGATGTAGGCAAAAGGGACCTGAGTTCTCGTATTGCCAGATCTCTGGATCCCTAATTATTATTATTATTTCTTAATAAAGGTGTTGGGAATAATACCTGTTGAAATAATAAGATGCAATGCCATTCTTCTTCAAGGCAAAATTAAACACACTTCCATTAATCTTATTTCAGTGCCAGTGCCAAAAAACTCTGAGCTCTGTGTGCACCATTCCGAGGGTTATCTGATCGTCCTCCTCATAACATGGCATGCTGCAACTTATAACAGGCAAATTAAGTGTAATCATATCAGTGCACTGAAATTACACTCCTTTTCCATATGGAGCTTGTGGGCAATAATCATGCTGTTATCCATTTATCTGTTTCCCTTTAGGAGGTTTTCAGACTAACTAGCCAGAACAAATTCGAAGGCTCTGTCATAATTTCAGGAATTGCAGTGCCAGAGGGCTTCTAACACCTCTGGTATTTCTAGCTTTGCTGCCAATGAAGGAGGGGCCTTTAGGGTTGGTTGTTTTTCTTCTGTTTTTTTTTCTTTTTTTTTTTTTTTCCTTTCTTAAAATTATTTTCTAGTATTGAGTTCTCAGTGTGAAGAAAAATAAGGCCGCAGTGTTTAACGTATGTCCATGGTCACACTAACAAATGTATTTCCTCTAAATGCTGATATTATACAAGGCTGAATGACATCATACTGCTGCTTCCAGTTCATTCTTCCCTTACAAGGGCAATATTGTATGTTTGGTAATTTGTCAGAGATACTAAAAATGGCCTGGGAGCAACAATAATTGTGAATAGGGTGAGTAGGTTCGCTGTTATGACTTGTTTCAGGGGCTTAACTTTTGGAAAAGTTCCTAAAAAAATATCATTTTAAAGAAAAAAAATTAGAACCTGGGGCATTTGCTTGGGCCAGACATTAGTTGCATTTAGACCTTAAACCATCCCACGCTTAATTGTAGGTCTGCTGCATTAGCTTGGAGGAGTAGTAAAAGCATGTAATTTGATCTAATCAGATCGGCTCGGGAATTGGGTACGTAGTGCCAAGTGAGCCCATCGAACAAAAGGACAAATGTGATTGCAGTGAGGTAGCTTTCCAGCACTGTAGAAAATTCCTGCAGGACTAGTTGATCTGAGCAGAAAGAATTGTCAGGACAGAAACATATTAGGAAAAAAAAATGCTGGCGTCTCAGTGGGTTTTTGTACTAGTGTAGCAGGCACCATCTCATGGAGCTCTCACTCTATGAGCGTGCATGGGACAGCACCAGAAGGTTTTCCATTTCACTCAGGTTTGTCTATAAGCTGGGTACCCTTGGTGTTCATGGTAGAGATGTGTCTCTAGAGGACAACTCATTCCCTGTGAAACCTGGTGTTATGAGACTTGTTCTCTGCAATTATTCCTGACTGAGTGAGAAGACCTTTGTTGATGAGCACAGGTTAGATGCCTCATGGGGACCCTCACCAAGTCGTCCATTGGGATAGTGATATAGTTTCTGTGCTGTAAAATCTCACCTGCCTTATTAGAAACTAACTTTCTCATTCAAACAATCTGTGCCTGTAGTGTGAATCATTCCTTGGAAAATTCGTTTCTGGGAAATTATCTTCTACTGAAAGATGGACACAAGCTCTCATCAAGCAGTTTTCCTCCAGTGACTTAAAGATGTAGCGATGTCTCCATAATAACTTCCTGAAGTGTTAAATATTTGCCTGAAAACTTTCTCAAGAAAATTCTTAGTGTATGTGGAAGTTTTAGCCTCTGTTGATATTTCTGCTCTCTGCTTTTCATAATAATGTCCTGTCCTTGCTGAGATATGAAGTTTTATGCTGTCAGTTAAGTTTAATGACTGTGGCTTATCGTGACTTTCAATCACATCTTTGCTTTAGATGTTCTGTATCTATATTAATTTGTTGAATATCTGTAATTTCTTCTTTTTCAGAAAACAATACTAATTGAATAGGGAAGGGGAGGGCTTTTCTCCAGCATTTTCCTAGCCAGCTCAGAATTACTGTGATACATTTAGAGTGTTTATGGTAGTGGATTGCTCATGTTTGTTCAGTCAAGCATTTAAATCAAATTTTCAAAGACGAAGCTGAGTGATAATAACTTTCCTTCCCCATACAGATCGAAAAAGGAACAATAATTATACAAACCTTTGGTAAAATAATTCAATTAAAAAAGAAAAGGAATAAAACAGTGAAGGAAGTTGTTTGACCTTAACCAGAAACAGCAGCTAAAATAGCAAACAAGCATAAAAATACCTTGAATAAACTGAGTTTACTTCATAATGGAATCTTCCAACCAGAAGTCAGAAAATTCGAGCAGTGCAGCTTGTCACAATCCCACATTTCTTTTAGGAGAGGAAAAAGAAACACTTTTCTCTTTGTCACTGCTCACTGTCAGTTTATTTGGGACTCATTGGGTCCCTTGTGGAAAGAGAAAATGGAATGAGAGCTCAGTAGGTACTAGAACAGCAAATTGCTTCAAATGGGAGCAAGCTCTTGCGTGACGAAGACCAACTTGGCAACAGTCCCACCCCACTGGTGGCCTCTCAGGAGGTCAACCCCACCAGCCATTGGGTTCTGCTCCCCAACACACCGAGACTTCACAGACTGTCTCATGCTGGTGGCATTAGAGAGGGATTTCCTGCACATCTCTACTTCTTTCCCTTTTCAGCATGCCTTCTTTGGAACAATTATAACATGGCCTTTAAATTACAGCATCACAAAAGCTGAAAGTGTTAACAGATTAAGTGGAGCATTAAAAAAGAGAACAATCTGATCTGTCAAAGTACAAAAACAAATCCTATGTTTTGGAACAATGAACATATTATAGATGTGCTACACGTTTGTTTGAGTGTACACGATGTGTATAAACATTCTTAGCTCATTTAAATAGAAGTTCTATCTTTGTCTGCATGACACTTTTGTTTCTGACATCCTAAAAGAGGCCATTAAATAAAGCAGAAATTAAAGGGGAAAACTATGACTTTGATTGTGATATAATTTAGCAGACAGTTAATTGGTAATTAAAGACTGTGTTTGCCTTGTTCAGAAATTTTTATTTCTTAATGTTTATTTGATAATAGGTATTAGACCAACAACTTAAGAAGTGGAAAAATGTTCAGAAGTCCTGAGCACTCTTGGAGACAGAGCCAAGAATAAAATGCAATATTGTATTCTGGTATTTCATTCCTTGTTTTATTCTCATTTGGGACAGATATCTTAAATTGCAAATCATAGCATCACAGAATGGCTTGTTTTGGAAGGGACCTCAAAGATCATCAAATTCCAACCCATCTTTTATAAAAACCAATTGCTGAAATTATATATTAAAAGAGCATAGTTTTGAGATCAGGATAGTGGCTCAGGGCAGCAAGTCTATGTTAAGATATGTAATTGAGAACTTGCATTTCCATGTGATGCCATCGGTCCTTTATATTGTGTGTTCTTTACATATAGTGGAATCACTAGCACTCCACAAAACTTATGTAACTGAAACTTCTTCCCCTCCATTTTTTTTTTTTTTAACCTGGCACTACCATGCTGTCAATTCATTCTGAAATCCCACAGATTCTCGTAACAAAGCTCAGTCTTCTGTTTTATTTGTCCAGGTTGATTGTGTTGTGATTGCAGTTTGAATTCATGATGCATTTCTGCATTGCTCTAACTTCTTAAATCTTCCTGTAGAGATGAAAAGTAGGAATGAAATGCTGAACACCAGCTCTGTTTAATTTCTGTCTTTTTATGTTCTCTGAGTACTACTTCCGTTTGGATCTGTTGTTCTGGCAAGGAGAAGTGTTGCTCTGTGAGGGTCCTGCCCACTGCCTGCAGAAATCTTACAGGTCATTTTACACATTAACTTTGAGTTCGGCTGCTGAAAGTTCAACAGCTTTTTTATTTAAAGAAGTGAATGTCCTCATGACTAATTATTCACTGGGATGGAAAGCCTGTTGCTGCAGATCTATCATATTGACTTTCATTCATATATATATATATTTTTCGTTCTCTGCAGAGATTATTTCTCTCTTCCCCTCAAAAAAGAAGTTGGAAACATTGACTTATTTGCTTTCTGTTCTGACTGAGAGGTATGAGGAGTGGCCTTCTTAGCCAAGTGTAAACCAGATGATATCTACAAGTTATAGAGAATGTCATCAAAATTGAGCTAGAGGAAGAATAGACTTAGGCTATACTAACACTGAGATATATTGATGTTGTAGCTAACAGGAGCTGACATGTTTGCAGCGCCATTCTGGGTCTGAATCATTGTGTTCTGTTTTGTTTTGTTTTTTTTCCTGAAATCATTTTCTTTTATTCTGTGACATGCTCACAGCTGCACAGGTTAAATACCCAATGAGTAACTGTAGAACTTTCTGCTAGGCTGTGAGCCTGTGGCTCTTTGAAACACTGAGGGACAAATGCTCTTCTGAATCTACAGTCTAAGATCTGCAATGCATTTTTGGCATACCATGTAACAAACCAGACTTGATCTGATTAGAGGAAAGTTGGTCACCATGCTGGGACTGGGTTGTTACGTATATCTGTGGGCTGAGGTTCATGTTTGATGTTGGTCCAGGGAAAGTCTTTATGCTTCAGCAAATCCGTAGATCTCACCAGGCAGCCTATCTATTGTGAACCAGTTCTGACAAAAATACTGACCGTTAGATAATGTCTTGATGTGTAGTAAACTGCTTCTTGTAGAGCCATTGGAAAGTATGCTGCTACTTGTGAATAAAGACCTCTGGTCATGACCTGTCCATCACTAACATTAGTATAAGAGTAGATGGGATAAGGCAGTGTATGTGATAGATTTGAGAAATTTGATAACACATTGGAAAACTGGCTTCTACTATATGGTTTTACCCTTTAATTTCAGTAGTACACAATGCCATGTATTTAAGAACAGAAGTATCATAGAGAAGCAAAAATGTATATAGATCTGAAATATGGGCTTATGGAAAAATGGGTTGTGTTTCAAAATTAAATTCAGTTTGGTGTACAAAGTATACGTATGGTATGTGTTCATTTGAGTGTACCAAGTTCCGTGTTGCTTGGTCTTTGGTTGCTCTTTTTGTTGTTTCTTGTAATGGTAAGGAAATGGATCGTCTCAGAATAAATGAAAGCCATACTTACCAAATGTACATGGAAATGTCAGCTTTTGAGTTGCATATTATTAAAACCCCACTATGAATCCATGTTAGAGAAATTATGAGAGTTTCTTTATATTAGCCCACAGCTACTCCCTAACCTCTGCGCCAACAGTAGTCAGACTCCCTCTGCTAAAGCAGAAGTTGACGATGACTCAGTGACAGAGGCTAAGCTGAATGTGCACTGCTGTTTTTTATTGGCTACAGAAGAATAAGTGAATGGGTCATTATGTTTCCAAGGTATGCTATTTCTGTTTGGACTGAAATAGCTTGGATGTGCTTTAAAGCAAGTAACAGGGCGTTAATCTTTCTACTTCCCATATATTTTTTTTCAGGAAAATTTGTTGCTTAGTAACATTAAATCCTCCTTTTTTTTTTTTCTTTTTTTCAGATTTTTTTCCCCCTTATGCTTCCATGTTGATGTGACATGTACTTTGGAACAAACGTTAGACTATAAGATACTGTACTATTGCTTGTTCAAATGTTGTCAGCACGGGAATTCTGTGCAGTCAAATGCAGTTGATAATTCAAATTAAAAAACAACTCAAAATTTTAAATTTTGATAAATGTATAATTTAAAACGTATTGTCACTTCGCTGCCTAGTTAATTAGGGACTCCAGAAAGATGAATTTAATTAAATAATGCGATGTGGATGTCATTTTCTTCACTTCAGATGAATTTCAGGTGATCTACACACTCAGGAAACACTCTTGACATTTTGAATAATGAGTAAATATGAGAATTTTTGAAACCAACTGTAAAGATCGAGTAGGTAAATTATTATCTGGGCCTCTGTGAAAATCACTATCTCAGCTTTCTCAGGTGTAAAATAGGTTAGTGATTAAGGATGTCACAGAGACTTTTAAGGAGATTTCGAAGCTCAGCTCCAAATGGGTATTTCTTCAGGCTTCTAAAAATCCTGGTTTCTAAATTCAAGCACCTCCAGTCCTCAGTATGCATTTCAGTGTTTTAGCACTGCTTGCTGCTCTCTGTTTCCTATCTTTCACCATGAATCACATCTCATACCTCAGTAGAATATGAAAGATAGCACGCTAAAAAAGTGATGAGAAGTTGTTGAAAAATTGCAACTGGTAAAAAGGGAGTTTCAACTCCTGCAGCAATGCCTGCTGCTACTTTAAAGCTCTCACTGACTTTGTACTCACTGGTTTTGTGTGAGGTTCCCAGCATTGTACCAGAAGCTGAATAAACAGCCCCAAATGGTGGTGCCCCAAATGGATTATCCTCTGCTCAGAGGGGTGATTATGTCTCTCGATCTTTTCAATTGTGTCAGGAGAAAACTGTTTGAATCTTAACCTCAGCTTTATCATAGCTCAGTAAAGCTATGACCATCCCACCCCTGCCCCTTGACAGCCAAATGCCTTCTGCTCTGTGCATGGGTACAGAGGGTGGTCAGGAATACAAATCTGGACTTGAGTTGAAACATCCTCCTGCTATGTTCCATCAAGCTTTTGGGGTAACTTGCCCTGAGCAAAAACCCGTGGAATAGTCTGGCTATGGTTATTGACATTGTGCAAGAGAGGGGGTTGCTTCTTGTTTTAAATGAAACAAATGTTTCTGGAGAAGTAGGCTAAGATGTTGTAACTTCGGTATTAACCTTAGTGGTGTTTTCTAACTTTATGTGCAGTTGAAGCTCAAATGGAAAATTCCTAATAAGTATAGCATACGTTAAGTCAACAAGCCTACAGACATTCAATAGGGTTGTGTGTAAATGGCTCTGTAAGCCCCCAGGGTTTAGCAGAGGAGGGTTGTCTTTGCAGCAGAATTTTAGAACCTTGCACTAGGATAACGTTTCCCTTTTCAAGACCACATAAAACTATTATAATGTTGCTGTTTGTTGTTAAATACCTTAGGATTTTTTCAATGCAGGAAGAACATGCCTCTCTGTACATCTTGCCAGTGCTTTCCCTGAAGCAGCAAAAGATCCCTGGATTTGTATGTGTGCTTTGGGAAAGGGCATCACTGCTGATGATAGAGAGCACTGGGACTTTGTGCAGCACACTGCATGAGTGCTTTACCAAGTTGTTTACAGAGAGGTTACGGCAGCAGATGCCGTAAACAGGCATACATTTTCCAGAGCAGGAAGAAGAAACCCAGAAGGAAATCAAGATTGCACCAGAATATTGTAAGTAATTTTAGAAAGCTGGATGAACATCCAAAGGCTGCCGAGCATTAGACCTTTGTTTTCAGAAAGTTTTCAGGCACAGGCCTAATTATAAACACATGTTTATATATGTTTCTAAACAGCAAAGTTCTTGCACAAAAGATTAATTTAACAATAACATAATAGCTTCAAAATAATAGAATCTTGTGTTTTTCCACTTACAAAACTGTAGCTAATGTAGAAATAAGCAGCGCAAAGAAAACATATGACTTTGCCTTTCCATAGTGGAAAAAAAAAAAAAAGAAAAGAAAAACCATAAAATAGGAGAGGTCATGTGGTAAGTGTGATTTACCTGAACTTTAAGTACCTTGAAAATGAAACACCAGGAACAGCATAATCAGCCAGGAGAGCAATTAGGGACTCCATTACCACTCAAGAGAAGCGGCAGAGCCCATAATCACTTGCCCGAGGAAACGGTTTTCACATACACACTGAATTCAGCATGTTTTCTCTGGTATCAGCAGTGTGCAAGTAAGGGAGTGTTTTAAACCCTTGACAGGCAGAAGAATAATACATGGGGAATGGGGCGGTTATTTGGGGAATCTGTCTAGTGGTAATTTATTAGTTCTGCTTCGTATCTGGAAGTAGTTGCTAAATACGTTCAAAGCCTGGACTTGCTCAAGGTATGTGGAATGCTACTTTTGCTGGCAAGCTTTGCTATGTGTCCAGAAGACAGGGGACACCAAGGGACCTTTAACTCCATTGCACTCTAAACTGCAGGAATAACTTCAGTTTGCTAGAAAGAATATTTCTGTCCAAAATCAATCTCTCTTCAAAAAGAAACAGAAAGAACAACAGGGTTGTGATGACAAACCAGGAATTTTAATAGCGTTTATGTGATTGAAATTTGGACTGGTGACTCTCAGCTGCCTGACATGAACCCATACACACGTGGGAGACAGATATAAATTTATCTTCAGTCAAAACATACTGCTCAATGTAAGATTGGTACAATGAAATGGCTTGAGTTGGAAGAAGGTTGTAGACAACTCTTATTGTCCCATGTAGAAGTATAAAACATTTAGGATGTCCATATAGAACCTATTCTTTCTACTGTGGTCTCTGTGTTGCCATGTAAAGTTCAGTAGTGTTGTAGGCTTGTTCCCCTACAAAATCTGTTCTGTTCAAATGAAGCATCCCAATAGGTAGAATATGGGAAAAGAATTACCATATCTAACAAGGATAAACCAGTTAGGCTGGTGAGTCCCTCCTGAAGAAGGTCAAGATAGGTTTCCTTTGGGAGTAATGTTCTGATGGACCCCATCAGAACACTTACAGGGGCTCTGAGAAGAGCCCAACAATTTAAGGATCATTAAACCAGCAGTTCATGGGAACTGTGGGGCTGGATACATGTTAGGATGAGTTGCATGTGACTAAAGGATGAATCCAGCAAGTGACAATCCTACCTGTGGCAGAGGGGTTGGAACCTGATGATCTTTGAGGTCCCTTCTGACCCAAGCCATTCTATGATTTTGTGAAGCTAATATCTGCTTGCAGCCAATGTGTTACTTTTGTGTTTTTGTTTACAGAAGCTAAATTTTAGAGAAAAATTCAAACTTAAAGCAATGGTAAAAATGCTTGTAACTGTAAAAGGCTTGAAAAAGAGTCTGTGTCTCATGAAGAAGATAGTATGATATTAAAACCCAGCCAAACGTGCACAGACACTGAAAATAGTAACTTTGGTATGTCAAGTTAGGAGACTTGAACACTTTCTCTTTTTCACTTTTTGTTTTTTGATAAGACATTTTTGTAGTGCCCATTAAAGGCCAAAAAAATGACTCTGCTTGCACTCTGATATGATTAAACTCAATATTTATAGAGGATTTATATGTTAAATGGACAAAGAGCAACTACAGATCCATAGTTCTCTCAGCACGCCCTCCTTTTTAGCTTTGACATTTTTTTTTCCAGTATGGGTTTTGTGCATTCATCCAAGATATTCCACCCTCTAGTAGTCCTACTTCTCTGACAGGGTTGCTGGACATCTGGAAATCTGGATGTGCCAAGTGCATTAGCATACACGAGCTCCACAGTTCATGCACTGTAAATCTGGATCATGCAGGAAGTCTTTCCTCAGGTCCCATACAGTGAAATGTACACGTGCACAGCAGCTGTTTGTGCATCCCTGGCTTCCTGGTAGCTTCCTGGAACTCTCTAGGAGAAATATGAGAAAACTGTGTACATCTCACTACAACTGTGGTATAAGAAACTCATTTTGCTGTAGCATATGTGCATAAGAGGACTATACGGCAACTTTCAGGACTGAACTTACAGTGAAGAAGAGTTATATAGTTATGTATTTTCTATTTCTTGGCAACAATGATTAGAGTAGATTTGGAAGCCAAATTAGTGCTAGAACTTTCTACGTGTGTAGAAATTCTGATTTTATGAGTGGTATGCCTTAATATGGGCTCAACTTCAAGCTCATAAGTGGTTTCCAGAGGTAAGTACATGTCAGGGCATTCAGCAGGCAAGATTAAGTTAATAAGACTAATCACACACATCCACACTTTAAAAAGAAAATTAAAAAAAGAATTTTGGAAGCAGCAGCTGTGTTTTATCCTAAAAAATATAATCCTGATTTTTTGACTTGGTGATGACCGATGAATTTCAGTTCTATTGCTTGTTTTACTTGTAATACTTTCAAACTACACTCACATTCTTTCAGACCAGCTTGATGTTATGATGCAAGGCACGTTCCTTTGTCTTCATACTTCCAGTGCAGTATCATTCTTCACAGAACCACAGCATGGCTGAGATTGGCAGGGAACTCTGGGTCCATCTGGTCCAACTGCCTGGTCCAGCAGGATCACTCAGAGCAGGGTGCCCAGGAGATACAAGGACAAAGTATGTGCTAAATATTGACCTGTTCCCCATGAGAATTACACTTTTGTCATAGCTGCAAAGCAGTAGAATGTTTTAGGATATCTAACACTTGGGTTAATAATTAAGGCAGTGGGAATGGTGGGTTTTTGCTTTATCTCTAGCCTTAATCTATTATAAAACAAGCTTCTTTATGGTCGTCTTCCTGACTGTGGCAGAGTTTATCCTTGAAATGATAGGGACTTTTCTCTGACCTCCTATTTCGAACGAGTTTGGTCAAAAGTTCCTATTCTAATTTGCACATACTCTTGCCTGATATATGATATACTCATTCTTTTAATACACTCCTTGGGTCATTTTTGCTTTGTGTTTAGCATGGTCTTACAGAATCAAGTTTTGTAACTGGCTCTCAGCAGATTTGGTGCGCTGCTGCTTGAAGTGTCAGATTGTGGGTGGTCCATTTCATTTGGGGTACTTTGAGCCAAATGTGAATAGAAAACAGCTTTTGTTCTGCAATTTTGGACTTTACCCTCAAATACCTACCGGACTGTAATAGTCCACACATTACCCACTGCCAATAAATAACCCATTTTATTATCCAAAGTCTCTAGATGGAGAAGAACACTTCTGTTGAATTCAGCCAGAGGCAGCAATATAGTATGTTGTCTTTCTTTTTTCCATTTGAAAATGAGTTAGGTATTTTGTAAGAGTGGCAGTGATATGATTATTTCTTCTGCTAAATAAGATACAGAAATAAAATAATAATAATAAAAAAATAATAAAAATTAAAAAAATTAAAAAAAAGAATGAAAGAAAAAGGGAGTTCAAATTTTTATGTGCTATATAATGATATAAAGGAAAGCAGAATCTGGCCAGCAGTTTTTCATATGTATGGAGCCAGAATATACATGCAGTACAAAGGTTAACAAAACACAGAGTTTGATAACTGTGATGATACAATTTAACAAGAGCCCTGAGTAATCTTGGTCAAATCCCAGGCTGCATGGGCAAGGTGTAGCAGAGCTTAAAATATTTGTTTTATTAAAACACTTCTATTTTATCTGAAAGCTTATGATCTGGTGTCAGGTCAAGTCAAAGAGGTGGATGAAAGAGGCAGTGTAGGCAAAGCTGGCAGATGACAGAGCTGCACTGTGCACAGTTTAGCAGAAAAGCAGATGTTTTAGCCAGCACTTTCCCCAACAACATGGTAATACGTAGACCATCCTAGCACACCTAAGATTAAAGAAAGAATATAAAAGAAGATAAATTTGATTTTAGCCTTCTACCTACTCCCTCACCTTGTTCAAGTATTTAGAAAGTGCTTGAGGTCCCAACTTCTTGAATTCCCATAATGTAGGCTAGTGTACACTGCTACAATAGCTCCTGATTTGGAAGGATTCGAGTGGATCCAGCCACAAGTTTTCCCTCCCAGCGGACTTTTCTATTATTTTTATGATACATCACAGTTATACTTACGATGCCGTTCCTTTTCATATAATCTCACAGCTCTGATTTGTGGCTCCCAAGGGAGTCCTTAAAACACAGATGAAGGGCACTGGGTTGAATCTCATTTTACTGGGCAACCTGCTTTGTATCATTTTCCTTTCCCTTTTTTTTTTTTTTGGTGTGTTGTAGACAAACAAGTACTGGTCTGGGTTGAAGACTATCTAGTGGTTAAAGCAAAGGATTGTGACTCTGTTAGCCACTGAGTTAGCCTCTGGATTTCTGGTTGAGCTGCTTCTATTGATTTATTGTGTGACCTTAGACAGCTAGGTAATATCTTTCTGTCTCAGTCTATTCTCCTTCTCAATGAAAGTCTCTCCCAAAAGATCCCAAGAAATACTGTTTAAAGCAAATTTCCTGGCTATGTTAAGGGAGGTTGAAATCAAGGATCATGGGACCTGCTGTGTGCCTGGCACAGAGCTGACCTGTGCTTCTGAAGAGGTTATCATGTTCAGGGGGGACCTGGTGGCACGTACATGCGGTGCTCAGATCCTCAGACATGTAACACAGGCCTAAAATGAGGTATCTTTGGGTCTGTCCTCTGGGGCACACCTCCTGGCTCCCTCTCATGAACATACGGAATGATGCTAGGTCATTCTTCATGTAGAAGAGGGGTGACAGATTACTTATAGCTCAGGGGCACCTGTTGTAAAGCCAAGTTTTCCTCTTGCTACAGATATTTTCATAAAACAAACAAGAAAGCTTTAGTTGCAAGACAAAATCATTGTTTTGGTTTTTTTTGATAGCTACTCTAGACTGATGTACTGTCAAATGAAACAAGCCTTTGCAGGCCAACTGCAGGTGTGATTGCTTACCTCTGACTTGTGCATGTAAGGGCAATGTTAATCAATAAACATCAGTCAACTGGACTTGAGCTGATCTTGCTGCTCTTGGGACATTTATGGCAGATCATACAGCAATGAAACAAATCCCCCATGTTGAGTTGCTGAGTGCATGTGAGCTCCTTGCATGCAGCACATCCAATTGCTTCAGCAGGCTTTGTACAAAATCCACCAGCCGCTGTAAGACTGGTGGAAACATTCTGCCAGAGCACTCTCTGCCATTAAAAATAAATGACGTTTTTACTTCACTGTTTACTTAAAGTGGTTGTGTGGTAGTAGACAATGACAAAGTCTAATCATTTGGGAACTTGTATCACATAATATTTTTGTGTTCATATTAAATGTACAGACTTTGAGGCTCTGCATCTTTAAGTTAGCTATCCATTGCTTGAATGTGAATTCTGGTAAAATGGCATGATCAAGCAGTGACAGATGAGGTTTCAACCAATAATCTTACAGCCTGAGGGCAATATCTAAAGGAAAAAGAGATTATATATCATATTTTCTATTTTTAACCTATTCCCTTGCATGGCCTATCTCAGGCAAAACAGTGCTAGATAGTTTCTTCTGTACTTGAAAGAATAATTATAAAGCAACTAGTTTCCTAATCTACTAAAACTATTATTTATTTATTTATTTTGGAAAATACTGTAGAAATATGGTAAATAGAACAAGAGAAATTAAATTCGGTGTTATTAAAATATATAATGTGGATGGAATAAAAGCCACAGATGGATGACTGTGACAAGAGGTTGATGTACACAGGTAGTGACTTAGATACAGTGCTTGAAAAATCAACTTCGACATAAGACTGCATTACAGCATGCACCAAAACCAGCTTTTTTTGACAATTACATATTTAACTTCGAGAATTCCTATCTTTGCTAAGTCCTAGGAGTGGATACCTTGAAAATATTCATTAAATTATACATCTACACAAGATATAATATTTTTAAGGAATATACTAATTAATTGAAAAGTGTTCATACCAAAAGTTTGCCTACTTTGGGCCCTTTGAAGAAGGAAACATGGAAGACATTAGACTTGTGCAACTTTATTTACTATCATTCTGGTCTGCTAACTGTAAATATTCACAGTTTTTTCTTCTCATGCTACGAAGACATTACCCATTCTAAATCATAAAAGCATTTGGTTATCCACTTTAATGCCGTATCTCTGCCTTGCTAAAACCAATATAATTTAAACAAGTACTTACACTTCTGATCAATAATATTTAAAGACAGAAGGAAGGATTAGTATGCATAGTCTGACCTAGTACACTACAAATTCATAAGGTTTCTAAGTAAGCCAATCAATTCATCTCTAGGTAAAGAACAGCTCCAAGAAGGATATTTGATCTTGATACAAAGATTTGAATGCACTCCCTTCAAAAACTTGTTCCAACTGTTACCTGTCTGCGCTGTTTGAAATTTGTTACTCTGTCATTTTGCCTTTGGCTTTATCTTCCTTTTATCACTTCTCCCTGTTTCTCCTCCATTAGGAAACCCATATTTCCACTTTCTTGCTTAAATATGTGCTGTAATCAAATTAGTCTCAATTGCAAGCCAAGACTGAGTCTTATTTTAAGCACTTGAGCACGCTGCAGAGCTTTATTTCTCTTCCTATTCACAAGTAAATGGGTGAGAGGCCCACTCCTGAGCATGCTTGGAGGCTTTAGGACATGGTTTGAAACATCTAGATCTGCTGCATGGAGATGATTTCTCACCTTTGTATCAGTGGAAGTTGTAGGTGATGAAAGGAACTTAGATAAAAACAGGTGACTCATCAGTCCTGGGCAGCCTTCCTCTGTAACCTCATGAGTATGCAGTGTAGCATGGTGCTGTGCTGAGCTTTCCCTTCATCTCTTTCTCTTACCTTTCAAAGATGAACTTTAAGACTGTGAAAAGAATGAGCTTACATGTTTTGTTCTTAATATTCCTTTGGTTTTTTTTGAAGCAAAGATTGTATGCAGAGGAGCAGACAGACTTGGTGGTCTGCTGTCAGGCAACAAGCAGTAGGATGGATGGTGTGGACCCTTTGGTGTTTTGTTAGCACTCAAACAAGCCCTGTCTGCAGTGTGCCTTTGTCACCTGTCATGTGTTTTTCTGGAAGGGCTACAGGAAAACCAGTGAGAGATGTGATTATTTTGACAGTATCATCATGTAGAGCACCCAAACTTCAGGACATTATGTGGTGGGTGATATCTTGATTAGTGCTGAATGAAAACTCTCCTTTTCTCCAAGTAGATCTCCCTCTGTGGGACTCCTTGGGAGGAGAAGTGAAAAAGGGGAAATTATTTGAAACTAAAAGAAAGGAGATTTGTATTTGATGCTAGGGGTAGGTTCTGCACTCAGTGGGACATGATGCCCTGGCACTGCTGACCAGAGAGCTGTGGTGCCCATCCCTGGAGGTGCCCAAGGCCATGGATGGGGCCATGGGCAGCCTTAGCTGGTGGGGGGCAGCCTGCAGCAGGGCAGGGACTGGGTAGGCATTAAGGTTCCTTCCAACCCAAGTGTGCTGTAATTCTATGAAAACATGAGCTCTTAAACTAAGAAGTAAAACCAGCTCCATATTGGGTAATTGACTTTAATTATGAAAACTATAAATCAATGATACACTGAAGGATATATGAAGTACTTCCAATGGTGATGTGTGTGTTCTCTCTGTCTGCCCAGAAAACATTGTGTAGCAGATGCAGACAGACCATACATCTAATCAAAGGAAAGCCGTCCTGGGATATCAGAAAAGCAAATATTTTTAGAGTGGTTCTTCAGCCTATTCTTCAAAACAAGCATACAGCAACCTGAGGGTTAGAAAACCTTAGTCAGCCTGCAACAACAGTGAGATTTTACCCCACAAATCATTTAACAAAACTGTATGTGAATAAATCAAGGATCAGTGTGGAGGAGTCATTAGTTGAAAATGAATTCAGAAGAAGACAGTGATCATTCTGCATAGGTTGCTATAGAAGTAATGCCTCTTATTTGTTTCTGTGGAAACTACAGTAACTACAAATAGCAGCCCTCATAATATCAAACAAATATTTATTAGATGTATTGAACTGGAAAAAAAAAGAGTTCCTAAACGGTGGCTCTCAAAGTTGTCTAGGGTTATCTGGCACCACTGGGAAGCTGTTGTGCTCTGTATGTTCCAGGTTTCTGTGGCTGGGCTGAGGCTTGCATCCAGGAGCCCATTTCTCTGGTGATGTACCCGTTGTACACAGCATCCTCTGGGATCATGCTGCCAGTGATCCCAAATGCTGATTTTAAGAAAGGCATGCAAATGTACCATGGGGTCTTGTTAAGAATATTAACATCACTACAGATTCACTGGAAAGTTCGCTTAAGTTCACTGGAGTTTTAAGGGAAACTGTGCCCAGTTTTGAGCTTGGCTAGGCCAAGAAATGTTTCTGTATTCTGTTCAATGACCATTTAATGCAAAATGCAGTAATAGTCCTGGGAGCAGGGACAAGAACCGTTATTTCATCTTTTTACATAAGTGCCCCGAGGACTGACCTTACAGATTCAGCTCACCATCTTTCGTAGGAAGTCTGATTTTTATTTTGTGTTGTTCTGTTTTAGTTTGTTTTCTTTATACATTGTCTTCTCTTTAAGATTTTTAATAGGATGGCAGAAAAAGAGCTTCTAGCTAAGAAGTCTTCTACTTCATTTTCTATATTTTGGCAAGTTACTGTATTATACAGAACCACCACTTAAACACAACAGCTCTAGATACCAGGAGGTGCGGAGCCTGGTCTGGTTTTCTCTTGTGAGGTGCATCTGGAGGTGTTTGCTGGCCTGGCCCCTTTATGTATGGTTAGAGAAAGCACTTGTCAACCCCCAGAACAATGCAGGATATGCCCAGAAACAACAGCTAGATAGCAATCATTGCACTTAACAAGGAAGAAACTTCTGGAGGTCACATTGCCCCAAGATTGGTTGATTACAGGTTTGTAGGTTTGAATTTAAGGTCCTATGTATTATATATGAGCTCAATGCCACAAAACTTTCTCTGCCATTGAGGTGCTATATCCATTTTCCTTTCTATTTAAGGCATTAAACTCTATTAACTGTAAGCAATAAATACAAAACAACTTCCATGGAAAGGGCATCAAAAATAATTGTAGTACACTACATGTGGTGTAACCATTCAGCAGTGCCACAAAATCTGAAATGGTCTTGTCAAGAGTCTTGAGTTAGACCTCAAAATATATTAATTCATTTAAAACTTTGAAGATCTATTTATTTTTTAAATTATGTGTATCGGGCACTTTTGCTTGGCCTCGCAGTTTCTGAACTTGCAGCATGTGCTTCACATTGTGGAGTTTCCTGAGTACTACAATGAAAGCTTAGTTTCATTAAGGGATTTATAAATGGAAATTGCCTGAGTTATTATTCAGGCAATTGCAAAAATCTGTGATTAACATAAGGGTTATAGTGTGTGGTGTCTGCCAATGGACCTTAGCTGCTGCAAGATGACTGGCAGGGGCTTTCTCTCTGCCTTCAGCATCACTGTCCTTCATTCCAAAATTTAGGAGGAACCAAAAGTGTCCAAAAGAGGAGTGAAGCTGAGTCTGTACATGCTCCTTCTCAAATTCTCTGTTCATGAAGAGAGTTAATCCAAAAAACACTTTCTTCTCTTTTCTTTATGCTGACCACTTCACTAGCCCAACTGAAATTTGCCAATACCAAACAAAATGAACCCCTCTCAGCGTGATATACAAAAAACTAGAGCCCTGTGAGGGAAACCCAGCAGTGATAAGAGGGACAGAAGCAAAATGCCCATCAGAACACCTGGTGTGGACTGTGTGAACTCAAAAGGTTAAAACCTAATCTCTAAAAAACTGGCCACTTACAGCAGTTAATGACCTGCTAGTCTGCTAACCATCAGGAGAGGAAGCCAGGAGCAGTTAACACTTTCAGAAACACAGTCGATGCTAACAATAGTAATGAAGCATATCTTGGAGTTGTTATTGAACGCAATGTAAGAGTAACATAGTAAGTGCTTCAGAATGACAGTGACTGAAATATTAAGGCATGGAGGTGTGGAAAAGCTACAAATATGACTCAGGAATGGAAATGCTGTGCTACAGACACCTTGGACAAGCATAATATTATCTGTATGACCCAGAGTTGATTTTAAAACTGGGGACTGAATGTTTCCTTCCTGCAGTAAACACGTGGGAGGAAAAGGAAGGAGGAAAAGGCACAAATAAGTGTTGCAGTCACTTTATGGGGTTACTATTTTCTTGTCCATCCAGCTGTCAGAGCAACTGATCTTACAAACTCATGGTACCCCAGGAAGGCTGGTCACTGTGTTTGTCCCTCCTGCAAAGCTCCATCCGACAGCTCCCTTCTCTAATTCCTCATTAATAGGAACAGTGAAATATGAATATTTGAGGTTACTTCCTCCAGAAGTGTAGGATAGCATCAGCACTATAAAAACCCACATGGATTTTGGTGAGGAACCTACAGGAGGGTGAGAAAGGAACGCAGGAACAAAATGTCACTGGTGTGTGTCAGCTGCATGTGGTTGTCACGCTGATGAATTGCGAGGCCAACTTATTCTGACAAGGTAAAGCTTTGGTAGCAGGATTTTGAAACATCACAGAGAGTTAAAATAACTGAATTTACTCATAGTCTCCATGTGAGAATTGAACTCAGTTTTTAGGGGGTGTTCAGGATTTCCTGTTGCTGGTGCTAAAGCAGCGGACATACTGTAGACAGCACTCACCTTGGCAGAGTGATGCATCAGAGCTGTTCGTGCTCTGTTTTCCTTAATTGTTTATTTTCCTATTTTATGGCAGCAACCATAGGATGCAAAGGGAGTATCAAAGAATATATCTTCGGCGTTTCTGTGGTTGTTTGTGAAGTTTCACAGAGAGATTCTTCCTTCTGGTCAACAGTTTTTCAGTCATTGCTACGCAGTGGCCTGACCTCTCACTGCTCAGTGTTTGCTAGTCTGCAAGCTGAATGCTTCCATGCTTTTTAAAAATAGATCTCTTTGATGACTTAACTGGCACCTTGAATAGCCTTGCTTCCACTTACCTCTTCTTTCAGTAAGCCAGTTCAATTATATTTTAAAACTTACAATGCAGTATTTTGGAAATTTGCCGTGGAAATTCCTTCATTTGACCCCTCCATATCCAGCAGCATGGGGATGGAAGGGAACAGAAGCAAGGGAAATCCACTCTAGAGTGGGTATGGAGTCCAGTCAGGGCATGGACAGGTTTTTCTATCCTGAAGCTTCAGAAACTAGGAGTGGTGATTTATAAGCTTCTGACAAATTTCCATCTGCTCTCATTCCATGTAGTTTTTTTTCCCCTTGGAGTTCAAAGGCTGTCTGCTGCAGAGCCGTGCTGCCTTTGTGATATATAACTGTCTCTGAGGCTGTCATATGTTCTAATTTTAACACTGATGGAGCTCTATGCCTTAATTTAAGACCCACCCTGAATAGCTCCTGCAAGCAGGAAATCTGTCCTGCTCAAACTCAGCCAGCCTATCAGTTTCTGAACTGAGATGCCAAGCAGCACTGGGGAAAATAAATCTAACAGTATTCAAAAAAGTTTGAGATGATTGTTGTCGGAGTTTGGAGAGAAATTAATGCTGATGTCATTTTGTGTAACTAATTTCTCTCTGAGTGATACCTTCTGATGCAAAAGAAATCTTATTTTTTGACTGTGTGTAGCAATCCGCATTTAGCAAAGAACAAAGCATGTTTTTTTCCTGAATCTGCATTTTTGAGGTTTGGATAAATACATGGTCCTCAATATTTTGCTCTTTTACTGTGGAAAGTTACAAATCCAGACATAGAAAAAGCATTGGTTAGCAACTTGTTTCACCTGTATGGGTCAGTCGCTCATTAGAGTATTGATTACATAACACATTAAAAAGAAGAAAAGAACAGATTCTAAAAATCTAAAAGCAACATTATTTACTTAACATTGCTAACACTGCACTCAGGTCTTCCTTCAGTTACAGATGTGTGATTCCCAGTTTGAAAACTACCAAGCCACCAAGGCTGACCTTTTTGGAATTACGTTGATCCTAACAAAGAGAGTTAAGTGAAAACTGGCAGAGGTAACTTCAAGACCACAGCTAACTCCAGAAGAGTGAGTTTGATTGCTTGAAGGCCCATGTGTAAAAGCAGAAAATGTCAGTGGACATCCACAAGTAACAAGTGGTGTAATTTAACAGAGAAACCCTTCTTCTAGTTGGCCAACACAAAACCAACTGCTGTGCTCTCTCTATCCCTAAGTATTCTCTGCTCCTGAGCTTTTTTCTTATTTGTTATTATAATCTTCTCAATCACAGACTCTTGGTAATGTTAGGACTTCAAAGAGCTATTGGAAAAGTCAGAGACAAGCAAATAAAGAACTCTCCTTTATACTTTATTTTCATGGCTTTGCATTTAATTTCCAGAAAGTGTAATGGAGTTTACCACAGCACTCCCATGTGCTGCTTGGGAGGTTATTACTACAGTTACTGGGATAGCAGTGCTTAATAAGTATGGCATCAAAGGGTCTCAGTTATAATCCTTTCATTAGAAATTCTTTATGAATAAGAGCAGTTTTCATAAGAGTAATGCTGCAACCAGTGGCTACTTTGAAGGGCAATATAGAGGGGAAAAACAAAAGTTCAGTGAGAGTCCTCAGAGATTCGGAGCAGTAACTGAAATAATTTTACATTTTTATGTTGTAGCAGTTGTCTGCTATCTGAAACAGCAGGAGTCGGCTTTAAATTAAAAGCTGCTTAACGCTTCTTAATTGCCTATTAAACCACAGTTTTTTATGAACATGACTCTAAATGTTTCACGAAATCATATTCTGACCATCTGAAATACTTTGTTTAATGAGGTTCCACTGATTCTTTCTTTTATATGCTGCAAACAAAGTGCTCGGCTGCTAAGCTGGACAGAATTATGCACGAGCTCGACAGGATTCCAGAATTAGTTCCACTGCACGGCATATGTTTTCAGAAATGGAAAAGCACAGCATGCAACAACATGCATGTGATTTCTAGGAAACTCAGAAAAGACTTGAGAAATTTTGGATTGCAGTCATTATTCACATAGTTTCTGCTGGAGAGGAAGCTTTTGTGAAAGAATTTTTATGCCCCGCCTGTCAGTTTTAGTACATCTAAATAATTTATAAAACTCTGGGAGGTAATCTCTGACCAGGCTTAGCCATTAGGGTGATCATAATATTCTGTAGCAGGTCAGGTTTCCATATTGTAAAAGGAGACCTGATTTGCTGGGCTGTGACACAGACGTTAGGACTTCAAATCCAGACTTTGCCTATGAACTTCAAGTGTCTTGTAATTTATTACTTGCCCAAAGCAGCTAATGCAGGTTCCCTCTATCTTGACACACTGCTGATATTAGGCTAACAAGCAAGTCTTTTGCCCATCTGCCCTTGTGCTTGTGGATATTAACTTCCTTATCCTTGCAAGAGCTCAAGAAGTTTTATTGAGAAAAGGCAAATGTCAAAAGTGTAAAGTTACTTTAATAAAACTGACCGAGATCAGGTTTCCTTGCTGGCTGCATGCCACTGGAAACCCTTTTGTTGGCTTTTTAAAATTTCCTGTGACAAATAGAACCTTTTTCATTCTTTGGCCTGGACCGAATGCGTTTAATTAAAATATGAAAAAAATTAAAAAAAAAATCTTTAAAAGATTTCATAATGTAGAAATTTTGTGGGTTGCTCTTGAATCTGCCTAATTTGGGGGTAACCGTTATTACAAGGACCATTCCACACCTACAGATGGATGAAAAGATTAATTGTATTACTAAATCTTAGAGTGATTGTATCCTCCCATTTTCCAGGAGATTCTGGTAGGAATTTCATGAAAAACAGGTATCAGAAACTTCTGTGGGGAAAAAAAAAAAAAGAAAGAAAGAAAGAAAGAAAGAAAAAAGAAGAAAGATGGTGAATGTGAACACAATGAAATGATTAAAGTAAATGAAAGCACTTACTTTGCAGCTGAAACAAACGATTGATATACTGTGTGCTGGACTGATAGTTGTAGGAAACACTCATTGGGCTCATAGCTGCTTTGATTGGCAATATTAAAGTTAGCATAAGGAAGGAGCAAGGTCAAGTGCAGTGTCCAAATAAGCAATCCAGCATTTGATTGGGGGAAAAATAGTGGTTATAGTTTTGGACATCCACTGTTTCAATTGTTATGGGTTGCTCCGACATGCAGTGTACTTGGCAAGAACAAATATTTTTGACCGAAACAATTAGACTCTATTAAAATGGAGTCTTTTAAAATGCTTGACATGTTTTAGTATTCTGTGCACAAAAAGAGATGTGACCAGGAGAGCGAATACAATTTTGGAGTCATAAACAAATGTAATAGTCACAAAATGTTTAAGCACATCTTAAATTTCTGTGCACGACTTTCATCCTTCTCGAAAAAAGGTTGTGTGTTTAATTGCAATTAATAATTGCTTTAGATGGTTGGGCTGTAGAAATCCCGAGGGATTTGATGTTAGGTTTCCTTAGCCTACATCCTACCTCTTCCTGCTCAGTTGCCATGTACTACACTTCAAAAGGGGCACTGCTACCAGGTAAAACTTGTTCTGGGATCCCCATCTTCTTGATTATGGTCAGCACTCTCATGTGGCCTTCATTTCAGACTGCTCAAGCCTATTCACAGTAGGAAGAACACATCAGTATTGAAACGATGCTTGGTCTCAGTGATGTCTTTATGTCAGGTAACAAAAACCAATGCTCCAGAGAGATAAGGTACTTTACAAATAGCACAAGAACTAGGAGATAGACACAGGCCCAGCACAAACAGGAGTGGACTCATTCCATACATACTTTCTTTTTATTCTGTAATCACTCTTATTTATCCACTCTTCGTTACCCACTCCTCCAAGGAATCAGAATGTCAGCAGCAAGGCCCTTTGCAAAGGAGAAAAAAAAAGGATTCAATTGAACGCTTTGCCAAAACCAATAAACAGCAGTGGCAGTAGCTGTGTTAAAATCCTGTCTTCTTTAGAAAACACAAAAAGAGAATTAGTCTGGCCTTGCTTTGGGCCAAATCTGCTAATTTTCTTAAGTATAGTGTCATTAAAAATTTCAGAAGGATCTCAGGAATTGATACAAACCATCCAAGTTTAGAGCTGTTGAATTACAAAGGCATTCCAGTGTCTCTGATGAAAGAAATTAACAGTGTGGAGATGGAAATAGCATCAGTAATCAGTAATAGAATGGAGTTATAAATACAAGTGGAAACAGAGGTTTCTGAAGGGCTTTTCCGAGTTTAATGAATATTTTTTTCCTAAGAGACAAATTCTCATTCACTGCTGAACATGTACAGAAACAAATCAGAGCAGGCGTTGCTGAAAGTACACCACTGATGATTCACTTATTTTTGAATCCTAAGGTCTCCCTAACAATAATATCTTGAAGCTCGAGAACAATTGTAATTAAAAACAAAAAGCAGCAATTTTAGCCATAGATGGGTCAAAGATATTTTAATCTTTGCCTTTGGTTTCTAAACACAGGAAGCTGTAGGTGAAGTCTTAAGGCAAAAATTAAAGTACCTTGAAACCAACAACATTCTGAATCACCAGGTCCTGTGTGGAAATAAATGTGACGACAGGGGATGTGGGAACTAAATTAAATATTATGCCTAGTCCCATCTCTAGGTTTTACAGGTTTTGCTGTGACCTCCCAATTAAAAGCAAATAAACAGGTGTATCTCTTTAATGAAAGCAACATGTCAAAGACTTGAATTATCTACTAATGGGAAATAAACTAAAAACATGCTTTGGTTTACCAACATTTTTTTATTAAATATTATATAAAAGGCAAATAAAGTGTTCATATGAATCAGACTTGCTTTGAAAACACTGGTGTTTTTAAAGTGGATGCCTAAAATAAGAGTGCTAAAGCAGATTGGGTGCCTCAATATTTTACTTCATTTAACCCACGGAAGACATGCCAAAGAAATGTGGCTTTCTCCATATTTATTTTTCCTGGCTTATTTAGTGTACAGGTCTAGTAGATGTTTATTTTCCCTTACCTGTGCCAACTTGCCTTCTTCCCCCTCCCTCTCGATCTTTGCAGAGAAGCCTAGAGCAATTCACACAGCCGATGTAAACAACAGAATATAGGAAAAAGTGTTCTTACATTTTTATCTGATAATTCAATGAAGTAGTGAGAAGGAGCCCAGAATGTAAAAAAATTATGTCTGGTTCTGTATTGAATGGTCTCTTTGAACATGGAAAAATAATTCTGCAAAAAAAATTCCTCCAAACGTTTTGCTGTTTTGAACAGTAAGAACGCTTTAGGACTGCTGTATAACAGAAGTTGTTTAAATCATTGAAGATGTATTTATGTGGTTTTCCAGTACAAGGGGCAGTGTATCTTCAACTTTCCCTTGTTGCATGGATTCAGTGAAATTCTCACAGAAGTTCAATATTAATAACTGGATGTGGATAGATCCTTCTGTATGTTGGCAAAGCAGATTAGCTTATTCTCAAACCACCACTAAGGTGTAAAACATTTACTTTTAGCCCTGAGCACCCCCAGTAAGTGTGACATCTTGCTTTAGGAATTACAATTCTTTCCATTCTTTACAAGACCTGTTCTTGGGAGCACTTAGGCAAGATGACTGTAACATGGCAGGGCTTCCCTAGATGCAGACCTAGTCTGGTAATTACGACAGGGAGCTGACATGCCAAGGAGACAGCACAGAGCTGTGTCTGGGGAGGGTCAGGTGGGTGTTAGGAAAAGGTTCTTCACCAGAGGACAGTGGGTACAGCACTGAGCTGCCAGAGCTCAAGGAGTGTTTGGACAACATCCTCAGGTGTTGGGTTTGGATTTGGGTGATCCTGTGTAGAGCCAGGAGATGGACTTGGTGACCTTTGTGTGTCCCTTCCAATTTGGGATGTTCTGTGATTCTGTGAAGGTAACCTGTGAGCGTTAAACAAAGGAAATCCTACCCTTAGCTCCAGTGCCACTGAATAAGAGACTAACAGCTTCTGTCCAGGGATATTATTCCATCTTATAAATATAAAATCTAAAATAGATTGAATTCAGGAGTATATTCATAGAAAAGATATTGCTACTACCTTTACAATAGTTTAATTAATCAAACGATTTTCTCTAAACCTTCTCTATTCCTTAATTAAANTCTAGTAGATGTTTATTTTCCCTTACCTGTGCCAACTTGCCTTCTTCCCCCTCCCTCTCGATCTTTGCAGAGAAGCCTAGAGCAATTCACACAGCCGATGTAAACAACAGAATATAGGAAAAAGTGTTCTTACATTTTTATCTGATAATTCAATGAAGTAGTGAGAAGGAGCCCAGAATGTAAAAAAATTATGTCTGGTTCTGTATTGAATGGTCTCTTTGAACATGGAAAAATAATTCTGCAAAAAAAATTCCTCCAAACGTTTTGCTGTTTTGAACAGTAAGAACGCTTTAGGACTGCTGTATAACAGAAGTTGTTTAAATCATTGAAGATGTATTTATGTGGTTTTCCAGTACAAGGGGCAGTGTATCTTCAACTTTCCCTTGTTGCATGGATTCAGTGAAATTCTCACAGAAGTTCAATATTAATAACTGGATGTGGATAGATCCTTCTGTATGTTGGCAAAGCAGATTAGCTTATTCTCAAACCACCACTAAGGTGTAAAACATTTACTTTTAGCCCTGAGCACCCCCAGTAAGTGTGACATCTTGCTTTAGGAATTACAATTCTTTCCATTCTTTACAAGACCTGTTCTTGGGAGCACTTAGGCAAGATGACTGTAACGTGGCAGGGCTTCCCTAGATGCAGACCTAGTCTGGTAATTACGACAGGGAGCTGACATGCCAAGGAGACAGCACAGAGCTGTGTCTGGGGAGGGTCAGGTGGGTGTTAGGAAAAGGTTCTTCACCAGAGGACAGTGGGTACAGCACTGAGCTGCCAGAGCTCAAGGAGTGTTTGGACAACATCCTCAGGTGTTGGGTTTGGATTTGGGTGATCCTGCGTAGAGCCAGGAGATGGACTTGGTGACCTTTGTGTGTCCCTTCCAATTTGGGATGTTCTGTGATTCTGTGAAGGTAACCTGTGAGCGTTAAACAAAGGAAATCCTACCCTTAGCTCCAGTGCCACTGAATAAGAGACTAACAGCTTCTGTCCAGGGATATTATTCCATCTTATAAATATAAAATCTAAAATAGATTGAATTCAGGAGTATATTCATAGAAAAGATATTGCTACTACCTTTACAATAGTTTAATTAATCAAACGATTTTCTCTAAACCTTCTCTATTCCTTAATTAAAGGTGAAAATCATAAAAGTAGGTGGAAGACATTTTTTCTGTGACATTCAGGAAAGGAGCAGATAACTATGTGCAAATAATACCACGTATTTAATTTTAGCTAAGTTTAAAAATTAAGAATGAAACGTTCTATATGTGTGCAGTCTTTCACCTTCAAGAATCTCAGAGAACTTTAAATAGGACAAAAACTCTTCAGCTCATGCAGTCACAGTGCTGCTCAAAGGTACAATGAAGCCGTTGTTCAGCTGCATGTAGAAACGCTACATACCAGAGGAAGGTAGGAAGTTAAGAATAATACGGTATATTCAAATATAACTTTTAGAGTATTTAGGTAGGATGAATCTAGCTGCCTGGAATTTGGCCACAAAACTCAGCTTAACAGCCCTGCTCTTGTGAAAAGTGGAATAAGATCTTTAATTTTTCCATTTAGTTTCCATTAATCACCCCAAGTGGTCATAAGGTTTTCCAACCCAGCCAGCATTCAGGCTTTCCTGCAGCACACTTCCTTTTGACAGTGCACATTGTTAGGGCACCAGATCAATGCTTCATCAGTTCAAAGTGCCTCCTACTGAATCCATAGCCCAATTCCATGTCATGACTTTCCATCTATACACTGACCACCTAGTGATGATCTATGGGTCTAAGACACATTGATGATGTGAGCTGAGAGATGATAGTTTCGGGAGGTCTTTCACCCATTTTAAGAAATCTTTTAGAGAGGTTTCACTTCTCTGACAAGCTAGATTTGATATAAAAACAGCAGTTGCCCTAATCTGTAGTCATTTGCTATTTGAAACATGCAGAGAAATTAGATAATGAAGAAGATACAAAGAAAAGCTGAAACAAAAAGGGTCTTTGCTGGGTTTTGAATACAGCCAGTGTCTACACTGACAGATGATGCATTTAAGTAAGAGATGTTTTATATAGATATATCAGTTATATTTCTAATTACATATATATATATATGTCCTCTAATTAAATATATATGTGTGTGTGTGAATTTATATATTTATTTAGAAGACATTATTTACGTTTCTGGTTAGAAAAACTGATGTTTCAAAACATTCAAAGTAATTGCTTCTGCATGATTTAAGGGATGTTCCTAATTGAACAGTCCTGAGCACTAAGTTAAAAGTGATGTATTCCTCTTGCACTTTCTTTCTTGTCATGAGACATTACAGTTACTGTGCATCTGAGCAGGACTGGCATTTGTTTCAGTGTCATCTTTTCAGGCTGCTGTACTTCGTAGCAACACATGCAACTGACATCCCATATTTACAAACACATGCTTTGCATTTGGAAGTAGTACTGCAAGAACTGTGGAAGGACAGCTTTGTGCAGATAAAGTTTAATTTTATGCAATTCATAATAACTTATGCTCGCAAAGAAGTTTCCTATTTTATTTTCAGTAATTCCAAACAGATCTACTATTTGTCTTCAGATCACTTGGAAAGGAAAAGGAAGAAATATAGCTTTTCATTTCTGAATAAAATTCTTGATCAGATGTTTTTCTCTCCCATATCTACTTATTTTTTAATTGTATCTTGACATCTCCCGTAAGAATGGGTTTTTATTCCCTAGCTATTATACATATCTACACCCACTTAAAAACCTCAGAAATGCATAATGTCTAAGCTTGGTAAAATGTGGTTTTGATGCACATACGCTGCTCTGAGGCCCAGGCTATTGCTGCCTGATACTTCAATATGCAGATCCGTACTGAGGCACACAAGTTTTGGAGTTCTGTGGACAAGGGATGGATGCAATCTTGGTCTTTTTCTGAGAGGGAATTTCTTTTGCATTTTCTGAGCATCTCATGGGAGATGGAAGAATAAGAACCATGTATTCTTTCAGGGGTAAGCTTGACTCAGATTTATAGGTGTTTTTGATGCTGTTGATTTCAATGGGTACTTTCCTCCATCATCCCAGAATATTTGGCTTTATGGTATGACAAATCCAAGATTAACATTGAAAGAGACAAGTAAGACTCTATGACATTTCTCTTTTCTAAAGGCATTTTGGTAATTCAATTTATTGCTAAACAGTGGAAGTAATCCTGTTTTCTAAGGCAAAGAACCTAATTTGTTTCATTTTGTAAGAAGAACACAAACAAACCAATTCAAAACATGGAACACTAATGTCAGTTTTCTGGAAACTTGCTAAAACAAATGGGAAGGTGGATTTATAAGGACAGAAAGAATTGAAGCTCTTTAACTACTGGAGAAAATGACTGCTCACCTTTCTGCTACGTGATCTCTTTCTGTATTTTAATGTAGCCTATTTTAGTTCATATTGTCTAATTCAGCTTCATTCATTCATGAAAAAGCAGACATTTACTATGATAAAGGCTATCTCTGCATGTATTTAAATGACTAAGGTGAACAGTTTCAAGCTATAGTGCCAGGAATGAATGTCAGTAGATCCTGTGAGAGTTCAGCTCACTTCCTCAATGCCTGGCACTTCTGAAGATGACATGTTTGTACTGAATATGGCCTATGAACAGCTGTGATTGGGAAGTTCAAAACTTTTTTAAGTACGCACCTCTTTGGGAGTGCTGGTGTATTTGCCACCTGCTCCTACTTCTTGGAGGTCAATGGAAATGTTTCTGTTGACCTTTGTAGGCAGTCGTGAGCTACTTATGATGCAATTATTTAAAATGCATCTAAAAATGTTCTGCTTCATCAAATACTGTTTCCAAATAATTTCCAGTCCATTACTAGTAGTTTGCAAGGTCTTCTTTCTTTGCACTCCTTTGATGTTGCTGAGTCATACCACTCAAGTTTTCATCTCTATGGCTGCACTTCCTTAAAGCACATTCATGGTGTCATTTGTACCAAGAAGCAAATGGTTCTGAGTCAGGATGTGAGCTGTAAATGGAAGAGGCACTTCTCCTTGGGTTAATACTGAAGTCCACCGAAAGAAGACTTTAAACATAGGTTTTCAATACATTTGTTTGGTGATATCCAACTGCAGTACCAGCTCATATGAAGACTTTCAGTAGACATGTAGCTTCCATCTCAATATAGGCTTGTGCACCACGATGATAGCTATCTTTTTTGAACAGTTTCACAGGAAGGAAAGCATTCAAACAGATGTGGCCAGGAAACCAACAACAAGCAAAGGCACCAACAGAGCTTCCCCCTCCTTCTGCTATGTCTTCCCCAGCAGTATGAGAGGAAATGGCACAGCTCAAACCCAGTGGGGGAGTGGGATGGGGAAGAAGCTCTTGCACAGACACTGCTGCAGTTGTGCTAGTAGAGATCACACTCAAGGAGAGATCAGCATTTCTTCATTCCAGCACATGGTGTAACAGATTTACCTGAACTGTATACAATTTTATACTCATTTTTTTGAGTAGGGATCAGAACAGAATTTAGGAGAAGCCCTGAGCAACTGTCAGAGATCTATCAATTAAATCAGGACATGACTCCAGTGTTTACCATCCTTACAAAGTCATGTTCTCCATCACAGGTGTTAAAATTCACTTTTCTCTGCGTCAAGGGCGCCACTGGGAGGAAACCAGAACTTTGCAGAAGTGTCCTTTTCCCAGTTCACTGCTATTCCCAGAAGTTACTGCCTTCCTTCTGTTGTGTCTAGCTCAAAGACACAGGTTCATCCCTTCACAAGCATCAACCTGTGCTGTAACAGGAAGAAGTCAGTGCAATGCCTTATCTCCCATATCATCTTGGAGCAAGCTGCTCTCTAGGGCAGCCTGAACAGCTGCTTTGTTGTTCGCAGAGCAGAGTCACCCTTCATTCTGATGTCTGCATACCAAGATGTAGCTTCCAATGAGGTAATTGTTTTGACAGATTGACCAAAAAAAAAAAAAAGGGGGAGGGCGGAGGGGGGGGGAAGGGGGAAAGCAGCAAAAAGTAAACAGCCATACAGTTCTGATGACTGGGGAATTTGTAGAAGGAAGATGAAGTATATTCAAAACTTTCCTTAAAACATCGAGACCCTAGTGAATATTCTGTTTTTATAAAAAGGAAAACCCCACCATGGCTGATGGTTTAGCTATTTCATAGCTGTTGTTCTTAGATATGTTGTTGGTGTGCCTGAAGCTCCGTTAATGCAGCAGTTCTTTGGTTAAGGGGAATAAAATAATTTTTAGCAATTGTTAGTTCAATTTAAGACATGGTTGGCAAAGCATCAGTTGCTTTTCTTGGAGCACTGCAGACTTTTTAAACTGAATCCAAGATTCTGTCCCAGTCAGGCCATGTATAAGGCTGCATGAAGCATTACTGTGAGACCTGAACCAGCTCAGACTTAGCTTGGGTTCAGTGCTGGCTGCCAGGCCCTGGGCACAGTCTGGAAGGTGTCCTCAGGTGCATCACAAGCTTCCTGCCCTCCTGTGAATGTTAAATGTGCCCTGAAACCTGTGTGTCTTCGGGACTTATTATTCTAGGGGATGTGAGGCTTTGGTATCTTGAAGACTTGCCATTTTGAAGGCAAATTGTACTTTTCTGTATGTTCTCCCAGAAAAATGTTATTAATGCCAGAAAGAAGGGTTCCTCACTGATTTATTCACTGATGGAAATCTTGCATATTGACATGTAGTTTCAGAGTCAAACAAGTGGGAATATATACCTATCTAGAACATATTTAATATGCCATTTTTATTTACTACTCTGTCTGGCTGTGGCAGCTTTTGGAATTTCACATATCATTGTTGAGATGCAAGAAACCTTATGAATGAGACAACACCACACAGACCTAAAGTGTGAAAGATCAAGCTCAAGTTCAGATGTTCATTTCTCCACTTCCTCTAGCCATGAAGCTACTTACCTGTCTCTGTTTTTAGGGGCTGACCTTTAGTGTAAACTCATTTGTTTTTATGATTTAGGAGACCATAAATACTTCAACAAATTTCCTGACATCATCTACTGCATCTAGATTTTTCAGTTTACTCTCAGGTTCTGCACAGCATCAGGTTTTATCATGTGTCTTCTCAATCCCTGCCTCTATACCTGGTAATGCTAATGGTGCAGAGTTCACGTACATTTTATCGTGGTCTAATCTGCAATTGTTTGAAATGCATCACCGTGTTTAATCTCTCAGTACAGGAATGCAAGCTGGGGAACATGGTGGAGGTTTGGGGAGCACAAGGTTTGTTGTGCTCCTGGTAGGCACTTTCATCTCTCCCGGCTGGAGGCCACCTGGTTTCTTTGAGGTTCTGTCTCAAGCTTGATCCTTGCCTAGACAAGGTGGGCTCCAGATCACATTACATGCACTGAAAACCAACTTCTGCTTGCCTTCTGCTTGCTGGGACTTCTGTAGCTGGCCTGGGAGCTGCAGAACCCTGCACACAGGTCAGCCTGAGCTGCAGCAGCCTGTGATCCTGCTGGGTGCAGGAATGTTGGAAATGTACTCATTTAGGTGCCAGTGTTGAGGTGGGACAGGTGTGGTATTGGGAAAAATTTCTCCTCTGAAAGACTGATAATGCATTGGAAACAACTGAAGAGGTGGAATCACCATCCCTCGAGGTGTTCCCAAACTGTGGAGGTGTGGCACTGTGGGACGTGGTCTGTGGACATGGTGGGGCTGGGTTGGGATTTGACTTGGTGATCTTAGTGGTCTTTTCCAACTGTAATGATTTTACAATTTGAGAACAACTAAGATCTCCCAAGTGTCATGGCTCAATGTACCTCAAAATAATGGCAGTTGTCCTCTCTACTTGTCCTTCTGTGGGGTCTTTCTATTAAGATTTCTTGCTCCTGAAATCCTCTATTTATCTTTGTAGGATTGTTTAGCTCTATAGAAATTATGAATTAACCTAATTTTTACTGACTACCTAGTCAATTTCTTCCTGTTCCTTATCTCTAAATGGAACCACACCCTTTAGCAGCAGTTCTCATGATAAAAGCTGTCATGTTGGATATTTTTAGAAAGAACTGAGCAAGATACACTGAAAAATGCAGGACAAGTATCTACTACATCTACTAGTATCTTCTAAGCCAGTGCTGATTGCACATATTCCTTTTCAGAGAAGGCTGGCAGAATGCATTCATGCATTGGGAAGGCAACAAGCAGACCCAATGTGTTTAGCATTCCTTTTGCATGTCATCAGTGAATTCACACTGCTCTGCGTGGTTTTGACTGGGAATGTTGTGGCACAGTGGTTTTTTTGCCAGTTGCTGCATTGTCAGCAGACCAGTTTGTTGAGTCACGACTCAACCAATAGCTGGATGTTCCTGGCTGTGCTCAGATGTAAACTAGTTTTCTAATGAAACTATGCGTGGTCATTACAGGACCCCAGAAGCACATTTTGAAAGAGCTTAGGTGTTTTTTTCCCTGTGTTCTGGCTGGATACCTCTGATGCCTTTACCAAAATTCCCTCTACGTTTTCAGCCGGATACATCATTTCTTATTTGAGGCTTTGCAAACACAGGGCCTCAACTCATAGTGGCTGTGTTGGCACCTGTGAGATCAGTGCATATCAGTGCTGGGTGAAGTCATCCTCATAAGCGCAGTCTTTAAAGTGCATTAAGATCCTATGAGAACTGAGTGAATGTAACATAAGGAGGTTGTATTATTTCTGTCCAGCCTTTGCCATTTAAAATAATCAAAATAACCCCTACAATAACAATGCTATATCTTTTCTTCACTTAGCACATTCAACGGAACACATTTAACTCTATAAGCCATAAAACACTGGGCTTAGCACTGCCAAAGCCTGGTATGGTTTATTTTCTTCTCTTACCTTCCAGATAAATCCAATGCAGCACATGTAAAACAAGAAAGTTTAAAATAAACAATCTGATTCATTTAATTGCTTTTAAAAATATTTAAAACTATATCGGATTTATGACTATAGCTGTAACAGTTTCTGCCTTCTATCTTCAAGTTATGGCCTCATTTGAAAGTGACAGCCCTGTACAAGAAGTATCACTGATTGAGATGTGCGTGTTGAGCACTGCCATTGGCCAGTGCTTATTCACTAGAACATGTCAAGAAGGCTAAGGAGTGGTACTTATGTGATTTGGTGGAGGAGTTTCCATGGGATATGTCCTCCAAAAAGACTTGTGAGATTCTGATGGGCATCAAACGTCTAAAATTTCAGAAATGTCTGAGTGACCATGCGCCAGAGCTCTCCAGGACCGGTCTGATAAGCAGCTTTGGGAATCATCTCCCTATTTATTTTATGATATTTTTTTTCTTTTTAAGGAATCTAGACCCACTTTTGAGAAACTCAGTTTCTGTTTTTCATAACAGTGGCCTAACTTTCATCTTCAGCATTTGCTGTGATGTGTGCTCTTTTTCTATTGCAGTGGCACGGGTCAGGATGAAAAGGGGAAGAATCAAAGAGAAGCAGAATCTCAACTTGCATTTGAGAAACTTTATCCTGTTTATTAACTCTGTTCTGCAAGCCAGTATATTGTGCTTGGATCTTATAACACTCCATTTTAGAAAATAATAGTCAGAGCGAGTGCCTTACCCAGTGTATGAGGGTTTTAATATAAAATGTGCCTTTCTCTTAAATTGATTGCAAATGTACTTTCCAAATATTTTACTTTGTAAAAGGAATTCTTGGAGGAATTCCAGTGACTGGTACTTTCCAGCTAGCTAAATGCAGATAATTCCCCTTTTAAATGTGCTTTGAAAGGTTTGCAAATCCTGGCCATATCATTTGGAGCAGTGGCTTATATAAAAGTGCCAACTAATCTGAGCAGCCCTCACCCCTGTGTGAAAGGTAAGGTTCCCATGTTGGGAGCGAGGCAGATGATCTCTGGCATTGCCTGCTGGGAACACGTACACTGAGGGCATACCTGGAAGGGGAGCGACCAGGCTGCATTGCAGTGCTGGTGGTGGGAGGCCAGAGGCCTCCAAACCTTTTGTGATGAGTACTGCACAACAGAGTCTAGTGCTTCTGTCGGTGTCCAGGCACTCCAGCTTTTTGGTATAGATAGGAGAGCTTCAATGGTTTGTTACAGGTCATTCAGAAATGCAAGGGAAGAGAGGGACCTATATTCCAGCCTCCAGCAAAAAGGGTTGATGAGCCTCCATTTGAAAGAGGCATTTCACAAGAAGAACTGAAAGTTGCATTTATTTCATGCTGTATTATTTGAATCCAGGGAGAAAATTAGGGGTAGCAATCCACAAAACTAATTTTCTGTGGCATCCGCGTTTGACTAAGGCTCTCTAATAGTGTTGAAAGAACCCAATTTCACCTTCCTGAAATATTTAGCAAAATCTTCATCAAACAGATGGGTGAATATAGGCATGATTTCCATCTTCATTAAACTAATGTCAGGTATTTGAAAAATCAGTCCTTTAATAATGTATAAATATTTTCTTCTCTAAGTAACTGTCTGATTTTCCCCCCAAGCACTGGTTTCTACCTTTTTGTAATAAGACCAATTTATGATGGAAGAGCTGCCAGTGCGTGTATACCTGCAGATGTGTTCTTCGATAAAACTTAATTAGCCACCTTAGTAATTTTCTGCTTAATGTGCTTTTAACATTCTTTAGAATTTGAAGTGAGATATATCCAAACTAAAGAAAATGAGCCAGCTATCCATAATCTTACCTTGATCATCTTTTAGTTTTCTTCAGGTTTCACTCTATTAGCTCTAGGAGTTCATTTTTAAATATTAATCCATTAAGTCAAACTCCAGTTTTCACTTCAGATAGTGGTGAAAAGTCTTTAATGAGAGGGGCATTCAGAAACAGATATACTGAAAAAATACAATCAGAGAACCATTGAGTCAGTTGGAAAAGACCTCCAAGATCATCCAACCCAACTGCCCACCTACCACCAATATTTCCCCACTGAAAAGTACAGTATCATATAGAGTATCATAAAATACAGTATCATATATATTCATATAGAGGCTGTATGATCGACCCCTGCTGGCTTCCTTCAGGCAAATCACTGTTGTTCATGAAGGCTTCCTAGTTAGCACTTGCTTATGCTCTATTCTGGTTCTCCAAACTAGATCAGATAAATCTCCCTGTGCCCACCTGTGGACTGGGATGGTGTCAGTTTCCTCAGTGAGAAAAGTGGTGGGAGGAAATAGGCAGAGATTGCTTACACAGTAAAAACATCTTCCACGAGAAATTTTAAATGGGTCTCTCTTCCCTTTCTTCACATGATAAATGAGAATAATTTCAGGTTAAAAACTGCAGGGCCTGCTCTACTGTAGATATTCATGCATACCTTCCATTAGCTACCTGAATAGGAGCAGCGTGTGTATGTCAAAGAAAGTAAAACCTTTAAAGGCTGCCATAATCTGCCTTTTCCCCCTCACTATGCACACACACACGTACTACTGGAAGTCATGCATGTTACTGAAACAAGGGAACCTTCTGTATGTGTACGGGCAATTATACGTAGGAAGGAAAAAAAAGTCCCATTGCAGGGAACATATGCTAATTTTAAGCGGGAAGGAACTGCCAAATCTCTTTTGATATAGAATGTAGCAGCAATAATACATTTATCAAAATGGTAAATTGGGACCTCTATAAAGTAGAATACTTTAAATTGATTTTTATAAGGTTTTATTGAGGTAAAAAAAGTTATAAAGGTATAAAGGTACATTGAACCTTGACATAAAAAATAATAATAATACAATTTCTCAGTATTTTCTCTATCTTTTCACATATCCCCCAAAAATACTTCTTTATCATTTCAGCTTCTAGGAAGCAATGTGAGATAACAGAAATAATGTGTAATTGGTCTCAGTTGTTGAGCAAAAGAAGAACTCTGAGGATTAGTAGACAAGTTGTGTAAGTTTTCAATAACTGTTGAGCAAAAAATGGTGTGTTCCAAAATGATAGATCATCACCAGACAAAACAAAACAGATAATACAACAGTGTGCTTCTGTCCGTTGTTATATTTTTAAGAGATAGATTTCACAAATGGTTGGAAAAATCTTTAAACATGGCCTTAAGATTAGTTTCATACGCAAAGAATTGTTGTGTGTATTTATGGGAGATGTAAAAATATAAAAGGAAGAGAATAAAATAGGTGATATATTTGCCATTTTAACTCTGTAATATTAACTTTTCAGTGGAAACTTGTGGCATGTTATTATTGGAAGTGAGGATCATATTAATACGGGTAGGAAAATTCTTCCTAGTGGAAGCATCATCTGTTATGAACAAAATGTGCTTTCTTTCACTTTTTATCATTTGCTCTGGCCTGATCTCTTGTCATGCATATTTCAGAAACTGTCAAAATAAACTGGGACATGTTCTCTAAATTTGCCTAACACAGATACAGTCTGTTGTGACTCCTGGTAGAACTGGACAGGAACCAGAGGTGTCCAAGTCTACGTGTGTCCTGAGCAATGCAGCAGGCTTTCAGAGATGAGATGTTCACTCTTAGAGAGAGAAACCCCTGTAACATGTGTGCACACCCATGTACTCTGCTATACATGCTGTCCCTAAAGGAACAGCACAAGAGGGCTCAACATCCAGCAGGATAAGAGGCTTTTATGCATCTCTGGTTTGCTCCACGTACCTCTTTGCCAGATTTGGTCATAATCGTTTAAGAGGTTTAAAGGATGTTAGATAATTCTGAATATTAGAAGTTACGGAGTAAAAATGAGAATTCTAGACTGTTAAGATTTATGTTGCTTCTAATGCCAGCAAAGCATCAGTTCTAGGATGGCTGCAGAGGCTGCTATGTGCTGCAAGTGAACATCTAATTCATCTGAAAAAAGGCTCTTCTGGGGCCTTTCCAGACCTCCCCAACACCTCTGCTCAGCATTGCTGCTGGAGGGTAGAAGGCCAGGGAACCACATCCTATGTGCATTCAGTGTACAAGTGGAAACACTGTACATCATAATGAACCATAACTTAAGAAAGGGTTTGAAGAACTCAAACATAGAATCATATAATTACTTACACAGCATAGTGGGCCCTTTTTTGTGTGTTCAAGCTGCTCTTGAAACCCAAGGTAACACATACAGATGCAGCATGGGAGCCAACCCTGGCCTATGCAGACCTCTCTGTGAAATGTTTCTTACCTGTACTAGGTTAGGGGAAAGGGAGCCAAGAGGGTATCTGAGAATTATTACATTATTTTGGGGGGGGCTCTGGGACTGTATTCTGCTGTATTTTAATTTCTTCTGGAATAATAATAATGTTGACCCAGCCATTGTAATGAGTGTGGGATATTTCCCAAGAATAATGTTTTCTGGAGAGCAACAAAAGAATGCCCAGAAACCAATGCAGTGCCCTTTCACCCATGTCCTTCCACAATTAGGAGCAGCAGTCCAGCAGAACAGATTGAAGCAGGTGCTTGAATCATTCCTGCTGAGCAAAACAAATGTGCCCAATGCCCAACATGTTTAAATCCAATTGGGAATAAAATTAAGCAGCTACTTGCTCTATTAAAGCATATAAATACCAGCTTTATTCCACAAAGAATACTATTAGTTATAGGCAGAGAAAACTCAGTAGACAAAAGGTTAAAATAAGGATGTGAGTAACTTCAGTAAAATGCTAGCACTCCACATTTCAGAGAAACATATAATCACTACGGTTGGAAAAGATCTCTCAGATCCCCAAGCCCAACCCCAGCCCACCCTCACCATGCCCACTGCCCAAGTCCCTCAGTGCCACATCCCCATGGTTCTGGAAAGCACCTCCAGGGATGGTGACTCCACCACTCCCTGGGCAGCAGTGCCAGTGCATCACCACTCTGAGAAGAAATTCTTCCTAATATCCAACGGAGAATCTTCATAGGGTCTAAAATGGCATGTAAAATGGCATGTAAAAGAACTTGTAATTAAACCAGACCCCATATGTAATACCTGAGTCAAAGGTCTTGTTTTTAGGAGAGGCAGAGCTGTAATCCAGTGATGGAGTTCATGAAAAATGCATATGGAAGGATTTGTACACAAAAAATAGAGGGCAACAGTAAGTGGATTCTTGACACCAAGGCAACAGCAGAGCACTTGGGGCTGGCTTCATCCTCTCTGCCCTATCCAGTTGCTGCCCCTCCTTAAATCTGCCAAAACCTTAGATTCCTTTTATCCCATCTGTGGCCACATTTCATGTTTCTATTTTACAAATTGGGTTTTCTTTCAAATAATCTCCCCTTCCTCCACATTCCCTCAGTCCTATTTCTACCCAGCTTTCCTTTCCTCTTTTCTAAACGCAGCCTTCTCAGACCATGGCTGCTGCACAGATCTCTGCACTTCCTCCTCCCTTTTCACCATATCACAGCATGCTGCTGGTTTTATTATTTCTGAGGGCTGCAGGTCCCTGTGAGGTGGTTTTGACTTTAAAATGCAGACATAAACAATTTACTCAGACATTTCATTCAGCTCCAGCTGGAGAAAGCTGTGATTCTCTGCTCTGTCACAGAGTCTCCCCACACTGCCCCTGAGGGCTGCTTTGCTCATTTTCATGTCTTGCAGTGTGGTCATTCCAGTTCACAAGTAGGCAGGAGCATCAGTTGTCACTGTGTGCATCTGAATACGGGACAGTACCAGATTAGCCACTGAAGAGGTAAATCTGGGACCTGGGCACTATAAATTCCACACATTTGAATCTATAAATTCCCAAAGCCTTGAAACTCGTTGCTCCCTTCAGTGGTTTCCAGCCCCAGTGAGCTGTCAGCCCTTGAGCACACACACAGGTCCTGCTGGTTCCAGATGCATCTGCAGAAAGAACCAGCCCCACATTCATAGCAAATTCAGTTTCAGCAGAGCTTCAGCACATTTTGCTTGCATGTGTCCCTTATTACCTCCATCAAATTGGCACGTGTCCTTTATTTCTTCCTTCCTTCCTCCAACCTAAGGCTGAATATTGAAAGATGAATCACTGATAAAATGGTATTTTAGGAAAGAATATGAGAAGTAAACTCAAACCAATTTGTTGTGTAAGAAGCACAGTCCCTGTTTCCTGATAGGACCAATATGGAACTGCTTTCTTTTTAGCAGGTGACCTAATAGGTAATGCCACAAAATGGTTAGTAACATATCAGAAAGTGTCCTATGAAAAGGAAACACATTGCTTATTGGTGAGGAATCCAGACATGAAGGGCAGAACTTCGTTAAGTACTTTCCTGTAATCTGGAAGTCAGTGCTTAATTTGCTGATGATTGAGCGTTCCTGTGCACATTCATCCATTAAACTCATGGTACAGAGAAAGAAAAGAACAGCTGCTGAAACATATCTGTGCCCTCTGGAGCTAAGAAAGGGTTACTTAGTAAAACTGAAATGAGTCAAAATAAGCACAAATTTGATGCAATGCTTATGTGTTCATAACTAAGCCTTCCAAATGCCTGATTTACAAAGTAGGAACTTAACAGTGGATGCATTGTAGGAGAAACACACATACATATACATTCTAACACAATTGCTTTTGTTTTTAAAGGAATTGTTTTCTTATTCATGGTTTGTTTTCATTTACTTTATTGTAAAATGTTTTGGCAGGGCCTGGTGAAATGTAGTAAGGGAAACCATGCGTTTCCATGCATGTAAAGCAGGAAAACAGTGTGATTGTGGACAAACAATGTCCTTCATTGTTGGTGGTTTATTTTCTCACTGTTATTAATCCCTGTGTCCTGCAACAGGCACCATGCTTTGAGAGTAGTTTGGTGCCAGTGGTGCATTTTAATGCTGTAAGCAAAGCTTAGCAGTTTCTCTCTACCACAAATTGGCTTTGGGGATGTCAGGGTGGCTGGAGGATTTCCTGGCCTAAAAACCCTTGGATAGGCAAGCTTCTTGTGGGGAAGACTGAGGAAAGAGGGAATATCAGTTATGGAAGGGGCTGATTGAGCACATAGCATGTCTGTGATCATACTGAAACTGTCATTGCCAACATAAATTACAGCTTCCTGGAGGCTGCTCCAAGTTGTGCTGGGATAGTGGGAGCGTGTTTATAGCAGCACATTGGTTTGGCTTTTCCTTCCCACTGTGCTCCTCTCAGCTGCCAGACCTGCAACAATCTTAATCACAGAAAACGTTTAGTATGGCCACCAATGCAGTAAAATATGCTCATGTGAATTTACTAGCAAGAAATATCGCTTACAATCACAGGATAGCTTAGGTTGGAAGGGACCGTAAGGATCATCTAGTTCTGAACTAAATCAGGTTTTTGGTGTTTCGCTATGGTTTTCAAAAGATTTTTATTACTTGTGCAAGCAACCCAATGGCAATAACACAATACCTATTAGTATGCCTGGTCAAATGGTCAGGTAAGTACAGACAAAATGAAATGTCTTGTCCACAGACACTCGTGGAGTAATGTGACTTTAAATGTATATATTTATAGAGTGTGTAGTGCATAGATAGATGATTCTGTTTATGCAGATGTACACTCCTTTGCTCTCATCCCCTCTTTTATCTCTAAATATAATTTTTAAAGGAAATAGATTTTGAAAGGGGCAAGAGGCTCCAGTAAAGAATTTAAGTATGTTGAGCTCTTTTTCTTTCTCTTTGAAATGAACAGTCAGTCAGAGCTCTTGTTTAAAGTTAAGCTAAGAAATGTCTCGGAGGAGAATTTCAGACTCCCTTTCCAAACACCACCAAGCCAAGTATGGTTATTATCTGAATTTAATTCGAATCATATGAACCGTCAGTTTTTGCCATGCTAAAGATTTTTTCCTTTTCAACCTGGCAATGCATTCGTCAAGTTATGGGCAGACCCCACTCGCATAAAGGAACACTTTTGTGAACTTCATAGCTTGCAGGGTTTTCCAGGTTCAACACACAGTTATAATTTTCTTAAAAAGACACACTGAACAGTCCTGTAAGTATATAAAAAAAACAAAATATCACTATGCAATTAGCTTTGCATGAGTCATAAATGAGAGAAAAAAAGGAAACGAGTTTGAAGAGATGTCCCTAAACTGGTGTATCTAGAGAAATATTCCAGTCCCAAACGTTTCCTCTTGCTGTCTCCTGTTGGTCCGAGGGCTTTGAGCAGATGAGCACAGGTGGTTTCCCGCAGCCTTGGTTACTCTCTGAGGAGAAGTCCACTCAATCCTCCAGTGTTTTGCAAGGAGGTGAGAGTAATAATTACCCACCTACTTCAATGCACTCCTGACAGCCTGAATCAATGTCGTCTCAGTGCCCAGGAGATGTCAAATGCCATATAAAAATGTTAAATAATATTGCTTCCCAGCCATGCGGCCGGAACTTACACTGTTTGGAGGAAAGAGGATGGGGGGATAATTACAGCCTGAACTTTATAAAATGAGGTACTCAGGAAGGGCACAGTCAGCAGAACAGCAGCCACATCCAGGGTCTCCAAAGACCTCTGCGTTTATGGGCACTCTCTGGTTAGGGATTCTGGAAAATTTCCAGACCTGTTCACTCCACTGCTATGAGTACGTAGAATATTCTCAATTAATGCTCCTCGCATGGAAAGCATTTGAAAATGCTTTCTCAGCATGCTGTGTATCACGATTTACTCTGAGGACTTTCCTATTTCTTCTCTCCGTATATCCGCGCCTGCATCCACTGGGCTTTGGCATCACAACTGAGTTCTCTTCCAGAGGTTTGTTCTGCCCACTGCCCTCCTTGGTGCTCCTGTGAGCCTTGTTACTTTTGATTGTTGTCATATGTATTGGTCTGGATTCATACCCTCTCATTAATTTCCAGTTTACAGTGTTTATACTGCTATTCCAGTGAAACCAGGGTTATCCAGTTTCTAGGAAACAGCTATTATTTATCCCTTTGGATACTGCCTGTCTTGCCATACTTCAGAATTATTTTCATCAGTGTTATATTTCATTGAGTGGATGTTTTAACAAAAATAATTTTTTAAATATCACAGCAACATCCCCAGCAACACAACGCTGCATAGTTTGCTTGTTTGGACCATGGACTTCCAAAATAAACACACTGCAATATATTGACAGTTAGCAAGGGTAGCTAATTGCAAAAAAAAATCCCAGTCTGTAAGAAATGAAGTAGTCCTGAATTTGAGCAACGAAGTTCAGAGAGGGTAAGGCCGGAGCAGGACACTTAAACTTCTCTCTACAACAAAATGTGTGCTTGTTTGATCTCACTGAAGTGTCCTGGCAGTGTAGACACTCAAATACCATTAAAATGTGGAGTCATTCTGCATCTACTGGTTCCCTCCTGATGTTGTTTATGATGATGCAATATTCATCAGTTTGGAGATATTCCTCTTTACGTCACACATGATGACTTACACGTCTACCTATAGCCTAGTATTGCATTTTTGTAATAACAGAACAGTAATACAGTGAAAATAGTCACAATCCACATGGCCTAAATCCTAGCAAGAATCACATGCCTGAGAAGGATTTTAAGAGGCAATTTTTTCTATGCATTATTCCCATAAGAAAATCATCTGGGACACAGGAGTACGTGACTGCTCAAAATGTTTTTTATTATATTTGCCTAACACAAACTAAAAATTGGTTTTATAGGTATTTTATAAACTTCTCAGTTGAAAGCCTGAAAGCTGATTCATGATAACGACTAAATTTTGATTTAAAAAGGGGCAGGAGGCTCATAAGATGGGCAATTATCTAATTGCTGGCAGTCCTCCTTTTCATATTTCATATGAGTGTAGTTGGAAAGAAGAGTATGTTTAACACTTTTTATACAGCGAGCCTTCTTATTTCACCGACAGAGTGGATCTTGTGGCCCAAGGTGGAGCTGTCTGCTTCAGGGCTATGACAGGCTCAGTATTCCATAGAAGAACATTCTGCATCCTTTTGTATCTTCATGGCAAAAATTAGTGCTGTAGGACACATGACCTAGTCAGCACAGGGCTAAGGCATATGGAGCTTTTCCATGGGCACAGAGGGACAACAGCACATGGCCAGTGGGAGTACTGTGTAGCCGTTGGGTTATTAAGCCTCTGATGCCCAGAAGTTTCTTTTTTTTGACAAAATACAATCAATACTGCAGCAGCACAACATCAGAATTGCTGAGTTTGGGTGGATTGAAGCCATGAGCTGATCTCCCAGCAAGATCAGGCAGCTCTTTTGGGAACACTGTTTAGACACACTACTCAACTTGAAGTCATTGCAAAGAATCTCTCAGAGCATTGTCAACACTCTTTTTTACATTGTGTTTTCACAGTGACAGACTTTGGGTAGTGAAATGAGTAAGCAGCTTCCCATCTTCACACATAAACACTTTGATCCATGTAACAGACGATTCCCCTGATGTACTGGGCTGTCTGCAGTCCTGCTCACATTTCCTTTGTGCTTAGTATATTATAGTGCAGAAGGAAAGCAATGATGCATGTTTTCAACAAAGAACTAAACAGCCAACCCATGGTTTTCCTTTTTTTTTTTAATCAAAGTGAGAACGGACTTTATTACACAGAAAGATCATTGTAACAAAATCTTGGTTATCACCTGCAAGCAGCAGACACAATCAAGTATTTCATCTATTTCAGTGTTCACATTAGCTTGCATTCTGCCTCACTTGACAGTGTCTAGGAATAGATGTACCATCTCCTTGTTTAAAAACAAGTTTCTGTTCAGAGCAAGTCTGAATTTGCTTGACTGCATAGTGAACAGTCATTGTATACTCTGAAGTCATTGCCATGTCTTCACTAGCACAAACACTATGCACACAAAGTATCTCAATAATACATCTTCTGGTTACTTTCAGTGTACATTGCATTTTGAAGGAAAACAAGAGTTTTTTTCATAAAAGATCGTTTTATCAGGCTTCTTCAAGTGTGTGATTTCTACACGCAAATTCTAGTTACAGAGATATTAATGTTCATGTAAGTTCTTTTATAGCCCTTCCTGTAGTATCTGAATATTTCATTATCTTTAACATCTTTATCGTAAGGGCAATAAAGGAGTTAGAAACCTCTAGCTCACTTTGGTAGCAACAATGAATAAATTATGCTGTGTGAAACCTTCCCTTTATCTCTGTATTAACCACTTGTGTTTTGTAGCAGCTGAGGGGAGAGCTAGGAAGGCATCCCCTGATGCCCCTGTGCAGGGGGTTCCCAAAGCAGGACTGGCAAAGGGAGAAACCAGGAGCAGAGTCTCACTGGGTGTTGCAGAGAAACCAAGAGCAGTTCTCCCCATGCATTTGGGCTTCAGGGCCAAGGGAGCAGAGCAGGGTAGCTGAGCCATGCTCGGGAACAAGGATGGAGCAGGAGAGGGGAGCTGCATGACTTCCCTCCTGCTTAGCATCCTTTGTAGAGATAATCTGGCTCAAGTAGGGGCTTGGGTTCTAATAAAAGCTTTCCTTGGTGGCAAGAGTGTAAAAGGTTAAAATGATTGCGTGCTAGTCATAAGCAGGAGAAATTAATGGAAGCTAATTAAACCTATCATTATTTTTAGGCACTTACACCTCTTTTCAAATGTACCATTCTTGTAATTGAATTTTTTCAATAGTGAATGTTTGAACGTAGTTATTACTGTAAAGTGGTTTGCTGGGAGTCTTATGGCAATTAGGACTTCCGGCAACTTCAGTTTTGAATACCAGCGCCACTGTTCTGAGGGAAGAAAACATGCAAAATGCTCGCTGTTAAAAATCAACAGGATGATTCAGTCTGTTGGAACTGCAGTAGCTTATGTTTAACTAAGACCAGTTAGGAGAATGCATTCTATGTACAAGAACAAAACAAAAAACAACAACAGCAACAAAACCAAACATAAAACAGGAAAAAGTTGTTTTCTCATTGGCTCATTTTCTTTCTCCCATATTTCAGCTTTGGAATTAATACATTAAAGGAATCCTTGTAGTTTTGGGGTTTATTTTAGCACAGTCTGTAGCAAAGGCAAATTATCGAAAAGGAAAAGAAAAAATAAGCCAAAGCTGATCTGACCTACACAAAAAGGAGAGCATGGCTCGTCAGTTCTACCACTACTGAGAGCAATATCCAACCTCTCTGTTACTTCCAGCTTTATTCTGAATTCTGTTGCTTAGTTTAACTCAAAATCCTTATTGCAGAGGGCTCATAAGGGTGGCAGAGCAATCCATACCAACGGAACAGACATTCCATTGCAAATCAACACGCAGTGTATGTGTGTACAGATAGGAACGTCGTACACGAGCTGCCAATTATGTTGTGCTGCAGAAGAAACTGCAGGAAAAAAGAGTAACAAAGAGAAGGCTGCCTGGTGAGGTGTCTGGAGATGTAAATGGCTCCTGCTGAAAAGGTAACAAAGGCTGCGTTGTGTGATCGTGTACTCGGATCAGCTGGGATTTGAGCAGGAAAGCAGCCCCTGATGTGTGTATATATATAATTCTGAGATGCATATTTCAAAGTCTCTCTCCGTAAAAATGATCTGTTGTTTTTATGCTTATGCTAAAAGTAGCTTTTGCCACTGCTTTATGGGCAGAAACGGGCTGGGAATACACTGAAGTGCAGTGCTGTGTCTCCTACAAAGCTTCTGTTATCAACATGTGAAGAAGTTGCACCTAATACTTTTAAGCACTACAGTTATATCTGCTAATCACGAAACGGTGTTTAATATCATTTTGAACTTGAGGAATGAATCGTTTTTCTTCAGAATGGGTTCTATCAATCTGAGCAATTTTATCTAAAGACTGAAAATTTGTCTGCTTAGTTTTCCTTGGGATTATATTTCAGTGTAATCACTTGAGGACATGGTGTTAGTCAGAGGTCTGAGCAAAAACATCCTCCTGGAAAAAATTCCATCTCATTCTGCCTGGTTGCTGATCCTCTCACTGCAGGACACTTCTGTTGGTGGGAAGGTTCCTGCCAGTGTGGTAGGAGGTAGAACTAAACTCCCCCCATGTCCTACTTCAATCTCTCCCACCACCTCCAGGAGAATGCTCTGCCTGGGGTGAGATGGGCACAGAGAGGCAGAGGGAGAATTGTCACTCCAGTACCCTATTGCATCGAATTGCAATTGACTCTGTGTCTGATACGACTTCTTCACAAGCTGTGAAATCAGGATTTTATGAATCTTCTTCTTTAGTTGAGTGCATTAAAACTAGATTGGAGAGGGTGTTTCCAGCCTGGGTTCAGGCCATGCATTTTGGGACTTGTCTCTGAAGTTTTCCTTTGAGTGATGTACAGGCCTGCTGCAGCCTTCAAGGAGTGCTTATGCTTTTCCTTTCCTGCAGAGACAGCCACGTGGCCTGAAGCCAAGGTTTCCTTGCTGAGGGCTGAATGAGCCTTTCAGACACTTTTGGCGGACCTTACAGTAATACACACGTGTACAAAGAGGAAAAAATAATCATGAGGACATGGAGTAGATGAATGAAGCTGTGGGCCAGTTCTAGCCCCCACCTTCACAAGTGCCCCAATCATTTCCTAAGCAATTATGTGGGTGTAGGATCTGACCACTGATTTTCCTCTCTCTCATTTTTTTTTTTACTAAAGCTCTTTTCTCTGTTTTGCTGTGATATAAAATCTTGCCTTGCTATTCCTCACTGAAGTTGCTTGCAATCCTACCCTTCCACAGACTTTTGTTGTACCAGAGTCCCTTCCCATAGAAACATCAGACTCCCTGGGTAAAACATCCTTAAAATCACTTCCCATCCTTGTTATTCGGAGCTCACTTTATTGTTCATACAATACAGCACGCCATCCTTCCAAAGTGAGCTTTTTAGGTAGTCCCACAATTCATGCAAAGCTCTGTGTTTTAGGAGACAAGCATGCACTTAAAAACAGGTCCTCAGTACTATCCCTCTTTTGTCTCTCCATCCTCCTGGGTGTCTGTGCAACATAACTGTTGTGCTGAGCAAGAATGCACCTCGTGTACTCAAGGTCATGTTGGGGAGCTGGTTTCTAATTGCACAGTCTGTTACTGGATCAGGTTTGTATCTGCAACAAAGGGAAAGCATCTCAGCTTGTCAATATGTAAATAATTTAATGTGGTCATGGAAAGAGAAGGAATTTAAAAAAGTATGGCTTTAATAATGTCGACTAAACACCCATGAGGACAATCTGCAGCTGTAAAAAATCTGGATTTCTGTTGATTAACTAGCAATGTTTAGGAATGTATCTTTGAAAAACTTGATCATGTCAGCAGCACATGCATAGCGCTGGTGACAGCTTAGGACCTATCTGAGTCCTGCAGCTTTGGAACAGATAGAGTAAATTGAAAGTACATGCAAGTTTGAGAGATTCTACTGCCCTTGTATCTTTGTTCCTGCCAGGCTAGACATGCATGAACTCGCACACTGTATTCACACAGCTCTGCAGAAGCACAGTTCATCACTGAGCAGAGGCACTGGGCTTGGTGCAGCACTCCCATCTTGCACAAGGGGCAGAGCTCAGCTGTGCTGCTTTCATTTACAGAAAGACTCTCTGGTTGTTACTCAGAAATCCGTGTACTTGGAAATAAACAAGTTCTCTGGGGAGACCAAGTCCAAGTCCCAGCCAGGACTGCACGTGCAGTCACGCAGCACTTGGATAACCCTTGATCAAAACCTCAACTAGAGACATACCATACTTTTCTTTTTGTCCCAGTCAACACCATTTTTTTTTCCCAGTATGTAATTATACTTTGTATATCAGATTCTATTATACTATTGATTTAAATATAGTCAGTGGCACAGCAGGATTTCTGATTTCCATCTCCTCCCTCTCTTTTCTGGAGTTGTGGAACAGGAATAGATGGTTGTGTATGTGACACAGCCAGACACAGGTCTGAAATCTGGCACTTTGCTTTCCGTTGGACACTCAAATTCTTTTAAGAACTGGATTATTATTATTATTATTATTTTTTACGAGCAACATACGACTGCAAAACTTTAGGAAATAACCTAAATGTCTACCCAGTGAACTTTACCAAAAGTTCTATAACTCCCTCCTAGTTTTTTTTGTTTTTTTTTTTTAATAGCTATCAATTAAATTTATTATGCAGCAATGAACTACGCAGGATCTAAACTGACCCAGGATTTACTTTAATGCATCATTAACTTGTCAGGCTCCCTATTCTCCTTTCTCTCTCTCTTGATATTTTGTCTTCCAGAATTCTCATCATCCCATCCATTAACCTGTTTATTAGCTTTAAATAAGGATGTGTTTCATTAATGAGCACCTAAAAATTAATGATCACGCAAATGAAACATTTGCTGTAAAATAGGCTCTTGAGGATATGAGTTTTCTTTACATTCCAAGTGGATGGTACACTGATGGTGGTTGAAGCTGGTGGCGAGATCCGTCATTCCAAAGTCAGTTTCCGCTATTTAAAGTTTTCTCCTGATTTGTTTAGTAGATTTAGGGAATTCAGCCTGATAGACACTTATAAAAGTTGATCTTCCCACAGTGTAACTTCAGAAATAATACTGTAGATCAACCACAAAGGTAACTTCCATAAAACCGTGACAGCTGTGCCTTCCATTCCTGTAAACCCCAAGGAAGGAGCTTCTGGTTGCATTTCAGTCAATGTAGAACACCGAAGCCAACTTTAGCTGCTTACACCTCCCATGTTGTCCTTAGTTTTCCTAGAAAGTATGAGCAAATATTCAGGACCTAGCACTGTTTAATGTCTGGAAAGTGTATGTAATAGGAATAACACTGCTATTGCCTGCTCTGCTACCAACCCACAGCATGCAGCCCAGCAGGGGAAAATCACTGTGTCAGACTCCAAGGAGCAAAACAATTTGGGGTTTGATCAAATCGTACACATATAATCTGTAAATAATCAATTTATTTTCCCTATCTGTACACAATCAGTTTATTTTCCCTTTATGTAAACATTTCCCAGAAGACACTACTGGGCAAATAGCTGTGCAGAGGCACAGAGACATTCATTACTTTCTTATAGCTGTGGCATACCTCGTGCTTCCCATGAGACGTGTCCCCAGGCAGCTCTCCCACAATCAGGGGCTCTGTGTTAGCAACATTTCAGGCAAAAGGAGAAGCAGTTCAACTTTTCTTTTTCCCTATTTTCATCCATTCATAAATGTGTTATAGTTAAGGATTTTTTTTTTCCCCACACATGTTAATGTGCCTATCAGTTTACATCACAAATTATTATCACTCTTGCTCTCAAAGTATCAGCCCTGTACAAGTTAGGAATATCTAATATGAGTGAATTATGTATGTTGCTACTTTACATTCATGACAGATGTCACAATATCTGTGCTGCAGTGCAGACAAATAAGAAATGACTTAGTTTTGTGCTTGTCTGATGAGACTAGGAAAGAGCAGCACAAAATGGGATGGCTTCAGTTTTCATGGAGTTTAAATACTGAACACTGTGGACATGTCAGTGAACTTGTACCTACTGCACGTTGGCCTGCACATTTCAACCTAAGAAATTACTTGGTCATCTAATTTGCTGATAGGATTGATTAAAGAATTTATAGATTTATGTAGTTTGCTTTGGGTTCCTCGTGAAGGATGCTATGACAATGTGATTCGGTCCCTGATCTGAATCGGTGGAGCACAGTCACAGAATCACAGAATTGTAGGGGTTGGAAGGAACCTCTGGAGATCATGTAATCCAACCCCCCGAAGTCACCATGCAGGGAACATGACTCTGCATCCTCACTGCTCAGCATAGATGAGGTCTATATTATGCAAGGTTGACAGACACACTTAGAACACATCATAATGTTCAGACTGTGCATGAAGCACAGTTATAGCAGCCACGGTGTGAGGTGGTTATATAAAATACCTCATGCTTGCATCCTTTATGTGCCTTTGAGCAGAACAGCTTCCCCAGCTTGCTGACCAGTAAGAACTAGATGGAAAGTGTGTCCTGATCCAGGATATCGCAGTGCAACTTCTGATTCATTCACACCCACACTGTGACAACTTTTCTTCCACCTTCCATGGATATTCACTCAGTCATGCATAGGTCTTATACTTCTAGTAGGGCATATTAATCTTACTAACATCTGAACTTGCTGAATCCAGTAGCTTCCCTTGGTATCGCTTTTATGCGATTGCCTCTAATAAATTCCACCAATAAGTTTTGTTCTATTCCTATAAAAGCAGTGTCTCTGGGTTAGCCTTCTAATGAGCATGGAACTACCTCAGCAAGTCCATGACCTACAAACGACCCGCAGTCATCCCAGAAGCAGTGGTGCTGAACCACATCATAAGTTATTCCCCTTCTCCAACAACTTGTAGACCAGCAGGAATAAGCAGAGCACTTCTTCCCCATAATCCTTAGCATCCAGTCTGGAGGCAAGCAGTCTCAAAAGGGTCCAAGGTTTCACTGCTTTCATCTTGAGGCAACACAGAGCTTACTTAGGAACGGCATCTCTGTCTGACACATTTAATTCATTTGAGGGGTTTAATGCAATTTCCTGGCAACATTTCAAAGCACATTCTTTAATTTAATAATATGATAATATTAAGAGGAATATAATAACGTATTCTTAGTGCTATAACCCTATTGTGCAGATTGGTGGGAAGACCTTCTCTCAGGTCATTTTTATTATATTTAATAGCAGTCATGGGTCTCAAAACCTCATGCAAACTGTAGAAAATTAAGGCTATAAGACCAGTAAATCTAGTTGGATGGTGTTTATTATCTTTCTGTTTTCTTTGAAGAGATTTACCTTCTCTATGAACAAACAGGAGGAACAAGTAAGAAGAGTGCTGCAACATGCCTATGCAGATATTCATTTTTTACCAACATTAGGAGTTTGAGATTCACAGAATACAGTCTGGAATACATAGCAATTTTTCTCTTTTAATGCCTTAAAGAACTACACTATATTTCTCATCAACATGGTGGCACCAGGTACACTTCCCCTGTTGATGTAAAACAAGGCATAATTTATTCTAAATGCTGCTTCAGATCTTTCTATCAAACAAGATTATGAACTATTTTCCTTTAACTCCTTGATTTTTGCTACCAGTTTTCTGATGCATTAGAAATATCTATTTAAGCAACCTTCCTCAGAGCTCCAGAGCAACCAAAGTTGTTGATTTCCCTTTTAGCCTGGTAATATTGGTTGTAGCAAGTTTTTTAAGACCCTGTAATTTGCATGACTCTTCAGCAAAGAGAAAACAATAACATACTAATATGGGAGCCAACCTTCCTAGGATTAAAGGAAAAATAATCTCCATGATTAAATTGTCAAAACATTTCTGCAGAATGGCTAACTAGAGCAATGCTTTAAGTTAAAAGTCTTCTTTCATCTCTGTCCGTATCATCCCATGTACTAATGTAAGGGTGGAAATCATTCTTTGAATGTTTGGATTGCTGTACCAGAAATGGTTTGGTTATTTGCTGGATAAAATATCTCCAAATGATGCTTGCACTCACAAATAGAGCTTGTGGCAGTCTGATGTCTTCTCTGAAAGTTAAGCTCTATGTATTGCATTATTGGTGATTTTTAGGAAGGATAGGAAAGATATACTACAATGAACCTGATAATTCTGTCCTTCCTGGGTAGATCAGTCCCGTGACCTTTTACTTTTTAGATGTTAAATAAAACCAAAGAAACAGATGATGGAATTTTAGCTGATGTAGTGCTTGCAGAATCATGTGACTAGAATAATAGAACATAAAGGTCTTACATTGACAAAATCATCATTTGTTGTAGTCACACAGAGATTCTTTTAAATAATTAAGTCCCTGCAACTTACGTAAGTTAAATAAGATTTTCCCCTAATAGATGGAACACCTGTTATTATTGCCTAAGATACAGATTTGTATTCCTTCCATTTAATTCCTCTTTCAATAGTTATTTAATCTCAGTAAATTAATTATAATCCATTATGTTTTATTTATGTGACATAACTTTTTATTGATTGATCCCTGTGCTTAGGACCTAGATAAAGTTCTTTTCTACATATTGTTGTGTATGTTCAGGAGTGCTCTGGTCCCAGCTGAGATGAAAGGGATCCCAATTTATGTTTCCAATAGGCCAGTGGATAAAAAAAATACCAACAAGACAAAATATCCTAATATGAGCTGAAGGAAAGGTTTGCATCCTACCACTTTGGTAGGTTCATTTAATGACATTTTTTTTTACTATTTTACTTTACTTATTTATTTATTTTTATTTTACTACTTTATGTAAAGCTGGAAAAAATTGCTTTTGCCTCTAACTTCAACAGGAGTCTTTATACCTCAACTTTTTCTTTTTTTTTTTTTTTTGCAACGATAAAGTATCTGAAATGTAAATTATTTAGAGGCTAAAAAGGCTTTTCCAGCCAAAGTATTAAAAACATTCCAATAGCAGTAGTTCAGAAATAATCACACCGGTCAGTTGGATTTTCTCAAACATTATGGTACAATGGAGCCTGAACTGCCATGGGTCCCAGAAGTTGTACTGGGGAATACAGTTGAAAGATTATACATAAAAGCACCTTGCTCTACGTGATGGAAATCCACTTTGAAGTGCAGAAATCTGTGAAGTTGCCTGGAGCTGAGGCCATGGTCATGCCTATTAGGGATGGCTGTGTCCCATAGCCTCACGGTAACCTTCCTGGAATCAGGACATTTCGTTGGACTGAGCAGACTTGAGAACATGCTGACATGACGTGCTCTGGGCAGACATGAACTCATTTTGCCCATGCTCTGACCTGACCAAACACCACATAGCTGTGGTCAACATGATGCTGAGCCCTTGGTAACACCATGGCTCTGAGCACTGGCACAGCTTTGGGTAGCTTAGAGCATAGGCACTATGAAGTGGTGGATTTAAGGTCTCCAGGAGGTGAGATGCAAGGCTTCAGCACAACACCTTTAATTGCTGGTGTTCCTTTCCAAACCTTTGGGCTGCCTTAGCTCTGCATCACCTTACGGCAGACACGACTGCCAGGAGGGAGGGATGAAGGGACTCTCCTAACTCTTGAGCACAGGAACATCCCTCTACACAGTCTAAATCTACTCCTAGCCTTGCAAGATCCTCATATAAAGGCTGAGCTAAGGCAAAGGCTTTGCATTCCCACCATGCTGTTTCAGCTGAGTGTGTTTTGAGTTCCACTGCCCCAACCCTACCAGAGGGCCAGCACCCAGCCTGATGCAGCATTCAAGCCCAGGGTGAGGCTAAGATTTCAGTGCTGCCAAATATTTTCTGAGGATCTGAGTGTCTGAACTACTCTGAAAACTTTATTCTTATATTCTAATATTCTCTAACAATGACATTTAGGGAGCAGAGCCTTTAAATAGGTCAGTATCAGTATGTTAATATTATGAAAAGTCTATGGCTCTTTTCTCACATGCATCATCAGGACTGTTTCTACAAGGAAAAGAATATGCTTTTAAATATAACTCTGATATCCTTTGTGAGCATGGGATTGGGGAACCCTGCTCTTACATATCTGTTGGTTAACACTCAACTGAACATGAGCCAGTGCTGTTCCCAGGTGGACAGGAAGGCCAATGGCATCCTGGCTTGAATCAGAAATCGTGCAGCCAGCAGGAGCAGTGAGGTGGTTATTCTTCTGTGCTCAGCTCTGGTGAGGCCATATCTTGAGTACTATGTTCAGTTTTGGGCAACTCACTACCAGAAAGACACTGATGGACCAGGTGGATGCTTGGACTAGATGATCTTAGTGGTCTTTTCCAACCTTAATGATTCTATGATTCTGTGATTCTATTCTTTGATAAACTGTTGGAATTGTAGCCTCATCACACTCAGTATTTATGGAATCCATCCTGTAAATTACAGGGCTTTATTCAGCTCAGTGCCATACATTGTTACATTTGGAACTGTTCATTGCTTCCTTTTCAATATTTTCACATAGTCCCAAGTTCCACTAGGGAAGCTTGAACCTGAAAAAAAGTACAAGGGAATATAAATGAACTGCCTTCTTCCAGCTGACTAATGTGAGCCATAAAACACTTTAAAATACAAAGGAGGCCTAACATCTGGTCAAGTTTGCTCATCATAAACACACCTGAATGAAAGGTACTTCTTGTCCTAGCAGAGCCAAATGAGTGGTAGACTAAGATAGGTATGTCATGTTGTCATATGCAAAAGCTCTCTTGTTGCCTTTCTATAGCTAAATTAGAGGTAACTCGATAGTGAAATATGCAGGTAGCCTCAGGACACATCATATATTCTTTTACTCTGAAGCCTTTCTATAATTAAAATGAAACCTAATTGCAAATCCACTCCTTGCTTTTCTAAAATGTCAAAGAATTTGTATTTTTTCAGGTCATTGCCATGTCAGTCCAATACCAATGTCAGGTTGGGAGCAGCAATGCAAAAACTGTTTTCATAACAAAATTCATGCTTCAACAGCTTTTCTGTTGGGAAAAAAAAAAAGAAATAAAAGTGTCAGCGTTTGAGATGGCTACATCTGGTGCATTAGCTCGTGTTAATGGCTTTCGTCTTGGCTTTCCCAGTGTTGTTAGTCGTCCTCCTGCGAAAACACAGAGCTAGCTGGCAAACCTTACTCTTTCCCTGTCTTCCCCTCGTGTTTGAGGCAGAGAGCTCCCCAACAGTGCCCTCTGTGGTCGGAGAAAGCAAACAACCGGAGGTGAAAGCTCAAAAAAAAGAAGGAAAAAAGAAGAAGTATGTGTGCAAACGGACCCAGACCGTAGGCACACATGCCGTTCGCTTCGGGATGGGCACTGTAAGCACTGAGTGAAGTTCTTCTAAAGAGGAAAAAGGTGACCAGCTGCAGCCAGGATGGGGGGACGTGCATCCTTTTGCTCCAGCAAGACGCTAGTGGCTGATGAGGCCGTCTCAAGGGGTGGTTATGGCTGGGGAGGAGGGAAAAAGAAGGAGAAACTGCCTTTTCTGGTGAGATCCAGAGATAGCCCTCTGGAGCCAGACACTGCTGGTGGAATTCCTGCTGCTGCCCAGCAGCCTTGCTGTAGTCACTGAGGCTGTTTGCAAAGTGATGTGCCTCTCAGCATGAGTAAACAAGCTCATGTCTGCCCTTATATAAATACAAATCAACCTGGAGACTACAAAATAAACACACACACAATTCCTTTGCTCCAGCAGGAAGAGGAATGGAGAGTGGTGCAACTGTTCCCCCCAGCTGCCCTTAGCACAGGAGATGGTCAGTGTATAAGTACCTCTCTGAAGTTCGTGGTGTTATAGGGAGTACCTATTTCTACTAAATCCTGCACCTCTATTAGCAAGAAAGACCTTATCTTTCTTCAAGGAAAGGTTACATGCCTACTGCTGTAACCTGCGTTTCTTCCTGCCCCTCCTGACAATTAGTTCTGGCATTTCCATCCTGTGCTGTGCTGCTGATGTGCTGCTTCTGCTGCAGCAGCACTGAGTCTTGTTCTCCCCATCCAGCTTGTGTCATCTGCCTTTTATCACTTCCATTACAAACTCCAGGGATGGGGGTCTTGAGTCTGAGTTTTGCAAGCCAGCATAAGGCAGACCGTGTCTGGGGTTGAAAGGTAGAGTTATGCAAGTAACACAATTCAGTTAAAAAAAAAATAAGAACTTAACAGTTTATTCCTTTTTATTGCTATTTTCAGGATAATAATAATAAGAAGAAAGAGCAAGAAGTTTCAACTTGTGTGTGTTTTGTAAAACCTTAAGAAAACAACCTTAAACGGCCCCAACCAAGTTGAGCAGTATTCTTTAAAAAAAGAAAACAGCCCTAAAATTAGGAGTGGAATTTTAGCCTCAGCTTTGAATTTCCTGACTTTTGTTGGTTTCTTCTATATCCTCATTATTTCAGCGGTGTGTTGTTTTTGGTCTGACTAGTATTCAGAAATTGTTCCATCCAGCCTTTAGTGTTCTACTGTTCGTGAGTGATTCATTTCTCTTTGACTTCAGGAACACCATTTGCACAGTGGGTTTTTTTCGTGATGCTTCTCCTCTTTCCCTGCTCCAGACTCCATCCTGCTCTGTCACCATATCGTGTCTGAGTGCTTGACTGTACCATGTGCATTTCAGCCTGGGGACTGTACCTTCACAGAGCTGTGCTTTAGGGAGGCAGCTGGTCCCTTTGCTGTCCCACAGTGAACTGCAGAAATGAAAGGTGCCAACCTGGAGGCACGAGATGGTGTTTAGGTGGGATGCTGGCAGCAGTTCTCATGCACTGAGCTATTCCAGTGCATTTGAATAAGTGGTAGAGAGAGAAAATTCAAAGATTTTCAAGAAAATAATTTGAAAATCTCTTTACAATGCATTCATTTTTAAATGATTATATGTTTTTCAAACACCTGAACCAAACCAAGGTAAGCAGAGTGCTCTGTTCTCTAGCAGGAAATTATGGATAATCCTCTAATTTAAGTTTATAAATGCCAGGGATTACATGGTATCCAGAAGCAGAAATTTTAGAGCATGCAAGAGGTACAGTGCCGAGCCCAGCCTTCCTCTGCTTGTTCTGCTTGTTGTCATGGTTCTGTTCTCTCATCCTGGGAAGAAGAGGGACTGCCTGCATCAGGGTGCCAGTCTCATGTAAGCTGTGCTAGCCTTGAGCTAAGAACAACAAACATATCAGTAGGCAACCAACAGCTTAGGTATCACAGTTATAGAGAATATCAGTACTGTTCTATACCAGGAATTAGTGGGACCCATTACAAAAGCCTCCATGAACAAGGACAATGTGGAGGAAGAGAGTGGGAGATGGGAAAGAAACAAGAGGCAATGGCCTTAAATTGCACTGGGGAAAGTCAGGTTGGATATTTGGAAAAAATTATTCTTAGAAAGGGTGGTGATGCACTGGCACAGACTGCCCAGGGAGGTGGTGGAGTCACCGTCCCTGGAGGCATTCAAGAAAAGGAGATGTGGCACTGAGTGACATGGTTCAGAGTGGTCACAGGCATGGATTGATAGTTGGATTTGGTGATCTTAGTGGTCTTTCCAACCTTGACTCTATGATTCTGTGAAACACGAGAGAAATTAAGGCAATGAAATATGACCTCTGCTGATGCAGAGATTTCCCTGTTTCTGATTTGAAAAATTATATTCTCCAAGGTTCTTACAAAGAGGGGAACAATTTTTTTGGTGCCAGTTTTTTGTGAAGATGTAGTTCCAAAACCTCTCTGTGGCCTGATATTAGTTTCTGGACCACTGTCTACACAGTAAATGTTGCATGGAAAAACATGTTGTGGCCAGTTAGGCAGCTTTTGCTGGCAATGCTTAAGATCAAGTCTTGTGATCTATTTACATTTAAAACTTATAAAACTAAGGAGTGAACCAATGGAGAGGGACCTTTTCTGCTTGCAAAATTTCTGATTTTCGCTGATATTCTTATTTATTTTTTAAAGACTGTAAGTGTTCATTTTTTGATGGGGGTTTGGTTTTCAGCAATGCAAATTTTTCTTAATAATTACAGATGTTAGCAATATACCCATATTCAAGAACACATTTTGTATGCGACTGAACTCAGTGTAATTGCCACATCATTTGGCAAATTGGCATTACAAACAAGTCTCAGGGGAAGTAACTTGACTCCTTCTGTATGTCATCACTTTTGAAATTTCCATGGTAAAGGACGAATGCTTAGACCGACATCTCAAATAAGAAGGCTTGTGGTTTGGAATTGCTGTTTCCCAAGAAAGTGGGGTAGCCTCATTTCACTGCTACAAGCGCCCTTTCATTTGAGACACAACTTCATGTAGCACTGCCTTGTAAACAAGTTTCAGTATCTACCTCTTACAGAGAGGTAAGTGTGCTAGATTGTGCATTAAATGATGGAAGACTGGAGATGTAAACATACAGAGTGTAACTTTTTTGTCACAGCAATGCAAACAACATAGAAGCCGTGTAGTTTCATGGTAGCTGTTAGAGCTCTCCTATCACCACGGTTATTACCCATACCACTCCAGACTGGAAATATTAAACAGGAGCCGTACTTCCAGTTTCCCTGGCTAACATAACCCATCAAATTACATCTATCTGCCACAGATGCTGTTCCAACCTTATTATATTACAAGTAAATGTGTTTGGAATGATGTCTGGCTATCAGCATTTTGTCGTTAGAAGAGGGAAAGGAAGAACAACAGTAGACAGATATTGCTATCTAAGCTGTAATGAGTCCCTAAGGTAAATTTAAAGGGGTAATCATAACAAGCCTCTGGATGGACCAGAAAAGTATTAGTCAAATCTCGTTTGTTCTCCAACTTCCTCCTTTCTTTAAACTGTCAACACTTTCCACGCTTTTTGGCTCAAAATGCTTGTTTTCATCTGACCTAAGCTCCATATAGCTTTTTACTTCCTTGCAAAGTTTTTAAAAATCTTAGGAGGCTTCTTAAATTGTCATTTCATCTGCGGTAGTAAACCCAGCTAAACTGGATGCACCTAATACATTTGTCAGACTATTTATACGGAAGAGATATGGGGAAAAAGTTCACACTGTAATTTGTGCATCTCAAACATGGAAGTATCTGCCAAAACTGAGAGCTTGGTGCCTCTCTACCTGACTGATGACACTAGAAATAGAGTATTTGTGTAAGGCAGTGGATATTGAAAGACGCATAGAAACAGAGATCAAATGTATGATTTCATCATATAGAACTTTTATTTTGTTACAGGAAGATTGGAGTCTCCGTGCTTGTGTCTATTTAAGTAACCCCGTCTCTAGTCCCAAAATATTACTAGTTCGAACAGTCACTGAAATAAAACTGAAGATCTCTTTCTGTTGAAATAGAGGTCATTTCTTGTCCTTGATGTGTTTTTCTATTAGGATCCAACTAGACACTGAAAATCTACAACCCAAGTTTCTTCAATTAACTGGAGGAAAGGGCAAGTGGAACAGTGAAACATCCCTTCCTTTTTTCCGTGCTGTTCGCCGTACCTATGTTAACCTCTGCACAGAAGACAGTGAGAGTACAGACCAGAATTAGGAATACAGGAACAGAGTATTAACACATGATGCAAAAAAACAAACAAACAAACAAAAAAAAGTAATACATATTCCCTGAGGTTGTAGGGGAAGGCAGGTAGTGGGAATTCAGAGATGATCTCCAGAAAAGTGACACCAGTAACTGTTAGACATAGCAGATGGCTCAGTCATTCTGATTCTTGGTTTCCTTAAGGGTGGCTTGGAGGATCTACTACAAGGCTGTGGTCGTCTAAGTCTCTTGGTTAACTTGCCAAGTTTTTTTGCTGCTGAAATAATATTCTGAATATGAGCTATAGGGACTGCCCAGTAACTTACTGAGGTGTCCAAGGTTCATATTATGTGGCTGTTGAGAGTTTGTGATCGTTTATTACTTAATTTGCATACAAGAAATGAATTCTTAGAGAATTAATGGATCCTGCCCCAGATTTCCTAAAGCAGCTCAGACTTGCTGAATTCTGTTGAGCAAACCCACCTGTAGAATAGGAAGAAAAAGCTTGTCAATTCCTTGCCATTTCAGACCAGTAGAGAAAGAAGCCAAGAAGGTGTCCATATTTAGGTTTAGAGATATATAGTTATATTTTTTTCTTTTTTTCCCCCCTTTTATCCTTCATTTATTTATTTATTTTTAATTTTACAAGGGGAAACTAGACTGGGAGAGTCAAAAACAAGATGAGTTTGGAGCAAAAATAGCACATTTCTCTGCACTTCCTTATGCTTCTCTCAGTTTCCTCCACTGACTCTGGTTCAGCTCTCACTGGACCAACAAGCTCTGAAAGCTCCTATAAAAGTCTAAAGCAAAAAAGAAAGTGCCTGCCAGGTGGGATTTTTTTTCCCAAGTGCTCACAGCTCTAATTTTCACCACATGTGAACAAGTGTTTGCAGTTTTAAAGATGTGTTGAGTAATTGCACATGCGAGACATCTTCTCTTTAATGTTCCCAGTGTGTTCAAAGCTTTTCCGTGAGAACACCCCTGTTAACAATGGAGTTGTGGCCTTTAGCTTGTGCTTAAATGAGTACTGCTTTGTGTTGAAATATAATTAGTAGCACTTGCCTATTCTTACTTCGTTTAGCTAATGAAAGACACTGCCATAGTATGGTTCTCTCAGGATCAGCGTCTGAGCCTAGAAAATCTTTCTCTAGAAAGAGGTGGAAAGCCTCTTGCAGCTACCATTGCTTTAGGTACTATTTCTTTTTATATCCAAAACTGGAAACAAGGAGGCATGTAGCCTCCTCTGTTGGGTAATGTTGAAAAGTGGTATGCTTTTACACACTGATAAAAGGGAAGATGCACTATGCAAAAGGGCTTCATGCTCAGCTCTGATCCCCATCTTTCTTCATGGTCACACTTTCCATGCACTGGTAACCAGGAAAAGACTGGCTTAGGTGATGTTATTTCAGAGCATCCCCATCCCCAAATCCTGTCATAACCTTGTGGGATGAGTTAGGACTAAATCTGAAAATCATCTGCTAGATAGGAAAGCAAAAAAGCGTAGTCTTGGAGGGGTAATGGAGCTGTGAGTTGGAAATGAAGTACAACTAATACAAAATTAGATTTGGAAACAGGTGGAGAACAAAATAAACTGCTCTGAGTTACAACTCAGATAACAAAAAATGGTATTTTCTTAGTTTATGTGATTTGCTATTCTCTTGACTGGTAAAAGTATGCCAAAGTGGTAGTGAAACGTGTATTACCTCCAAAATTGGCTGCCTTTAATCATTACTATAAATCAAATTGAAAATAAAATACTGTTGAACCTTATGATGAGAAATCTTTCTATGATAAGAAATCTATAACAAATCGTTTTTCCTCCATTGGTCTCAAAATGCGGTGTAGTCTAGGGTTTTAATTGAAATAACACACAGTAAATAGCCTGGTAAATGTTTTATAAACTTTAGGAGTTATAATTATAAGTCATTGACTCCTGACTATCTCTGGAAAGTGACTGACAATAGTCTGTTCTGCACTGCCATCCGTATGGGGGACAGAGCCACCCATCTCTTCGTACTGTGCTTGGGAGAATATCAAACACACCTACACCAATGACATGAGTTTTAAATCCAAGAAAATGGTCTGCAAGCAGCACTTGTATTATTTTTTCCATTCAAGCACCCTTATCCTGCTGTACATGGAGGCCATGGTCATCTTCCCATGTGCTGACTTCAATCACTCACCAAATGGAAGGTGCCTGACTATGGCCAAGTGGCCATGATCAAGATGAGCCCCTTTCTGTCCTCTAGCTCTGCCTCTTCCTTTGCCATTCCCACCCCATGACCCCAGTCCATGCCTACATTCAGTTTTCTCCTGGCTGTTGGAGAGTCCGGGGCAATGCTACCCAGAAAGTTTGCAGCAGAATTTCTCCAGCAGGTCACACAGGCAGAATCGTGTGAGTGGGTTTCCCTTTGAGGTAATGCAGCTGTTATTTAAGCTGCAAATGGAAATGCTTGTGCTTTTCAGATCCAAAGGTCTCCAGTTCAGTCTCTATAGATAAACTCTCCAGAGATGTGCTTACACTTACAGCGTAATTCAAGGCAGGAAAAACAAGTGAGCACTTTTAGATTATCAACACCCTCAGAAAGAAATCTGTTCATTAGAGTTATGACAGGCCCTGTGATTCATTAGTTGGAAAGAAGTTAATATGCATTTGTAGACATAAACCAGAGCTGATCTGCACAGATTGAGTTCCCTTAGTAGTAGCTTATTACCAAAGAATTAAAGGTTGCAGTGGGATCTGCATCTAAAATTGGAGGAAACTGCTTGGCCAGGAATGCCTTGGTGCTATGATTGTTTTTAACTCGAATTGCTGTTTTCCCTTGTTGGTATTTGCCCTGTGATATATCTGTGGAGAGCAACTGTAACACTTCTCCAGAATGGTATAAACTTGTCATATGAAATTTCGCTTGGAAATTAAAAGATTTCTCATCAGGAGGGCCGTTAAATTCTGGAACAGCCATCCGGGAAAAATGCGGGCTAATAAATTTAACCATAATTAAGCTGAGCAGTTTATAAAAGGGATTATATGACATAGTCCTTAGAATATTAGGGGACTGAAACTGATGATCTATATGGCTCCTTGTTCAAACTGTGTTTCCGTGTCTGGATATTACAGCCCTTTTCTCACAAGATGCTTTTGCGGACAATTCTGTGATCGTTTTCATGTGAAGAATATCTGACAGTAAATCCCAGAATAATGGTTTATGGCTCCCCATATTTACAACCGCTAAACTTCACTTAAAACTTACATATACTATGTCAAATCATTTTAACGTTACTTTTTTCTGCAGGCAATTGAGGTTGTTGTTATAGGACTGGAGGGAATCTAACATAACACAGGAACAGCTGAACCAGGTTAGACATCCATTTAACCCAATACTTTGTCTCTGAACGTGGCTGAAAGAAAAGGCTTAACGAGCACAGCATACCATGGTCGTACTTCTTAGAAGTTTGTTTCAACCATTTGACTCCTAGGGAGTACTCAGAAACCAGGGGGAGCTCCTGTGGGCTTTCTAAGCCCATCTCTGAGTTTTCTGAGAGCAGCAGTTCAGTATTCAGCCAACTGCAGATGTGCTTGCTTACTGCCATTTGACTGTCTCATTTCCAGGCTGAACCATCCCAATATGTCCACACAGAAACAAGCATTGCTGTGATTATCCTTGCTATTTTTATAAGGGCTTTGCTTTTCTTTTACATTCTTTCTGAGACAGGTAGACACTAAAACTGCAGAAAGCACTTGAGATTTGCACACACTACAGACTGATAGGTCAACATGTTCCTTTTTCTTCCTTTGTTCTCTATCTCTTTCCTACTTTCTATGTCCATTGAGTACTGACTGGGCTGGCATTTTCACAGAACTTTCTATTCTGATCCCCACATCTCACCTTGGAATTAGGTAAAGACAACTTCTTAGGCCTTTTTTTGTTGCTGTAAATTATATTTTATTTGAAAAGATTTCCAGTGTTCCTTAGCATCAATGGAAGATGCTCATGAGAATGATTAAACGCCTTTACTCTCCTCCTTCATACTGGGAGAGACTTATTTTGAGCCTCCGAATTCACAGCTGAAGTTAAACATCTCAGCCTATACTTTATTTTTATGACTGTTTTCCGTTAGAAAATAAGATATAATCTGTACCTGCCTACAAATTCTTCTTGCCTCAACACAACACAGCTGCATAAGGACTTCAGGTCTTGTTATTTGTTGGAGCTCCAGCTATGGAGAGTCTCTTCCTCCAGTGTGAATGTAGAGATGCTATCAAGGCTCTGTTTACAGTGCATCTCTGAAATTAACCATTCACTTAAGAACAGTTTTTCACAGTATTTTTTAAGTGAAGTTATATAACTCACGCAAATTGGAAAAGAGCCCCCCTAAAACAAAGAAAACCTACCCACGTTAGGGGCCTTTTCTTAGATATAATGATGCTCCTGGAAACAATGGATTTCACTGCTTAGTGTTGGTATTATTTAGATTACCATAGAATGCATTTATAAGCAAATAGAGGAGTTTCCCACCAACAGTGGAGTCTGTGGGAAAAACACTATCATAGTCCAGAATGTCAGCACATTTCCTTCTTCTAAGCTTTATTTAGTCTTTGTCACTAATCTCAGTCCATTTTTTGGCTGCTAGTATTAATTTTGACTGATATTTTCCCCCTCTAGTTTACCAGTGAGGAGGGATTGTCTCAAATAGTTAGGTCAGCAGATTACATAGTTTATGTGAATCTAGAAACCCATTATGTTCTTTTCTTTTTCTAAACAGCTAGTGAAGGAAAATGGGAAATGGAGCAGACACACACAAACTTCCCTGAAAAGTGGGTTCTGCTGATTTTCTATTTTGATAACAAGAAAATCAGAGTGAGTGGTTTGGCTGAAGCACTCAGATGTTTCTCCTTACTTGTTGCATGACCTTAACAGGATTTATATGACCTTGGATGACCATCCCCTCTCTTAAACAGGGCCACCTGGAGCAGGTTTCTCAGGAACATGCCTCGTTCTTACAGTCCGACAGGGTTATGTTATCTTCCATTTTCTTTAGCATAATTTCTCCTACTGAACTTGGAGAGTTTACCATGTGAATGTGTGCATCGATTATCGTCAAAGAGAATATATTGACCATGCATTTATTCAAACAGACCAATAAAATCGATTATTGCGTACTTAACTGGAAGACATTCCTGAATACTTTGAAAGCATTGTTTTTATTATAATGAATAGATCTGCTTTTACAATGAAAGAAATATTGGGTTAATGTTCATTTTTCCCATGAAAAAGAAAAGAAAAAACTCACCAAAAAATATCAACCACCAAACCCAACGTCCTAACAACAGCATGTGTACAAGATTGGTGGTTGAATTCACTCAAGCAAACCAGCTTGTGCTGCAAGTCCTGTGGTAGGTAGACCACCCATATTAGTACTTGAGAGACACATTTTGTAAAGCCAAAATTTTGACTGAGCTTTTAGGAGCTTGACTTTTTGTGCTGCTGGGAGAAACAGTGCAGCTCTTTGTTTGCTGTGTGCTGAGGGAGAGATGCGCAGATTCTCTTTCCTAGAGCAAGAAATGATAGCATTTGGGACTTCAGCAGTCACTTTAATCTGATGAACACCACATGTGAGCACTACCGTATTTTTTGTNTTAGGTCAGCAGATTACATAGTTTATGTGAATCTAGAAACCCATTATGTTCTTTTCTTTTTCTAAACAGCTAGTGAAGGAAAATGGGAAATGGAGCAGACACACACAAACTTCCCTGAAAAGTGGGTTCTGCTGATTTTCTATTTTGATAACAAGAAAATCAGAGTGAGTGGTTTGGCTGAAGCACTCAGATGTTTCTCCTTACTTGTTGCATGACCTTAACAGGATTTATATGACCTTGGATGACCATCCCCTCTCTTAAACAGGGCCACCTGGAGCAGGTTTCTCAGGAACATGCCTCGTTCTTACAGTCCGACAGGGTTATGTTATCTTCCATTTTCTTTAGCATAATTTCTCCTACTGAACTTGGAGAGTTTACCATGTGAATGTGTGCATCGATTATCGTCAAAGAGAATATATTGACCATGCATTTATTCAAACAGACCAATAAAATCGATTATTGCGTACTTAACTGGAAGACATTCCTGAATACTTTGAAAGCATTGTTTTTATTATAATGAATAGATCTGCTTTTACAATGAAAGAAATATTGGGTTAATGTTCATTTTTCCCATGAAAAAGAAAAGAAAAAACTCACCAAAAAATATCAACCACCAAACCCAACGTCCTAACAACAGCATGTGTACAAGATTGGTGGTTGAATTCACTCAAGCAAACCAGCTTGTGCTGCAAGTCCTGTGGTAGGTAGACCACCCATATTAGTACTTGAGAGACACATTTTGTAAAGCCAAAATTTTGACTGAGCTTTTAGGAGCTTGACTTTTTGTGCTGCTGGGAGAAACAGTGCAGCTCTTTGTTTGCTGTGTGCTGAGGGAGAGATGCGCAGATTCTCTTTCCTAGAGCAAGAAATGATAGCATTTGGGACTTCAGCAGTCACTTTAATCTGAGGAACACCACATGTGAGCACTACCGTATTTTTTGTGGGATAAAGCTTCAAAAAGGGAGAGGCAGACTGTAGCTTATCTAGCAGTTGGGAAAATGATATGTTTGTTGATCTGAAGATAAGGTTATGGCAAAGTGAGCCTTTCAATGCAAGTGAAAAAGCAGCTTGTAAGTCCTTTGGAATAGAACTAGGACTGACTAAACTTGATCAGATATGGCAGGGCAGTGGTGTTGAGCTTGAGGTCTCCCTGCATCACTTCATGGAGATAAATAACAGGAATTGCTTGTGATTTTTACTGCTGGAAAAATATAAGTAAATAAATGAGAGCCTAAGAAGGCCCTGCTCTAGAAGGAGCCTTGACTGAAGTAGTTCACAGTGTTGCAGCTACTTTCTCCTGTCAGACCTGCAGGACCAGAAGTGACACTGACTCTTATGCTGGGTGAGCAGGTACTGGAGGGTCTGGGTATATGGATTAGTCTTTTGTATCTGGGAAAGAAAAGCTGTGGAGAAATACATATAGCCGTTTCCTTGCTCCTGAGTTTGCTTTTCCATGAGCATTCACATACTCGACGAGGTTTTAATACAGAGATTTTAGGTAGAAGATTGTTGTATGGGGAAGTACTGTATGTGAGCACATTTAGCATGCTGCTTAGAATGTTCACAACAGAAGCATTCAGAAAGCTCCTTGATCTGGGTTATCAGTGCTGTTTATGGGGAAAATCTAACAGCAAAGGGAGGCAGAGGGTCAGGTTTTCTCTTTTCATTGCCTCCATTTCAGCAGTTGCCGCTCTACATATCGTAGGAATGTAAATGATGGGCAAGGAAAGCGAGCACAATCCAGCGTGACATTATCTGATTCAAAGCTGAGGTGGAAAAAGCTAAAATCTTAAGTTTTAATATTCCTTTTGATTATAGAGTTTGCTCTTAAACTGAGTACATTTATTTATTTTTCAGTTCTCATTTCTTCATCTTCAAAGATTGTTTCAACTGGTGCTACCTGTAGGAGAAATTAAAATCTTTTGTGTACACTGAAGGCTACACAAAATCATACCAACTTTTGTAGTTATACCAGTCTTGATTAAAATGAAAACAAATATGCAGGTGAAAAAATGTGACCTAGGAGCTTGCATTATTCAAAGCATTCCTTCTTTCAAATAAGCTTTAATGGGAGTATTTATGTATGTTTTATAATATTGAAACTGGCATCTTATTCAAACCTAAAAAAACTTTACATAGTTGTATTTAATTATTTCTACTTCTTTGAAGCTCAACATATTTTCACCATCTGGCAAGCATTTAATTTTTCCTATTTTTCTGATGGAGATTGAGTTAAAGTTGCTATTTGGCTTAGGAAAAACTTTCAACCTGTCTGTGCTGCAAGTCAAGGGTTCTGTAAGCTTGCTCTTCACTAGCAGCCTGTATTATTCCTAACAGTTTGCTCTGAAAGCTGGTGAAGTCAACAAAGCTATTGCCGTCATCTCCAGTAGGTTTTGGATTGGGCCATATGAGAACAAGACTGTTGTCCACTCCCACTGAGAAGCCAGTGACAGAACAACAATGCATCAATATTATCATAGTTTCCAAAAAAATGGTGGCCATGTGCCACATGGTGGGTGGTCTTTTATACCAGGCAGAGTGGAATTAAGCCAGCAGGCACATAGAATGACAGTGAGACAGGAGGTCTTTTATACCCAGTTCCCAGAGGAGGTTGTCTTGTGGCTGAGATTGTCTTCCTTAACCCATTCCATAAGACTGGTTTAAGTGTCTTAGCAACACTTACATCCGCTTTCCTCAAAATTGATCTTGAATCAAAGAAGAACAACCTGAAACATTCTGAAGGTGTCATCTGCTGTTTACCACCACGAGCAAGACATTCCTGTAGGAGGATGTTATTCCAAGAAAACAAGTAAATTCCATATCTTGCTGCTAAACAAATCAGCCTTGTTCAATGGCTTACTCCCAACCATAATTTAATAAATGTTTCCTAGAGGAGAGGGTTGTAATATGCAAAAGGAACTTCACTCTACAAAACAAATGATGCCTTTGATAGATCAAAGAACACCTGGGAACAAGCTGAAATCCAATGGCTTTAGTCTCTTATGGTCATTTACAATACCATTCTTTCTGTAAAGAAAAATATTATCACCAGTCCTTTACAGTGATTCATTTAGACACAAAGTCATAATTTTCTTACAAGAAAACATTCATATTCTTAAATTTAAGGACTCCAGTTCCTAAAATGCATTCCTCATTGGAAGCACGTTAGCAGTCAATGGAACCCAGTCTACTCATGTTTCTAGTTAACCACATACTTTAATCGCCACACAGCAGTTATCCAAAAAAAGCAGGTTTGCATGGAAATGAGAGAGCCTTAAAAAGTTCTAACCTAATTCACTGTTCAGTGTAGAGCTGTTTCATAGCACTGTGCCTCAGCTTCTTGGAAGAAATCTTGATACCTGTGAGGTGGGGTTCAAAGATGCTACCCAGTGAGATTAAAATTAGAAGGTGGTGTTTCTTTATATCCTGTGTAATGTCCTATGTTGAACAACCTTGTCAAAAACACAACTTTAACTGCAGGTGTAGTTCTTGAGGCAGATCAGATAAATGAATTGATCCAGATAAAATAGATACTACCTGTAACAGTTCATCACAATGGCTTAAATTGGCTTTGCAGTCAACAGAGATGCAGCTTGTAATTAAAACTGACTTGTGTTTTCTGGTCAGGTGTTCAACATATAGATACAGCCTCTTATGAAGTGTTTGGTACAGAAATCACACAACAGTGAAGTGTTTAAAAATATTTATTAAACATCAGTTCAAAAAATGCAAAAAATTTCAAGGGTTAAAAAATGTGACATTATTCCTTTGACNATTTTTTTTGAAGTGTTTAAAAATATTTATTAAACATCAGTTCAAAAAATGCAAAAAATTTCAAGGGTTAAAAAATGTGACATTATTCCTTTGACCTGTGCCTTTTCCTCCTGTTCCTTCTGATTGTAACAAGATTAGATGGTGCTTGATATAGGTTGGTGAAACTGTTTTAATTAGGGAAAGCGGAAATTTTAGCATTAACTAGCAGCATTTCTTGTCATACTATCTTCTTGAATCCAAAGTGCAGCTGTGAATACATCATCTGTTGCTTGGCTTTGTATTGTTTTGTTCTCATGCTGCATGACTTGGTTTTGGCTGTCACGCAGAGGGGGAACTTGGAGTAGGAAGTTGTTGCCATATCTGTCATCTCACCTGAAGCAGTTCTCAAGATTTCTATAAAATGTATATTCGTTGGCTCTCCTGCAAAAATGTGAGAATATTCAGATAGAGCTGTAACTGATGCTACATCCGCTTATTGGAAAAAAAAGATATAATGTAGAGATTAGTCAAAAGAACAAAAGACCTTTCTTCACTTTCATTTATGCATTGCATACTCAGTTTACTTTTTATCACTTTAGCTAAAAAAAAATCCAAATACCCAAAAGTGAAAAAAAAAACAACTCTACACACCTACATTTCTGTAAGGATGCATCCTTACAGGAATTAACAGTGTGGGATTCCAGCTATTTGCTTGATACTGGGAGAACTAACCCATGGAAAATTGTAAGTTAAGGCAATTAACCCTCCTTTTAAAAGTTGTGATCTTCCATATGACATCCAAACAACAGTTTGTTTTCCTTCTGAAAAATTGTGTGGTTTTTTTTGTTGTTGTTGTTTTGATTTTTTTTTTTTTTAATTTTCATGATTGTTCTATCTGCAGGATATTTATTTCCTGTTTCCCTCTGTCATAAGTAGCAAATGGTTTCTCATTGTGAAGTAGTCTTCATTCTTCCTTGGGCTGTGAGAGGTCACTGACTTGAGAGAAAGAATCATTCCACAAGTCATTATACTTTCATTATTTTTCTATCCTGAGGCTGTAGTTGTAAGGGCATGAATTGCATACTGAAAGACACAGATCTCCCTTTAATTCTATTAATTATATTCATATCTTATATCACTATGGACTTTATACATTCCAGTTCTTCTCTTTACTTAAATAGTTACATTTCTGCTCCGTAGCAAGATGGAATTAACTGATCTCCACTGCTGCATGTCTCAGAGAATCAAACTAGTCTATATGAAGGAAAGGAAAAATGAAGGAATAGAAGAAGATAAAAGTAATGACAGAAGCAGAAAGCAAGCAGGAAGGAAGGAAGGAAGAAGGGAGGGAGGGAAGGAGGAAGGGAGGGAGAGATTCAGGAAGGTAAAAATGAGTGCACAAGTGAGGAAGGTGCAAATTGCTCTTTTTTTTTTCCATGGTGGGAGGATTGTGTGCATCACAGAATCACAGAATTGCAGGGGTTGGAAGTGGGAGGACTGTGTGCATCGCAGAATTGCAGGGGTTGGAAGGGACTTCAAGAGATCATTGAGTACAACCCCACTGCTAGAGCATGTACCCCACAAAAGGTCACACATGTAGGCATCTAGCAGGGTCTCGAATATCTCCATANCCATATCTGTCATCTCACCTGAAGCAGTTCTCAAGATTTCTATAAACTGTATATTCGTTGGCTCTCCTGCAAAAATGTGAGAATATTCAGATAGAGCTGTAACTGATGCTACATCCGCTTATTGGAAAAAAAAGATATAATGTAGAGATTAGTCAAAAGAACAAAAGACCTTTCTTCACTTTCATTTATGCATTGCATACTCAGTTTACTTTTTATCACTTTAGCTAAAAAAAAATCCAAATACCCAAAAGTGAAAAAAAAAGCAACTCTACACACCTACATTTCTGTAAGGATGCATCCTTACAGGAATTAACAGTGTGGGATTCCAGCTATTTGCTTGATACTGGGAGAACTAACCCATGGAAAATTGTAAGTTAAGGCAATTAACCCTCCTTTTAAAAGTTGTGATCTTCCATATGACATCCAAACAACAGTTTGTTTTCCTTCTGAAAAATTGTGTGGTTTTTTTTGTTGTTGTTGTTTTGATTTTTTTTTTTTTTAATTTTCATGATTGTTCTATCTGCAGGATATTTATTTCCTGTTTCCCTCTGTCATAAGTAGCAAATGGTTTCTCATTGTGAAGTAGTCTTCATTCTTCCTTGGGCTGTGAGAGGTCACTGACTTGAGAGAAAGAATCATTCCACAAGTCATTATACTTTCATTATTTTTCTATCCTGAGGCTGTAGTTGTAAGGGCATGAATTGCATACTGAAAGACACAGATCTCCCTTTAATTCTATTAATTATATTCATATCTTATATCACTATGGACTTTATACATTCCAGTTCTTCTCTTTACTTAAATAGTTACATTTCTGCTCCGTAGCAAGATGGAATTAACTGATCTCCACTGCTGCATGTCTCAGAGAATCAAACTAGTCTATATGAAGGAAAGGAAAAATGAAGGAATAGAAGAAGATAAAAGTAATGACAGAAGCAGAAAGCAAGCAGGAAGGAAGGAAGGAAGAAGGGAGGGAGGGAAGGAGGAAGGGAGGGAGAGATTCAGGAAGGTAAAAATGAGTGCACAAGTGAGGAAGGTGCAAATTGCTCTTTTTTTTTTCCATGGTGGGAGGATTGTGTGCATCACAGAATCACAGAATTGCAGGGGTTGGAAGTGGGAGGACTGTGTGCATCGCAGAATTGCAGGGGTTGGAAGGGACTTCAAGAGATCATTGAGTACAACCCCACTGCTAGAGCATGTACCCCACAAAAGGTCACACATGTAGGCATCTAGCAGGGTCTCGAATATCTCCATAGAAGGAGCCTCCACAACCTCTTGTATTTGCAGGAAATATCCTGGCAAGGGAAGTGGGAGTTGTGTAGACATGCTTCTTGTGGCCTGGCACAGTTTCACTGCTGCCCATATAACAAAAGCAGTTTGCAGGAGAAACCCGTATATCTCCATGGTGATCCAACAGAGTAGCATGCTCCAAGAACATAAACAGTGTTCAGACGTATGGAACCTGCTCCAAATTCCTCTGGGTTATCCTGTCTCACTGTCCGTAGGACATTCAGGACCATATGCAGAAGGCTACAGATCTCATTTTCTCTGACCTGTTTTCTTGTCTCATGCTTTCGGAGAAAGAGAGAATGGATGCACAGGAAACAAGGGCATAGCATTTATGTTCCAAACAGCAAATGATCCAATATCCCCATAACTCCACGTCCAGTTTAATTCAGGTGCATGTTCATTGCAGGCCCCTTGGGACTTTCATATGGTGCTCCTTCTAACCAAATCGGAACCAGACAGGAGGTTGGTACACTACTGATGGCCACAAATAAAATCAGGTATTCCAAGAACTTCATGGTCCACCAAAAGAGGTCTTTTACTGACTGAATGGGACCAGTGGCCACTATTCTTCAGTACACTGAATATTAATGTGTTAAACATCAAACACTGTTTTCCTCCTCTCTCTCCTGCATACACTGCATAATTTTCATGCACATGCACTGTGCGTATTTCCCTTTAAAAATATTATTTTCATTTCCCAGGTATTGTTGGCTGAATGCCTGTGTACAGTACACGCAGGGTGTTTTGCCAGCAGCCAACACTGGTGCAGGAGTGATCATGAAGGCAGAATTCTGTGAGGTACAAACCCAGGGAAAAGGAGCACAGGAGCTCCAGCAATATTTACACTAGTTTGGGCTAGAAACGGGAATGCCAAATGCGAAATATTTTGTCTTCATGTTTTACCTTAATATTGCTCAGTCAAAGCTAGTTAATTTTGAGTTGAATGTATTCATTCTGAACAAAAGAAAAATGAAGAGAAAAGCAGAGGTTCTTTGTGAGGTGTTATTTTTAGCTGCATACATTCAAACAGAGTGATAGAGCAGTTCTGATTTCTGTTGTCCCTAAACACTCTGTGTCAGACAGCTGAAGTTCAGATGTTGCAGTAGCACTGATTACCAAATAGACCTTTGTGTTACCTTCTAGACCTCTTAAGTCAAGGAAGTACTGCTGTATAAATACCACTGCCACGTAATATAGCATAGCAGAAGTCAGTACCAAACTGCTGAAGCACAGAATTCCATGCAGGAATATTGAAAATATTCCTATTAAGCAGAACTCCAATTAGATCTCATCTCATTGTATTTCTTCTTTTCCCTATGGGTTTTTGTCCTATCATATTGCCTCACTGTGTTTCTTGCACTATGTAGCATAGAAAACTGAGTTGAAATATGTTGATATTCCCTGGTAAAATACATGGCATTCATTCTTAACTCAGTTACCAAGAAGGAAAGGTTGCTGTGCAACTAGGCAGATTTTTTCCCTGTATTTGTCTTAGCAAACATGCTGCCATCTATCTTCACCCCTGAGTAATTTCTGGGTGGGAGTGGGGACACAGGCTTCTCCAGAACTGCTGGCTGAAAAAAAATGCCATTCTGGAGTGGGTGATACTCTCCCAGGAGAGAGGTGGCCAGTGTCAAAAACAATCTGTATTTTGCCCTCTTAAAATCCTTTCTGGCAGGATGTGGCCACGCTGAGCAGGGTAGTGTGGAGGTACTTGAGGGAACTCCTTTACTAACTTGAATGCCAAAAATATCTCAACCACACTGATGCGTGGCTTCACCTTGAGTAATGTTCCAGCTACATTTATGTGTAGGGACAGAGAAGTATTTCTACAGATATGAAACACTCACAACGCACAGATGGTAATAATTTGAAAACTAAAAAACCCGTGTATGCCTGTTTATGTTGTTTGTTTTCACATTTACCAGACTGACTGTATTTTAAGGTGATGAAAACCCTGAAGACAGACTTAGACAGATGGGTTATTCTACAGAGCTCTGAGAGCTAAACCAACCTTTCTACCTGTGTAGTTCTGAAGCAGCACATACCAGGGCAATGTGAGATGGGCTAAGCTCTCCCTGTAAAGCAGCTGGTCCATAGACACAGGTGGAGAAAACACTGAACTGGTCACACTTTGTAACACCTGGACTTCTGGGGAGTCAATGTCTTTTAGGATCTTTTGATTTTACTTGAAAACAATGTGAAAATAATAGTGCAATTTAACTTCAATATGAATATGCGTGAGATTTGTTAATTCTTACTGATTTTTTTTTCCTTTAAAGCAGTAATTTTGAGGATTCGGTTTTGTTTTGTTTTTCTCCAGACCATGTATAGACAGAGCAGAAACGTGTAAAATATTTGCTTCTCTCACTGCAAATATTTAATCTTGGGCTTTGGCCTTTGCAAAATCAACTGTAGGTTTGTGGTTTGGTGCATTTGCAAACCTCAGGCTGTGCTAGGAAAAACTCAGTAAACACTGGCTGGGACTGCTGGCATTGCTGGGAAGTCATCAGATCTCCCTCATCTCTGTTGGCCTCCTTCTGCCCACCCCCTCAGTGTTGAAGGCACCTACACATCAGAGGAGGAGAAAGTGAAGGGAAGTTTTAAATGTAAGGAAGTTTCTGTCTGGTAATCAGTGCTTGGGTTTGAGTGAAAGCAAATCCCCTGAAAAGATGTTTGTGTTGTGTATTCCTTCTATTTTCAGGTACAGGAATTGAAACAGTCCTTTAAAATTATTAATACCGAAAAATAATCCAATAACAATCCTTACCAAGGATAAAGAGTGAAGGGGACAGACTCTTTGGTGGGGTCTGTGGTGACAGGATGAGAAAAAATGGTTTCAGACTTAAAGAGGGGACATTTAGGTTGGATATAAGGAAAAAGACTTTTACAGTGAGAGTGCTAAAGCACTGGAACAGGTTGCCCAGAGATGTGTGGTTGCCCCGTCCCTGGAGGCTTTAATGACCAGGCTTTACCAGGCTGTGAGCACCTGATGGAGCTGTGGGTGCCCCTGTTTTTTGCAGGGGAGTTGGACTAGATGACCTTTAATAGTCCCTTCCATAGTCCTTCAACAAATAATCAACCAAAAAAAAAACCAAAAAAACAACTCACCACACAAATTCAAAAAGGAGGGAAAATACAGAGGGAAAAAACAAGGTGGAAGTTTGTGAAGTGGAAGGAAGAAAGGATGTGTGGAATCAAAGGGGAAGACGAGGTCTGAGCAGTAAGAGGTGCTGGTGTTAAACTGTCCTCCTGCTGTGCACATGCAGGAGGATCCCACTGTGCTGCTCAATTGGGGCACTCACTTAAAAGTATTACATGTGTGAAAATTAATTCTGGGGAGACATTGGCACAGTCTGCCCAGGGAGTTAAGGGATTCCCTATCCCTGGAGGTATCCAAAACCTTGGACACGTGTCACTGAGGGACATGGGCAGTGGGCATGATGGGGGTGGATTGGGCTTGGGCTTGGGGATCTTAGAGGCCTTTGCCCACCTTAATGTTTCTATGGTCCTATGAAAATACCTGCATCTTCTAATGACAACAAGCTTGGTTTAGTTCTTGTAGTTTTCTTACAGTCTGTGATATGAACATGTCCATAGAAAGGGAAATGTTTATTTTGTTTCATTTATTTTATTTTATTTCCTTCCAAAGTGAGTTTATTCTTCATACAGTTTTTCACAAGCTGGTGGCCTTGCTTCCAAGATTTTGTCTTTGGCAAGAGGCAGCGTAAGTCAATAAAAAGGAACTCTGAGTGTCATGCTCAATAAAGACTTGGATACAGTTTCACAAATGATTGTAAAATGAAATTTACTGAAAAGCAGGCAAAGAACTCATATCTACATATCGAGTCTCTGCTTGTAAAAGTCAAAGGTTAAATTCTTTCTTAAAAAAATGCTCTCACACATCTCTCAGGCATGTCCTATGCTTGCTTGAATATTTTAGAGGGGGAAAGTAGCTGGGACAGACAAGAGCATTCCTGTGGACATATGTTAGAAATCTGCAGCACAAAAATTGAATTACTTCACTGTTTAAAATGGCACTTCTAATTTTAACTTATCAAACATTATGAGCTACAATGCAACTTTTTAAAGGGAGAAGGGAAAGTAGAATATCAGCAACAAGAAATACATCCCTGAGTGTATTTATTTTACCATATAATTCAAGTCAGTCCAATTGTGCTGCAGGGCATTCAGTTTATGTAATATGAAAGTTTGGAAACTGCACCCAAGATTATTTTTGGATTATATTTACTGATATATATATAACATAGATGATTGATTTATTTGCATGTTTTGAGGTTTACACTGAGCTTGTGCCTGAATTCTGACTTCTCCAGGCTTTAAAAAAAACATATTCAGAGCAAAGGAAGAGAAACATCTTTCTCTAAATTCTCTTGTTGAATGCGAACACTAAATCTAGACCTGAGCATTGACTTTTATATAGTTAAAATACAAGTTGCTCTGTTTCCTTATGCAGGTCCAGGGAACAGATCTGTAACTGCTTTCCCAGCTGCTCACAGGGAGCACAGGGAAAATGGTTGCTCCTGTTGGTGATGCTTGATTTCAGTCCCGTTAACTTCCCTGTGTGAAGTACTGCTCTTCAGAGAGATGGAGCAGTTCATAACTCGAAAGGACCTTTTAAATGTGTCCTTTGAGGGCTCATTCTGTTGATTGCCAGTAGCAGTATGTTCCCATATCCCTCTGGAGCTTCTCAAAAGCCTCTCCTGGCCCAGAATAGCAGTGCCTTCCCTGAAGCTGTGCGAATGCTGGCACTGCATGCCTTTTATCTCTGGTTCAGCCTGCGGAACCGATATCCCAATCACACACTGTTGGATGGAAGCCCAGAGGTGTGCTGACCTGCTTCGTGCCCCACTAGGGAGCCCTGATGGAGGAGCATGAGGGACCCGTGCCCTGCACACACTTGCTGTGCCCCAAACAGGATATGACCTTTCTCCATGAGCAATGCCATCAGGCCTTTCAGGCCATGGTCCCAATAGAGTTGGGGAAAGTGTGACTGCTCTGTAGCTTGCATGCAGGTGATGGTCACAAGGCCTGTGCAATGCAGTAGCCCTGTGGCATGTCCCATGGGAAGAGCAGCTTGCAGAGTGCAGGCTCTTCTTCCAGGGTGAGGTCTCTTGTACCTCAGGGAAGCTCTGTTCCTCTGTCATGCTGGGGGCTGGAGAAGGGACCATACGATGAAGGGAAGAGGCAGAGCACACCTGTAAATGTCACACAGGCAGGGACTTGCCTGACTGTCAGCTGTCAGACTGCACCCAAATACTGCTCATGTTTTCGAGTGGGAAAATTATATCCTTGTTTCTTGGTTTTAGGCGATTCACTGTCTATGCTATCTGTCATTTGGACAAGGGGCAATCTTGTGAAGACCAAGCCTGCCAGGAGCAGGAGGTAATCCATATATTTTGGGGAATATAGGAAGAAATATTTTCATAACCAGCACTTGACAAAAAGTGGAGAATGAGTTCTCTGTCCCTTTCCCAGCCACACTTCTCATTAGAGTTAAGCCACAGTCAAATGCGATCTACTCATGGTTACCAATGGGGCTCATTTTGCTCTGCCTTAGTTGAGTATCTCCAAGAGCACACATTCTTTACAAGCCAAAGAAAAAGAAAAATATGGACAGGACCTGACCTAAGAAGTAGAGATTTGTTTTTCCAGTTACTGACACCAAAATGCATCTTTCAGCAAGATCCATGCTCTCAGTCAGGTCCATTCAGAGGGAGATCCAACAGTTTTTATCAATGGCCAAACATTTTGTCTTTCCAACCATTACATTAGCCTGTTCAGTTGAAACACTAGGAGTAAAGAAATGTCTATTAAATGACTCTGGGATGTATGCAAACAAAATAGATCTTCCCAAAGGATCATATATATATACATGGACAGAGCTAAAATGTGGCCATGACGCTGATACAAACTGTGGCCATTTTAAGAACTAGACTTTTGACACCTGTCCTTCTGTCATAATTCCTCCTTGGCTGAGGAATGCTACTGAGTGTAGACAGAGCTAGAAAAACCATGGAATCTAGCCTGACTTGTATCTTATTAATTTTATACTAATCTATACAGAGGCAGAATGATATATAACTTTTTTTTTTTTGACTGATCTTAGTTCCAGGAATAGTAGAATAAATATGTCTCTATGTCATAGAAAGATTTTCTTAGTTTTGCTTTGTTGTGATAGCAACACTGTTTTCCTAATGGCAAATGAAATTTAACCATTAAAAATAATTACAAATGTAAAAGCAACTCGATGATCTAAATTTCCAGATGCACTGCAGAAAGAAGAGCTGGGTGTGTTATGTTCTGTGCTCAAGGCTAAGTAAATTCCTTAGCTTCAGATACTTTGCCATTAATTACCTGTAATTATTTTTGTCCTTTCATTAAGATTTATGCTGCCCTGAATCATCCTTTAAAACCTAATTAAATCAGCTATTTCCTTTTCTTTTAGACCCATTCACGGCTGGATTTGTGCTCATTGCTCCTTATTTGAATTTAATCAGACTGTATTAATCACAGATTTCAGCTCTTTTTGTGCCTCTTCCTTACTCATGCTGAAAAACTCTTCCCAGCTCTAGGTCCCAAGCTTTAATTCTAACAATAAAAGCCCAGACTTAAGAGGTCCATGGTATCCTTAGTTCAGTTCTAATGTGGGAGCAGAAATGGTGGCTATTGTGTTTGCAGGATTAATACTAATTAATAACTGTCATGAGTTGTAAAAGGAACTTTGAATGCACACAAAAGGATTCTTTTTACTCTTTCTTTTCTTCTCTTTCTTTCTTTCTTTCTTTCTTTCTTTCTTTCTTTCTTTTGCTTGCTTTCCTTCTGTCATTTTGTATATGTGTACATATATAAATAAAAATATATATTTTTAATTCATTCATTTCTATACTCCACCTTCAGTGAGAAGATGTTCTGTGAGTTACTGTATTTGCATTAGTGGTTACATTTTCAGGTTGTAGTGTATTTATTCACTTCCTCTGCCAATGAATCTGTAGAAACACCACCAGAACTGAAGGAGCTGCACTGTATAAAACTGGTCACAGCACTGGATTTATCTGCTATGTAGTTAGAAGTAAACTGTACTCTTTTTCCAAGTCCCACAATACAAATGATTTGCTTTGCATGGATATCAAATGATTGACTTTGCAGCAAGGTCACTGCAAATTCTGAGGTCCCAGGCCAGAGTACATTACCACTCTTTTTATTTATATTTATTATTATTTCTGTTATAAAATCCTTGAAAATTAGGAAGTAACAAGAACTCTCCAAGCCACACGAAAAGAAAAAGGCTTTGTGAAACAGGAGGAAGCATACATGTTTGGAATCCAGGATTTGGCCTTAATAAAAAGCACAAAGAGTTGCATACAGGCAGGTAATGGTAATGCCTTCAGGTTCTCAGCATGCTGAGGGTGGTTGTCTCCTAAATTAAAGTCCTCCTCTTGCTCAAGATATCCTTTGGTAACTTTAAGGCACTCTCCTCAATCTTTGTGATTTGCTCTTAAATTGAAGGACTTCTTACACCAGAGTTGTACAGTGTACAGTAATTACTATTCCTGGCTTACAGCTTTAGTGTGTTGGTGTGCCTCATCCCAATTTAACCAAGCCCCCTTCTATATCTAATGTATGTAGGTGGAGGAGCACTGAACACTTAGTGGAATTTTCAGGTGTTTTTCCCAGTTGAAATCCAAAGAAAAGTGAATGTGCACTTCGAGAATCTTATGCTAAAACCCCTCACAGATGTAGTTGCAGTAATCTGAAAATTCATAATTCTCTTGATTGCTTCAAATGTTGTCTCTTAAAGTGATTGAAGAGTAAACTGTTTTAGCTGGAAGTCAGTGTCATGCAGCCAAACCACCAGGTTTGAGCAACAAATAACAAAATTCAGTTCAAAGAGCAATGGCTTGTGTTGCATAAAATAATCAGGAGCAGGAATAAGAGGTTGTATGTTCATTGTTTTGTGTCATTAGAAGCTACTTGAATGTGGGCAGGGAGGGAGTGTGTCTTTACAGAGGATAATAAGAAAACGTCTGCTCTCGTCCCAAACCTCTGTTCATTCTGAGGGCTGAACTTGTTCCAAATTCCCAACCCTGCTTAGTTTATCTCTTGCTGCTCAGTAGATGGGAGTTGTCATGGGGTAATTCCCCAGGGTCAGCAGAGCTACACCAGGGTATGCTTTCTCCCATTGAGTGTCAGCGTTGTTGACTACCAAACAGAGAAAATTAATGCTGGGGTACAAGCTACAAAGCTGAGCCATCATCTTCTCATTGAACGTTTGTTTCTGGCAAGCTGTAATGCATCCCTGAACCATGCATACAAATGAATGAGCAGTGTGCTGCCATAAGGGCACTGACAGTGGTGTCTTTTTAGTAGAGCTATCTTAACAAAATTCCATGGGATTTCTCAGAAATAAATTAATAAATAAGTAAATGTGCATTAGATTGTTTGGGTGCACTTGTTTTGAGAGCTCTGCAATGTGAGCCAGGCTCAGTGCTGATGGAAATCACAATTCAGCAGATTAACATCTGTTTACACCAGGTAAAAATTTATACCAACACTATAAACCAAACAGTACAGCCTGAATGTGAAACGAGTTTTCTGCAGATATTGGGACTGGAGGGAATGCATAGCTGCTTTCCCATTGTTAACCCTAACTGCTGCTTTTTTTCTTCAGATTGGATTGACTGCAAAAGTAAGATTAGCTGAGCTCACTGGTAGAATTTTAATTATGATTTTTTATGTAACTGCCAACATATAATCTTATGGGTAATGATAGTTTATAGAAGCATTTTACTTTATCAAAACAAAATTAGTGCTGTAATGGGTAGAGTAAGGTTGAAAGTTTTATTCACAGTTAGTAACTATCAGTGCAAGTTCTAGAAGTTGCAGGGGTCAGAAGCATGAGTAGATTCAGTTTTCTGGTGATTATCCAAATGGGTAAAAAATTAAAAAATACAATACAGTGATACTGATGGAATAAAGAGGGGATGGATAAAAGTGTAGATATACCACAGTAACTTGTCCTGTTCTTGGAGTACCTAGAGCACCAGCAAAAGCTCATTCATGCCCAGATGCCCAATTAAGTCGTCATTAGCTTAGCTCAGGCCCTGACCAAGGTGAGTGCATCCACAGTTGTACCACTCATCAAAAGCATCCCTTTCCCATGCCTACTTTCTATACTTTGAAAAGTGGACGTATCTTATCAGCTAGAGATCTAACAGAACAGCCTCTTTCCTGATGACATATTACAAACATAAGACATGATTCCTTTCACCAGCTTTCAATTATCTTAAGGTTAAGCTAAGCCAGTCTAAACCTAAGCCAGTCTTTTAGCTTCTTTGTATGAGAGATAAAAGGGCAAAGGCACTTTGGGAGAGCAATTTTCTCCATTTACCTTTGAATTGATGGACACATGCATCTCCATGACTTCTCAGTCAAACCTATTGCTTCTCAATCAATAGCTTTGGAGGCCTAACTATTATAGGGGAAAAAAAATAAGATCTAAAAGTGTTTTTGGTGAAGAAAAATGGAAGTATTAGGAGAAAAATGATACAAGGACTTTGAGGACAAGGGCAAAGCCTTGCTGAGCACAGCTCCAGATCTCCAGCGCTGGCTGGGGACAGACTCAATGATCCACATGTGTCCCTTCCAATTCTGGATGTTCTATGATTCTAGATATTTTTTACTGAGACAAACATCACAAGAGGTAAACTATTTCATTCTGTTGGAGGGATGCAATGCATGTGTACTGCCTGTTCATATTAACAAGACAAATAACCACTTTTCAAGACAAAGCCACCAAAGAAATAATTTGTCTGCCTTCCTACTTGCCAGCACATGAATCGAAGGACTTGGGTTTTGTTTTTTGTGTCACAAGCGAAGGCATCGCTAAAGAAAGCATCATTCCTTCTCCCTTAGGATTTAGCAGCTTGTGCCTTCCAAACAAAGACAAACCCAGGTCTTTGTCTGCTAGAAAGTTACCATTAAAAAAGACACTTGCAGAGATATAGGACTGGATTGGGGATTTATTGATTTTATCACACTGTTCCTGCAGAAGCATACCAGCTGCTTCAGAGAAAAGCACAGGAAGCTTTATAGAAGGCAATTATGGAATAACTTGATGACAGGAAAAATTCTTACTAACTCCCATTAATTAGAGGTTATCTTATGTCCTGGAAGCATGAAGACTTGCATCCTTTCCAAAGAGATTGCCATACTATTTATCATTTTCGATCTTCACTGGTTTTTAAACTGCATCTTAAACCACATATTTCTCAGTTCAGCTTTCAAGACTTAATGACGCATAATGAACTATGTTTATTTACAAAGAAGATACAAACTCTTTTGTGTAAAGCATGCCAAATTCCTTGTTATATCGGAAATTATTGCTGAGGATAACAAGATTGAGTCTTCTGGCACCAAAATATAAGCAGATCTTTGAGGATTTCCCCTGTAAATTCAGCAGAATATAATCACAGTTTGTAACAATTAATTACAACAAACAAGATGACTATTTCTACTTTAAAAATGTGCCACTAATTATTAACTGGCTCAAACTGCTCTCCTCTTATACGACCTTACATCAAATGTGTTTGGGAATCTTCCAGCTCAGTTTAATTCCTGTCCCTCTCTGGCATACAGCATTAGGGAACACACTGAGGGCTGTGTTTGACAATTGTAGCCCTGAAGCTGGAGGCTGAAGTCGTTTAATGCTGGTGAGAAGCACCCAGCCAGGCTCCCTTACAATGTTAAAATCTACCTGTGTGTCACCCTAGGCAATTACAGCCTGTTTGCTGTTCCCCAGTCATCACTAATTCTTACCACTTTTACAATTGATTTTAAAGTAGCTCTGCAGCCTACAGGGCTGAGCATGGTGCAGCTAAGGCATGCTGTATTACTGTGGTTGTGTTCCTAAGGTACTGATGGCAAAAATACCATGAGAAGCTGAGATCTGGCACTGGCTTTAGGCAAAGCAGGCAGTAGCTGTGCTGTCCCCTCACTTCCATTTCAATTTTGTACCTTCATTTCCAGGTAAAGGGTTGAGGAAAGGGTCCCAGAGGCTGGCCACACACCTCCTAATCTCCTTAAATAGGAAAGTTAAATTTCCCTTCCTCCTAAAGAGAGGTAGACGAAGGGACATGGTTTTTCGCCTGGTTTTATGGTTAGTTTTGGGGTGCTGATATTTATGAGTGCCCTGGCTGCTGTGAGCCATCCCCATAGACAAGGCAGCATGCTGCCAGTTGTGCACACGAAGTCCCAGCCAACCTGGAGCCATTGGTGCCCCCCAGCTCAGCTGGAGCCACGTCAGCTGAGATGCCACAAAGCAAGTTTGCTTTTCACTTAGGAGACCTCTTGCATCCAAAAGGCTCTGATCCAATCTTTGAGACCTGTCAAACTGTCTGTGGCTCAAATCAAGGAGTCATTTTACATTTCTTGTCATGTTTGTCAGCGATTGCCCTTTCAAAGCATACAAATATTGCCTTTGTTTCTGTGACAGACAGTTCTGCCCACACCTCTCAGCACTCTTGGTGTGGTTTCTGTAATTATTTTTCTGCTGGAACTTCCTGCCACATCTGTTCCTAAACAGAAACCCAAAAGGAAATCAGCTTTCACCTGTCAGCTGCTGTGTGCAAATGACCTCCCTTTTTCCATCACTTTCCATTAATGTCTTTCATCATTTCAAAGTCTTCTACGTGTTTAATTCTTTTTCTCTCCTCTCCTTGGGGAAGCCCCGTTTTCCTTTTCAGCTTCAACCCATTTGCCATATTTAGTGCGCGACCCTACACACAGCACCTCCTGTTTGTCCTTGGGATGTGCATTGTCTGACAGGAGTCTGTCTGTCCAGTTGCATTCCAGTGGTTGCCTTCCAATGAGGACAGTCTCCTTTGGCATCCACTGCTGCTCTCCAGCTCTGTTCTGCAGCAGATTGCTTTGTGCAGCAGCTGCTTGGCTTGCAGAGCTCAAATTTCCTCCACCTTACTGACCCAGTGCTGCAAAACAGCTCTGACTTGCAAAAACCAGATGGATGGAGTAGAGTAGAGTAGAGATGTGAGGGTTTTGGTTGTTGTTTGATTATTTTTTTTAATGTGATCCCAAAGACCCCAAATTCAAGTAGATTTGGCAGGTATCGTGTACTGTACAGCGAGAAAAATCCCAAAATGCACAAACAGGCAGCATATTTCAGATGGAATAAGCTTAACCAGAAATTGTGTGTATTCACTGAACAACAGTTGTTCCATATTACTTAACTCAGATTTATATGCTTCCCAAAACTTCACAGTGTAAATAAACTGTAAGTCTATACTACTTATGAACATGGAAACACATAGCACTTAAAAGCAGCCAATGCAACTACCATAAATACACAAAGAATTAAGTAACCACATGTCATCAGAAGCCGACTCCTAATGCAGAAGATCAATATTGCTAGAATTTATGAATCACTCGAATGCAATCCTTCTCAAACTTACATCAAATGGTTATTATTACTACAACTCGTTCAAGTTCTAATTTTATCTAGGCAATGCATTTTTACATACCTAAAAGTATAGAAAGGAATCTTGCCCCACAGAACTCGATATAATATTGCCCATTGGGTTCAGTAGATTTAAACACTCGCTCTTTCCTTTTATGACCTTCACTCTCCAGGGCTTAATAAAATACTGAGGAGCTCAGAAAATAACCAATTTATTTCCAACTTCTCTGAGGGATCAGTTCCATGGGAATTGGGAAGCTTGAGGTTCTGGGAGCAGTGTTTTCTGGGATCTGCCCTCAGATTGCTCACAGCAACTTTTTACAGAATACTTTTACAGACTTTCTGTGGAGGTTTTTGAAAGTGTGTCTTGGTATTAAATGCGTTGTCAGGTACTTTCCAGAGGAACCTTTACGTTCATGGCCTGACTTGGAAAACATTTCTTAGATGCAGTATTGGCTTCCAGTGAAATTCTGTCTCGCTCATTTTGATTTCTGTGAAACACAGAGAGGCCATGTGGCAGGCAGGGTGACTCAAACCCTCAGCTAGTGTTGGATGCCAGCAGCCTCCTGGCACCCAGACCTCCCATCTGACCTTATAACCACATATCCTTGGAAGTATAAAGCTCTCTGAACTGTTCTGTTTCGCTCTGTTTTCTGCATGCATGGCCAGGGCTGTATGTTTTTCATGTTATGTTACGTTAGTGTACATCATCTGTATGTTCCATGTCTACTTGCTTTGTCATTTTTTTTCTTTGGGTGAAGCCTGCCCCTCTTTAAACTCAACATAATCTTTTTCTTTTTGCAAAAAGCATCAAGATTTGGCCTAATGCATTTGACTTTTTATCTAGCAACTGAAGTACCTAGTATAATTCTCTCTATTTCATACCCCTTATGCATCCATTCCCCACCAGTTTTATGTTTTAACAGTGTCAAAGGGACACTAGTTTTCTGAGGACATGAAAAGGACCTTTTATTATTTTAGCCAACATTTCAGTGCTTTACATTCAACTGCTCCTTATCAACTTCCATCCAGAAAGTTTAATTCTGCATAGTTAATTGTATAAACACACACCCACATACTTATCTCTGTGTTCATGTACATCCACACAAATAGACACTCACAAACATTTCCAGGTGATGGGAGTTGCTGGCTCTGAAAAACAGGTGTGTGAATGACATGGAGCTCCATACACTTCCCAGAGGAGGGTATTGACTCTTGGACACTCTGAACTGAAGCAACTGCAACCTAGAGTAGGGATAGTTTCCAGGGTAGTGTTTTATTTAGCCAGGCTACGAGCACTTGATCCAGCTGTTCATTGCAGGGGAGTTGGACCAGGTGGCCTTTAAAGATTCCTTCCAGCGCAAATGGTCCTACGATTCTGTGACAATGCTCTATTTTCTTAAACAGCAATCTGATTTTTCTCTTTTTGAGAAACTTTATAAAGAGAGTGGTCATCACCATGCTTTCTGATGAGCAGATTCATGTATCAGGATGTAATCTGGGAATATTTCCCTTCTGGAGGCCTCATGGGATGATGCGGGAACCTCTACCTTCAGAGACCGGTTGGAGTGGACAGCACACCCAGCTGCTTGCCAGGGTCAGGGCTGAGGCAATACCTGCTTTGTAGAAGGGTCCAAGACCAGGGGAGATTTTTAAAGTCAAAAAGTGACGGTGTGTGTAGTTCAGAGGTCTCTGAGATGAGTCCATAAATGATGAACTATTTCCATGACCTCAACTTTTGACTTAACTTCTGTGATGGTTTCCATGGAGCTATCCCTTAGAAACTTGCTTAATGTGAGGCAACGAATGTTTGCCCTGGATAAGAACAAACCTTTCACATCTTCTTTTAATGCTCTTGAGGCCATCTCTGAACTTCCTCTCTTCTGTTTTTAGCAGTAGACTGTATCCGCCAAAGGGTATCTTAGGAAAGCCACCAGCCCTGAAGGAAAGGATATTTTCCCTCAATGTTCTGTTTGTGCTAAAACTTCCAAGTATTCATTCTGAACAGCACACACTGAAAACGCTGCTGGAACAAGCCTGGTGGAAACTCTGAATTGGTCACATTCATAGCAGGGGTTTACTGCTTTAGATACCTTCAAAATGTTTTCAGTTGTTTGATTTTTCTATGTTTTGGGGTTTCTCTCAGTGAAGTTTGCAAACTGCCAACAACTCTACTGCTCATACAGAGTCTGAGTCTCAGCACCACTGAGAGGCATGGTACCTACCTCAGCCTGCAGTCATAACACAGTACTCCCTGCCTGCCAGCTCTCTGAAGATTTGTTCAAACTTACCCTTTCTTACAGAAAAGAAAACGCTCCCTTTTCAGGTGCAGTCAAATATAAAAACAGGCCAGCAGAAAGCAGGATGTCACACTGTCATTTCAGGGGAAAATGTTAGCACTTCCCACAGGAATGTAATGAGTCAAGTCCCTAAATGAAACAAAACCAAATAAATAATAACAGTAATGAACCCAGGACACCTACATTCCAAAGCAACGATTCAAAATGTATGTTTCAGCCATTTCCAATAGACTACTGATTAAAGCACATACCTGTAATGCAAAACCCCAGGAATATCTTTTCCTTTGGTTGGGGTGACTCAACAATTACCTCCCACAGACACGCTCTAACCCTAACCACTAAAATGTATGGTTTTCTGAAGTGGAGAGTTTCTCATCTGAAAGGTATTTTGGTTTGCATGGAACAAATAAATAGTCTTTGGGTGAGTGAGAGTATCTGAACAGTACTCTTTAGCCTATACTTAGTGATATTAATCTTCCTTGATGTGAGGGTTGGTTGTCCCACATGGAATAGCCTAGCAGGTTGATTGAAGGTGTTGCCAACAGGGAAGATGAAGAAAGGGACTTTTCTATTTCTTAAGCAAGTAGTGGAACCACAAGCCCCATGCTGTTCTTTTTTAAGTGATCAATGAAGAAAACCCACTTGGAAAAAAAGTGGGACTAAGTGAGCTTCCCCAGCCCTCTTGTGAGAAGAGGAGTTTGCTCTGGCTTCATCTGGGTCCAGGGCCAGCTGCTTCCCAGACTTCTTGCTCTCCAGCCTCTATTCACATCTCTGAGTGGTTCCTACCAACCACCTGAACTATTTGGCCTCTCTGGGTTCCATGGCTATCAGCAGAGTCTTATTTCCATCACAAGTCATGCCCTTGCTCTACCCTTGATGCATGCTCCTTCTATCAATACTCTGCTCAACTCTGATACCTCCCTGGCATGACAGCACTTCATCTGAGGCACTTAGATTGGTTGTTGTTTTAGTTTGAAAGATACAGATGTGCTGTTTGCTCTGAGCAGGTAGAGCCTGAGGGAATGCACAGGAGCAGGACACTAAGCACCAGTTTTCTAGCAAAAATCAGTTGCCTCAGTCCTCAGTGGTGCCAAAATGGATAATATGACCTTTTTCTTTTCTTTTTTTTTTTTCTTTTTATTCAAGTATGCATCAAGGTAGTTAAAATCTAACCTAAAAATGTGATGTTGCAATGAGGACTACTTACCAAAGATTTTGACCAAGTCAAAGTTTTCCTAAAGTCTTTTAAACTATCCTCGATACACCTTGCTTATAGAGCCCTGTGGTACCCTACAGTATCACTGGCCTGGGCAGGACTGTTTCAGTGGTAATGAGGGCGGAGAAAATTTAAAAGCTCTTTTTGACATTTTTCTGGGTCAAGCTGATACATGTCGTCGCTAACACCTTTGCAGATGCTTTGCAAATGTCTTTGAGGGGAAGGTCAGTTCTCTTCACCAAATGTTCTCAAGTCAAGCTGCACTGAAAGGCTTCTTTAACCTCAACCTTAAGCATCCAAAGCATATCATTAGGAAGATTATCAAGGCCTCTGGAACACCACTGGATTTCCTTGTGTACTGAAAGGCCTGGCAGATCAAAGGAAGCATTACTTCAAATAGCTTGTGGCTTATCTGGCTCTTGCCCTAGCACCACTGGCCCCTCAATCATCATTATTTTTTCCAGTAGGAGTTGCTTCTAAGGACAACAGTTTTTAATCCAAGATCCTTGCTTTGACCTTTTGGGCTTTCCCAATATTCCTTACTAAAATGTGTAAATAAATCACAAGCCCTGTACTCAGTAAGTATAATCTGTTTAAAATAACTATTGCAACAACAACAACAAAAAAAATACCTGCTTGGTTTTGCTGATGAAGTGACAAAGAATATGAGCAATTTGTGTTTGTTGTTTGTAGATTTCTCTCATACTTGGCAGAACATTTTCACAAACACTGAGGTCAGCGATATTTGACCTTCTTTGGCATTATCCAGTTGGGCTGAAATGTTAGTCCTTGTTCTGCAGTTGCATCCATATGTGAATGCGTGTGAACCTTTACACCCACGCAGAAACCAAGAGGCATCAGCTAAGTTTTTTCCAGCTGCAAGGCCCAAAGGCCCACCCACATGGATTGGTTGCAGGGATAGGTGCTTATTCATGAGCCTACTTTTTATAAAACCGTATTATTCATCAGCGTGGAGTATTAATCACTTTGCTCTATATTTAATTTTTCTTCAGGGGCTTGTTATTTATCCTATAAGTGTGTTTTAGCATGTTTTAATATTAATTTAATTTAAAATCAACTTCAATTTAATCAGCTCTAAAATATTTTCAGGTTCATTAGTTACATTTAAAACTGGCTGGAGATATAAATGCAATAACCAAGGAACATGTTTTTGTAAATAAGATATTTGACCTTTACCTTTTTAAAACTGTAGAGCTGCAAATTCCTGCCTGAACAGATCATTGGAAGAATTAAAATCAGGTATATAATCGTTACCTCCAACGTATCTATTTCAGTTGAGCGTCAGCTGCCTTTTCCATTGGAAGTCCCATTTTCATGGCTGTATAATTTGATGTGCTCAATTATACGGAGCTTAAGCTTCACTTGGTACTCTTGACTTAAGAAATTAGCATGGCAATTCAAAGCTAAACCACTGGTTTAAAAAGTGCCATTTAACTACACTAGGATAAGATTTATATTTAAGATTTTCATACAGATGGTGAAAAAGAACATGACAAAATAATGTTTTAGATAGCTTTGGTTCAAATTTAATGGCTATGACATTTTAACTGCATTTTAAACTAGTTATTTGGTTATGTCAATTCCTTTTATTTTTCAATTCATTTCTGAACCCTGCACCATTCCAGCAGCTGAAGTACGTGTCATCTACCAGATAGCATCAGTCTCTCATCCCTAGACTTGGTATGTAAACGGTCTAATACTAATTGGCTGCAATTAAACTCAGTATCAGACAAAGAAAACATTCAGTTTTTATTTGGTTGTCCAGATAGTACTTAGCCAGACCCAGAGATAATAATAATAAAAAAAAGTTAGCAGTTTATTCCTATATTCAGTCTCATTTCAGTCAGTGGTATCTGTCTCCTAACCCTGACTTCAGCAGACAGAAATATACCCCTTGTTCTCTGCTGTCATCCATACTAACAGGATGTCATACCCTGAATCAGCCCTGCTGCTGCTTGCTGTCACAGCATCACATTCTGGATTTGGGACATGATTCATAATGCAGTACTGAAGTAGTGACAGCCAACAGAAGAGCTTAAAAATGTCCTCTGTACACAAACATATAAATAAGTCTGCAGTGAAGCTCTGTTTTTACTCTTATCTTACACATGTAGGGGTGTAAGGTGGTGTAAAGGCAGGCTGCAGACTAGGTCCGTTTTTAAAGAGATGTGGATTTGACACAATGGGCCAGTGGCTCTGAGAACCATGCTATCACTGGCTTAGAGCTGAAGAGCAAGTTTGAAGTCATAAATCAGAAGATGATGCACAGAAATCACCGAAGGGGGAATTAGCTAGGAACAAATGAATGAATATGAGTGTGAAATGTAACATCTCTGAGCTAATTCCAACCTTAATCTCAAACTTCCACTGTCCGAAATACAAAACCTCTTATCTTCACCTGTTTCTGCAGCAATGATCATTTCAGTCCCAGGAAACCCCAAAGATTGCAGCTTCTAAGGCAAGTCCTATACAGAAACTGGAGCTTTCTTTAAAGCCCGTGGGGCAAAAGGGAGAAGGAGACACGATGGTGGCACAGAGCTGAAGAGCTGTCCTCCACAGTGAAGGGAAAAGAGCTGTGCAGTGGGCTCCAACCATACATCATTATTACCCATAAAAATCATTTCCTGAAGGAAATGGCCACTGAGCACTGAAAGAAATCACAATTTCACAGTAGATTGCTGTGTGAGTTGAAATAAATCCCTATGGCTGTGCACTGCATGCCCCATCCTGCTGTGCTGCATGCAGCCCTGGGAAGCTCTCTGAAGGAGATACTGAACTGTGTTAAATGGGCATTTTCATAGATATACATAGTTTTCGTGTATGTATATGTATGTAAATGAGCTTCTATGAGAAGTGGTAAAGTACCCTGGGAAATCTAATTCCTGTGAACGGTAGCTATTATTACAAAGGAACAGGTGATTCTCTGCACCATGAGGATCTAGCACCATTTAAAAAGCTGAGACTGCATTTCTCTTATCTCTGATGCCTTCAGACAGAAAATTAGTAAAGGTTCCCTGATACAGAGCAACTGAATGTGTTTACTAAATTTGACCATCAACAACACAGAATTCTGCTTTGGGTTCCATTAGAAAATGACCCTAAGGTCTTCCTTATTATTTACTTCATACCTTTTCCATGCACTTATTTCTTCTAGTAAGTACTTTAAAATATCTGTCACGGTCTTGCCACAGTATTTTGAGCAGATATGCAATTCCCTTACTGATAACTGCATTTTGCTGAGTCAAGTCTTTCCCTGCAGTCAATTATAGTGAAGAGCATAACAGTCTCTCCCAGCACTAAGCAGCTGGCTCTTTAAAACGGTAGAGAAAGCTTGATCTTTGATGTTTTCACTTTTCGGTTTCCTGTCGGATTCAGAACAAGAAGTAGCGTTCCCAAATAAATGTTTTCCACAAAGCTTCTGTGCTCAGTGAGTTTCATAAACACTCTTCGCTTGCTGAGAAGCAGCACTATGAGGCAGTTTGATTAATACTTCAAAAAATGGCAATAAAATAACAGCCAATAGCATGAAATAATTACCAGGAAGGTGGGTGCATTTCAGATGTAATAGCCAGGAATACCTTCTGCCTGTGCTGAAACTGGTAACACAAGTAATCACTGATCGTAGCTCTGCACAGAACCAAACTGAAAACACATTTGCAAAATTACCTGGTCTGGAATGTAATCCAGACTGATTTTGGTCAGTATTAATGGACACAGCCTCTGGTACCATTGTGTACTACTATTCTAAATCAGCATCAAACCATGTATCTTTGGTCTTTCTTTTGGATCATTCCACAACAGCTCTTGGGATCTTGGGATCCTCTGTTGTTTTTTTTTCAATTCCATGTATTTTTGACATATCCACCTTGAGTTGCAATAGTAAAGAGCTGACTGCACCAAACTTGATGTGTCCCAGTTCAACTTTCTGTTCAACGTCCACGTTGACTCCTAGTGAATGGCACGTCTTGGCACATAGCTATGTCTGAAAGCTGAGGTCAAGCACTGATCTTTGTATTTTCCTAGTCTGGTAGTAACAGGTATAAACTGTCCTATGTCAGTTTGTCAAAGACATGTTATTATTATTATTTTTTTTTCATCTTTTAAATAGGCTTGATTTTTGTTTCTTAATTTTGTTTTTCAGTCCATTTTTTCTGTTATGCAGCGCATTTCACTGACATTAAATGCAAACCTGGATGCTTGTTCTTTTGGCCATCCAACCTGCATGCACATCTGGGGCACACAGGTGAATTACCAATGTGAAAACAGAGGTGGGAACTAGTGCTGTAAAAGTGGCAGGTGCATTGCATGACTCCAAAGGGGAACTGCTCTGTTTGGGAAGTCTGCCATAAACACAACGGCCTGAACAGTGAGGGTTACAGTGAGCTCATATTTACTTTAATATTGTTTGCCTCTCTGCTTAAACGACTCCCTGAATTATTTTGACCTCGAGAGTTCATTCCAAAAAAGGTGCTTAGCTGTAAACACCACCTGCATGGTAGAGCATATTGTGAGCCACCTCTGCCACTGTATTGCTCTCTTATCATTCATAATGAGAAAATATGACTGCCTGTGCAGCCAGCCTGCAGGCTGCCCAGCCCTGCAGATGGCAGGCACATGTTTGTATTTTATAGCTTTAGTAAGAACAGTCAATAAAATGAGGGCTTTTCCACCTCTGTTACTATCTTGGTACAAATGACCTCATATTAGTAGCTGTTTTATCTCCATCCCTGTAATTTCCAGATGATTTTGTTTTTAAATATTTGTACTTGATTTTGGCACTGGTAAGCATTTGTCCCACCCATTGTATTTTCCTGGAGCCAACAATTTTTTGCGCTATCTAGAGTTTCAATTCATTAGCTTCCCTCCCTAGTGAAGGATTGACTTTAATCATGTCCTATCTGCAATTGTATTTGAAGTGAAAGTAACTTCTGTAATTCCTTTTTTGGCTTGGCTTGTGTGACTGGTAAAGTCAGAGAGGTTAAACTAGCTCTTCTCTTGCCTGCAGTGCCACAGGGGTATGCAGCAACCTCACCCTTGTGGAGGCATTGCACTGAGACACTGATGTGCACCTCCAAAAGTGACAATGTCATTGTCACCAGTCATGGCGAGAGTAGGAGGAAACATGGACTTCATCCCCTGCAGCAGTAAGCTGTGGTGCTGGTAGCACTAGCTAGTGTTCCTAGAGTGAACATTTCTACCAACTGATCATCTGAATCTCCAAGTATCTCCAACGCCTTACTTGAGAATACTTGGAACTAGTAAGGACATAAGTGGTTTACAGCAAAAACAGCTTTTACCATGGTCCTAGTTCTAGGCAAGTGAAGGGTTCAACCTCTCTCTCCTGGGGCCAAAGAAGCGAAGATATGACACATTTCAGACACCAAAATATGCAAAGCTCAATGCTGTTTTCATTTTAGTAAATTGACTCATTAAAAATATTTTCCATCTATCTGTTTTAGCTCTTGAAAAAACAGTTCCAATGAAATTGCAGCATTGGGCATTACAAACAACAGCATTGCTTATTTGCTTTCTTTGTTCAAATACCCATTCAGTTATGATATGCCAAATACAAGAATTTTGTTTTTTTATTTCCCCTTCTGTACAGAAGAGGGAAGGCTTGAACTGGTGCAGTTTCTGCAAATTTCATCACATGAAAATGTAAGGAGAGTGGTTACACTGGCAGCCTGACTGTCCTCATGCACTCCCTCTGTCTGAAGGAAAAGAGCAAGGACAGGATAAGCACAGATGATTTCTCCACTCAAAGTCTCACAGTTTCTGACCGCTCTCAGCTTCAGATGTGGTTTCAATGATTTAATAACCCTCAGTGGATTTCTCTTCCCTGAGCTCGTCCAATTTCCTCTTAAACCAGTGTAAACCTTCAGCGTCTACAATAGCATCATTCATGATTTTATAGACCTTGTCATTACCCTTGTCGGCTGCCTCTTTTCTAGAAAAATCCTAGTAGATCTGATAGCTTCCCACATGGGGACTGAGAATGATTGCCATAGGATGGCCATTTTGTCATGCTTCAGATCTTTTCCAGTTACTGTAAAGGGAAGATGTCTCACAGAATCAGGATTGCACATCACCTAGCAATTTTCCCATGTGGAATACTCCGAGTTACTGTTTTGTTTTCAGACTAAATAGGGGAGATTTAAACTGGATATAAGGAAATTGTTGTTGACAAGAAGAGTGGTAAGGCACTGCACAGTCTGCCCAGAGATTTGGTGGATGCTCTGTTCCTTCAGACACCCAAGATCAGGGGATGGGCTCTGAGCACCTGATGGAGCTGTGGGCTTCCTTGCCCATTGCAGGGAGGTTGGACCAGATTGCATTTAAATATTCCTTCCAACTCACATGATTTATAGAACTGACAAAACGTAAGTTGTGGAAAAATATTGAGATATGTGTTGCTGTATATCCAGTCTACATGTTCTGCTCAAAGTAAGTCTAACACAAACTGATGCAGAAGTGATGGTTTTGCCTGTCTTCTGGCACAGTTGGTTTAAACCACATTTTCTCTGGAAACTGTTTAGATGCACTGGGAAAACCCCAGGATTTATAATGGCTGTAATGTGGCTACCCCCACTTGTGGACCAAAGCTGGTTTATGTCTACCCAGCTTGTTCCTGGGGTAGAGCAAAAATGATGGTCTAACCTTGTTAAGATGTGCCTACATGTTTTCACATGGGTGTGACTGGGTCAGACCCAGAACTCAAGCTCTTGTTACCCAGAAGCCTTTAAGATAAATAAAATCAAATTAGCTTTTTGTGGTCAGGCCCATTTACACTAAAAAAAAGTAGAAAATGGCTAAGTTGAAATGTCTGACCACAGTTAATTCTTTGGCTCTTATTCCAGTTCTTTTTCACATTCTGTGACATTTTTGTTTTCAGAATAAACACAGTCAAGCAAGCAAAGTTAGGAGGAAGGAAATGTGTGTATTTTTTCCATTGCCATAATAAATGCAACATGATAGCTCTAGCATCTACTAGAATGGCATTGGATTTGGACAGTATGATCACCCATTTTTATGGAAGAAAACCAGGCGTTTTTCCCTATGTTAAATTCCCATTCTCTTAATCTATTTGCTGTTTGGTACCAGGCTTCACCAATTGGACATTATACTTCTCAAACCATGCATGTATGTATGTACATTCTGATTCCACTGTAAAAATAACGGAAGAAATTGGACCCAACCATGTCAGTACATTTTTATGAGTAAAGCCCCAGAGCCTCTTATTCAAACTCTTGGTAGCTTGTGAGTTCATATGCAGCTTTGGTACAGGCTTTTAAAATAGTGGTTGTATTTTAAAAATGCATTTGTCAGAATTCAACGTTATTCTATTATTATGTTTTTCCAATTCTGTTGATTTATATCTAATCTTCTAATTTCCTCCCCCTGGTCTGTAAAAATGAACCTTACTGCTTTGCTACTCATATAACAAAAACTGGCCAGAGTTTCTTCAAATAAGCTATTTGTCTGACTTTATTCTGAGCGTCCACATGCCAAAAATTTACTAGATAATTATTTGTCTCCTAAACCTTCTTTCCCTGATTTTTTCCACTCCATTGAAAACCCTCTAATGACCTACGGATATGTGTTTTAATTCAACCCTGTTTCCTTGCATACTGTAGTTGCCCTTGGCTGTGTATACATTTTTTGCTTCATCTGTATGACATGTAGAGAGTTTATATACAGTATACTGAGAATTATCCTTTTGACTTGTTTTTCTACAAAGTGTACATTACAACATAATTAATGCCCTAATCGAGTCCCATAGTATAGAAATGCTCTCAGCCCTTACCTAGAGTGATTGACTTAGTGCTTTGAGAATTTGCAGGTGACACGAGTAAACTTAGAGTGGGTACAGCTTCTTTTCTGTGAATTACTTAGGTAACAAAGCTCCTCTGCACACGTTAACACACCCAGATTCATTTTAAAAATAATTGGCATTGAGTATTGTTTATTATGATATGATCTTCATACATTTCCAATTTCCTTACTTAGTTGAATACATTCTGCTTCCTTTCCAGGAGCAGATATCTTGAGTGCCCAGAGAGCATGTGGGCCCCATAATTAACAGTAACACTGAGGTCACTGCAACCCCTGCCCCAGTGTGCTTCAAGTGTGTAATAGTAAAACACTGAACAGTGACTCCCCAGTCCTACACATTTGTGGCTTTACATGATCTTAAATGAGTAACACCATACACTTAGATGACATCCATTGACTGAGGGACATCTTTTAAGGAGCAGAAGATTCCCTGTTCGTTGAACAGTAATTTGGCAGCTCACCTATGTGTAACTGTCTTCAGACTTTCATTTAATTTCTGTCTGGGTCCATGGGGAGCACAAGCTTTATTCACACAGTTTCATTAACACTCAGTCTGGTTCTACATGATGACCTTGTCCTAATTGGGTGTGTTGCTGACTTTTTGGCTGATGACTCTAGTTATCATTTCACAGCCTGCTTGAAAAGGGACAAGAACCTCCTAATGAACACTTTGTCTAGGCTTCCTGTCTCTCCTGTCACCGAATGACTAATTACTAATTTCCATCTATGAACAATTTACATTACATCCTACTTTTTAACCCTGGGGACATTTCCTTTAGTTTACGTGTTTTAGATTTCTGCAGATCCCTTCATACTCCTGCAAAGGCTTCGCTGAACACCTGTATGAAGTAAAAAGCAATTTTCCAAATTACTGTTTCTAAATGTTTGACATCAGTCAGAGAAATTAAGATCTCTTTCTTTTTCTACGTGTGCTCTCCTAAAGCTAATGTGTTCTTTCTCTTTCAAAATTTCTGGTGTCCCAAATAATTAAGGAGCTGCACTTTCCCACCCTTCAGTTCTTCTCCCACAGCCTCTCTTCAGAGCTTGGATTAGGATCATTGCAATAGATGTTCCGGATGATACCAGCCATCCTGGTTAAACCATTATATCTATTATCACAACAATTTTGAGTGATCTCAGCTGACTGCTAATGCCCAAGGGGATGTTTTTCCAAACATGCAATTATTCTCAGTGTACCAGTTCAATTGCCAGGACTAATCCCTGGCTCATCTCTTCATTAGTTGGTACTGTTGATCTCACTTTTCTGACTGACCTAAATTCCATTGTGCACCTGCCATTATGCATTTGAATAAATCTGGAACAAATTCTGGTACTTGATGTACTGCCAGTCTTGGTCTTAATTTGGGAATATGACTGGGTAAGGCAATGCCTCTTCATCAGCGTGCAGAACTGCAAGGTGCACATGCTGCTGAGTCACGGAGCTCATCAGGAAGGAGGACAGGAGGGGAAGCAACATCACCATTCAGAGCTGGCAACAGTCCCTGTTCTCGCCACCTGCAGGTGAAGCCTCAGATATTTTTCTTTTTTTTTTTTTTTTACTTCAGTAACTCAGATAGATATGATGACTTTTGGGCAGCTGTTCAGAAATCTGACATACACTAAAAATAGTGAAGCATTCATTTTTTTTCTGAAGAATTCAATCAGTCATAACTTGGAGTTAGACTGGCAAAGTCCACAGTACACAGCAGTCCTGTCCAGAACAGCATTTGATGCTGGCGTCCTCCACAACCAGATCTTTTGGGATTGCCTTGCAGCTCTGTCACAGCTGATCATTCCCCTCTGCTCCCAAGGAGGGCAGAGCTCTGCTCTTCATTTTCACAAAACATTAGGGCCAAAATAACAGACCAGTTGCCAAAGTGTAACATTGGTCCTGGACACCTAGAGGTCCGTGTAAGAGCTGAGGCATCCTATTCTTGGAAACAGACACATAAGTTCTGACACAGACCCACTAAACTGTCAAAACCCTTGGTTAGTGGATCTGAAATGGGTGATATAATAATGCAAGAAGTCAAGAAGTAAAAGGCTTCCACTATTCTTAGAACATATAAAAGTACATATAAAAACAAGATAGCCTTTGTTTGTTGTTCTGTAAGAGATAACCAGATTATCTCCAATAGTTTTATTTTAATTAAAAGCCTATAGAAATGTGCAAGCAGGAATTGCTTAATTAAAATCAGAACAGTGAGAAGAATTTCCACATGAACAGAAATTTACCTGTCTCACACTGCATGGAATATATGCTAATTAATTATTGCAAAGAATATTTTCAAATAATGACACACTAGAAAAAAAAAAAAGCTATTGACAGGAAAAAAAAAAGGAGAGAAAAGTTGTTGGGACAGATAGTAAACTAATTCTGTCAACATCGATGTGTCATCAGTAGTTTTCAGGTAACTGTAAGTCTAAAATGTTTCCTTGTGCATGAAGAAGGAAGTACATTGAAAAGTGTTTATCAGTAGAGTTAACACTGGAGTCTGGAATTAAATCTTTGCTGTCTACATTTGAAACTTTCATTGTTACCAAGAAATGAAAAGATGAGATAAATTCTTTTTAGTTATTTGCTATTTGGGCAGGGAGTTTGTCTTTCTACATATGTGTACAGTGCAAAGCTCATTTGGGGTGTGACTGTCCTTTTAGATCTACCATAGACAATATTGTCAATAACTCAATGGCCATGTTCTTAAGTTATACCGCCCTAAATTCTAGTTTTTGTTTCTTTACTTCAAAGGCATTACATCGATAAGACATTTTATATGGCCTCCTTGTTTAGCTTATTTCATCTGACCTATTTGCATGCAAAGAATTAGAAGTACACGGGCCCTGTCTCCACTGTACTCTTTGTAGGATTGATTTCCATAAAGATGTCATGGGTGTAATGCACACCTGCTGGAATTAAATTACTGTTGTACATAACAAGGGCTCTATTCCCTTTAACTGCCATTTTTATATTCAGTCGCTAGGTTATCAGACTTGCATTTTCTTCTTTTGGAACTGTCCAACTTTCTAGGAATAATTATCTTTTGTATTAGCTATTATAGTTGCTTTTAGCACTAGCAAAATCGCTATATACTTCTTCAAGTTGAGAATATATCTTCTACATTCCTGCTCACAGTTGTGTGAAGAAATTTGCTGTGGGGAATTCTCACTGTTACCACCACTTATGGCTATTGACCAGTGTCATGTCTTATGGGCAAAGCTCCAGCACAAAGCACCTTTCAGACCATCACAGTTCTTCATACAGTACTTACATCACTATGTACAGGAGACAAGTGCAAACATTAGGGTTTTCAAAGTAGGTGAAGGTAAAGAGAAGTAGGATTTTCAGATTGCTCATGTCTTTTCAGTCAAGCACCCAACTCCTCCATGGCCTTTTAACTTTGTGGCCTTGGAGACATGTAAAACATTTATGGAATGTATGCCAAGTGGGAAAACAAGACAAGCAGTGTTCTAAGACAGTAGAAAACAAAGATGGGACAAGTAAAAAAAAATAAACTAGAAGAGTGATAACCTTATTTCATTCTTAAGTGGGGCTTAGATAAAATAAATGGTGGTAAAATTGCTTTCCAAATGGAACACAAGAGGCAGAGAAAGAAAGAGCATTTATACATTAGATGTCTGATGTTAACACTTTTAGTTATACTGGAAACGCTGAAGTTTCCAAGGCATCTTACAAGAGATTACACAAATGCCTAAGAAAGAGTCAAGGTGTCTTGGATCAGGTATCACCCAATATGTTTATGCTACCTTGATGGGAAGAGATGTGTTTATTCAAGCTGCTAGCCAAAATTACATATGCTAATGGCTGTTAAGGAAGGGAAAGAATTTGTTATTTGTAAAAGTGCGGCATTCTTTGTAAAATAAAATAACAATAATAAATAAAACAACAACCACCATTAAAAAAGAAGAAAAACATGCACAGGAAAATAAGGATTTTAAGAAATTTTAAGCCAAGCTTTCACAAATTGGAGAAGGAAGGGGGGAGACGAAGAAAAAGGCTATGGGATATAGGAGAATGCTGAAGGGCAGCTCTTCAAAGAAACTCAACAGTGACTCTGTGTGACTCAGCAGACAGCAACCTTGTAGTTATTCTGGAAAATAATATCTGCATGTTGCTGTAAGTACATGGTATCCTGTCATTAAAAATCTGAAAGTATATAACTAAAAGATCTGTGCTCTTTTGTGTTTGAAAAGTTGCAAAGCAGTACTGCTAGGTCGTGCAGTGATTCACAAGGATGTGCTTTCTGGCCTGGGAGTCTGCCAGCCCCAAGCATTACAGCTGTATCTCCTTGCTAGATGGAGTTGCATTTCATTATTGAAGTGTAACTCACACGTAGGGGATCTATATGATCTGCCTCAGGAATTATTTCTGCACGTGAAGCCAGTTGTTTTTCAGGCATTGCTCCAGGCTTTTAGATTTGCAATGGATCCAGTGATTCTTTGTCTTGATTTATTTAAGATACACCCACTGTCTCCATCCAGCTCTGTGGAACAGTAATGGTGATGAAAGCCAAAGTGTTCTGGTTGCTCTTAGACTGATGGAGGCAATAGATACCATATGAAATTAAAAGGTTATTCAGCAGATATCAGAAATGTGAAGAAGAAAGGATTGTGATGCAAGCTATGTTTAGCTGCAGCATGGATTATGTTGTTTCACACGGTACTTTGTGCTGTACCATGTGGGAGCTGAAATCTTTGTTATTTTCTTCTCCAGTCAGCAGTTACTCCCAATGGAAGAGCCCAAGGCCCTCAGCTGTAATTCTCATGCTCTAACCACTTGACTTCACTGAACAAACTTATTTGTTTGGTGTCACAATGTAGTAAAAATAGAAACTACAAGAAAATCTTTGAAACATTTAATAGAGTGGACCTAGGAAATCTTGGGAGAACTTTTCCCTGTAGGCTTATTGAAGTAATTTGCATCTGGACAAGATAAGAACCAAATCTATGTGAGGATTTTGTTTTTCATGATTCAAGCACAGTTTTAAAGTACACTTAGCATGTACTAGCTTTGTACTTTGTGTATGTTTCGCAATGGTTGCCAATTGTTTAATCTGTATCTGCATTACCTTGTATTTGCCATCTGTTCTTTGAATGGAACTTCTGTTTAACATTAATTTAATGAAGAAAAATGGTCCTGTAATTAAGTTTTCTAGTAAACTGTTGTGTCAGCTCAATCTCTAGTGTCATTTACAGCAGGTGGGAAATGGCAAGGGATTTTGTGACAGTGCCTCCGCAACCAAAGTGGGTCACTGAGCAGCCCTTGGGAAGGTCACCCTCTGAACCTGTTAGGATGATGTAGTGCACAGCTGGGGCAGCCTGGTCCTGTTTCTAATGCAAGGAAAAATTTGGTAGAATAAGGCATATTGGAATTCCTGTATGATAATATGTAAATAATGCGTTGCTAATAGCTCTGTTAAATGGGATATGTTTGTAATGAACACATTCCGTAATTCAGAGTAGTTTGCTTGATCAATTTGAAGTTAAACACAACTGAGTGTAAATCGGTTCACCACCCCTGTGAATACAGAGAAATTGCATCTCTGCTCATCAAACTAGATCAGATGGGATGCTGAGAATAGATTCACTTGTGGCTGAAAAAGATAACTAGCTTAGATGCAATTACTGTGTCTAAGCACCCTCTCCCGTCTTTCCATCTACTAGATTGTCCTGTTTAACTGCTTCTGTTAAGTTCTTTGAATACACTCAGCTGAGGGAAGGTTCTGCAACCAATTGAGACTGTGTTTACTGGTGAATCTGTTCTATGGTTCTACTATCATCTAGTTACAACTTCCCAGTTGTGGGCAGAAGTGGACCACTGTTTAAAAAATAAACACATTTCTAGACTGAATAAAAATCTTATTGTTCTGCTGCTAGTTCTGCCATGAATCCAGACTGAATCCAGTATCTGAAACCATAAAAAAGGTTTCCTTTAAACTCTGCTCTCTGGATAATATATGCAGCAATTTATAAGGCCCATCCATGATATGCCATTGAGAAGTGTGCAGGAAGTCCTGAGATAGTGCTCACATAAGACGCAAAGCCCTACACTTTGCGTCTACTACACTTACTATTCAACTCAGGTATCAGTGCACCAAAGTCTCTGGCTGTGGTGTCGTTAATTTACAGCCCTATGTGCAGAGACACCTGATGTGATACAAAGCTGGAGCAGAGCTCTCCTGACTTACACCTTTTTGCTCACAAATCAGGAGCCAGCTATAATTGTTAGAATCTCCTCTGTGAAGCCCTGGATGACCATCAGTCGTGCTGATGGATGATTTCATTACACAGGCATAACCCTGGAAAAGCTGAATTGACTGTTATTTCATAAATGAGGAATCCTGGTTCAAAAAATTAAACTGGGTTAAATGTCATAGATCTTATAGGGCTCCCAGTTGTTAATATGCTACATTCTACTTGGTAAGGTATATGTGATAAGGGTTAGCTCATCTAATTTCAGTCCAAAGTCTTCATTTGTAAAATAATCTGGGGAGAACATTTATACCATGTTGAAGTAGGAATAGAACAGCCAATAAGAACTTCCTCACCAGGCATCTTCTGGATGTTTGGAAAGACTCCTGTGAGTTTTATAACATAAGTCATCGTCAGAAAACAAAAATATAGAACTGCCATGAGTATATATACCAAAATAACTAACAAATTTACTAATCACTACTACTACTACTACTACTACTCAGTTTTAGGACAAATTGCAGCTTGTGAAGACAAAAGTATACCCTCAAATGTTATGAAATGTTTTTCAGTTCAAAATAGTTGACTGCAGGAGGTTTTAGCAAACAAAATGCCTAGGACATGACTAATCACTGTATAATCATTCAGTAATCCAACATATCTGAGTCAAATGTGACACCTAAAACTCAGGAACTCTGCATTGGTGGCCATTTTCAAAGCATTGTGGCTTAGCACTAGAATCGCAAGAGCACATAAAAGAGTCTCTTGAATAATGATATGTCATATTAAAAAGGAAAATGCATTGTTTTGAATTTTTTTTCTGAGCCTCAGACAGAACATATAAACAATAAGAAAGAAAAAATAAATTAGTCTTCAAAAAAAAAACGTTACAAAGACAGAAAACAGCAAAGAATTTCCTATGTTTGGAATAGTAAATACAAAAACAATCTCTACAAAAAAGTACTTTCAGTAATGAAATGAGTTGAGTTCACAATGTAGGTCATGAGATCCTGAACAGCTACTTCCTTTTCCGGAGGAGTTACTGGCAGAAATTCTTCATAACCTGGTGAAATCTCTTGTATTTGATGATAGGGTAGCATTTAGGTCATGAGTTAAACTGTAGTGCAGGAACCTCAGCCATATCTGATGGCTGTTGTAAAATTAATGAAGGGTCATTTCCCCCATTTTGACATTTGACATGTTCATCAACCTGCAGCAGCAGGAACTTCAGCACACAGCTATGTGTGCACAAAGCTGTGAATGCCCCATCCCTGGAGGTGTACAAGGCCAGGTTGGACAGGGCCCTGGGCAGTGATTCTGTGATGATTCTGTGAAGAGCACCTCCACCTGGAAGCTGGCTTTTTGCCCTTGGTATGTCTTTCCACTTCTTCAGTGTCCTTGAGGTCACCGATATGATCCTGAGATTTCTCCAAGCACCATAATTATTAAATAGTGTATTCTTCAATTCATCCTAGATCATTAAAAAAGAGAAAAAAAGATTAATGCTGAGCTGCAGAGCTTCTGATCAACCATTTCTCTGTCTCTAGTTGTCAACTATAACTGAATGTACTCGAAAATTAGAGGCACAATGAATGTGATACCCATCACTGCTACAGTGCCTGTGCCAGCACTATAGGTTGCATATCATGTGAATACAGCACATCTATGAATTTTTATACTGTTCTGTATTTCTAGGGTTAAACCAAATATGAACCAAACCGAAACAAAGAAACAAACATCTCCCAAATTAAAACCAAAATCCTGAACTAACAAAAGAAGTTAAATGTTGTACCAAGGGACACGGGATATATCGGTGGTGGCTGAATAGTTGGACTGGATAATCTTGGAGGTCTTTTCCAACTGAGGAGATTCTATGCTTCTATATGTACATAATCAGAATTTTTGGTGCCTTCTATGCAAAGGAGTCTTAAAAAATGATTTGTTCATTTTCTTCATAAGTTTAATTGAAAGTTGTTTTTCTTCAACACGGTGCTGTGAGCACTGGGAAGTTCTATTTCTTCTGCACAGCTGGTACTCCATGTAAATCCATGGAATACATGCTGAGCATCAAAACAAGGATTAAACTTTTAAAAAATGTTGCTTTCTTTTTGTTCCTTTCTTTTTTTAAAAAAATTTTATTTTTAAAGAGATTAACGAAGATCCAAAACCAGAACACTTAAAAATAAGATATGCAGAGCTCTTTAAACACACATTTTTAATCTTCATATTTTGTCATATGATATGAAATGTTTGAATGTTCATTTTCTTACCTCTGTGGTTTTTGCTTCATTTAAAATTGCAGTTGTTGGAGTGTTCCTTCTGTTGATTTTCTATACCACACAAACTGTGAACATTTCTTCCTAAACAGAAGAGATGGGAATTGTAACCAGAATGAAAGAAACTGCTTTAGAAACAGTTTCTAAAAGTTAGCTTCAAATTCTGGGCTTGCTAGCCAAGGACATGGGTGCTGTTTGAATACAGTGGAAAATATCTAATTTTAACAGATGAAATAAATGGAACTAAGCATGTAATATGGGTACTATTCAGTATAAATGCAGCAGAGATGGTCCAATAAAGATTACCTAATGAGTATTAGATTACCTTCTCTAGTTACAAACTAAAAACAAATAGCTCTGAACTTTATGCATTAGTAACAGCATATCAGGAAATGCTCAAACCTAAACATTAAAACATCAGACTCCAGTGTAGAAAATGTAATATTTTATTTACTATCAATAATACTACTAGGTATTCTTTGCACAAATATCAAGAAATCATACAGCCCAGTTTTTCACTGTCCCGAAAGCAAGCAAAGACAGCCCCGAGAGTACTTCCAGATGTTAAGTGAGCTCGCCACATTTCACAGATTCAGAGTTCTCTTTTTAAGACCATTTATAGAACTTTGGAAAGAGCACAGGGGATAGTATTATTAAAAGGTAGGGAGGAGTGTTTTATTTTTAAAACAAATTAAAGGCATGACAGACTTTTGCAATCACTGTTAACTTCTGTAGTCCAAAAAGGAAACAGCTCTAGTTACCTATAGCTAAATAATTTCCTACTATTATATTAGTGGATTTTCACCTAAGAGCATGTCCTAAACTTGGATGTAGTAAGTTGTGAGACATCCAGACATCCAACTGGGTCTGTTACTCTTGTGAAGTTCACAGAGTTTATAACAATTTGGGCTGTCCCATTCATTGGAAATGAATTTTGTCATCCCTGAGGTAGTAATTCCCAAACAACAGCAATAGAGAACGACTTCTCAGAGGTATCACAGAGAAGGAATATCTTTATGCAGTGGTCAGGAAACATACTAATATCATTCAACTGTTATGGAGCAAATCTGGAGCAGTATCCAATATATTCTGTTATGTTGCTTCATACAATATTTACTGCCTGAAGAAAAATGGAAGAATGTATAAAAATGATTTAAAAAGAAGAAAGATTAGGAATTACCACAAATTAAAATGGGGTAATTGCCATTTAAAATACAGCTGAATGATCAGCATATTTAACAATTAACGTGGTCTGCATTTTACCTTAACTGCCTATCAATACACCAGGTTGGTTCAGTAACAATAGCATGCCTTGTTCTGATTAATTTGTATCTTCTATGTAAACATTAACTCCTGGAATGCATTGTTCCTGCAAGTACTAATCATGGCATTACCATGGATTAGATGAACATTAACAGATTTAACATACCAAGTTCTACTAAATATTGTAGGTGCACAGTCAACAACATTGTGCTGGCCTAAGGGCAAGAAAAGGAGGAAAATTGTCATATGCAAAACAAACTTTCAGCCACTTAGTTACACAACACATAGTCCTACTGTATGACAAAATATGACGAGGAACTTTTATGGCAATTGGCAAATGACCAGGCATTTTAATTATCATTCTGTGAGATGTCTCCACAGGATGACTGTGCTTATTCAGAGCAGGTTCTGCTTCATGAAGCCGGTGACTGTATAATAAACCCATCTGCATGCCCTAATCTATCAGTTATTCTTGTGAGATGATGAAAGTAGTGGCATTTTCAGTGCACATATGAGTTCTGTCATACAGGAGGAAAAGTTACTGCAGGTTCATATGATGAGAGCAGTAAATCATACTTTTTAAGCCTCATATGCAGCGGGTGGAAGTCACATCTAACAGAGCTTCAGCTCTTTTCCTTTCTCCCCATTTACCCATGACATCTTTAAAAAAGGTTGCCATCTGGTATCACATCTGCCTGCAAGTCCAATCTTATGTTTTCTGCATTTCCTTTTATTTGTCCCCAGTGCTGACTTCATGGAAGAGACAGCAGTCCTTACTGAAATTGTGTGTAATTTGGGACCTCTCAGAAGCTCTGAAAGAAATCAGAATCTGAGGATGAAAACCTTCCATTCTAGATATTAATAACACTGGGGGAAAAAAAAAAAGAAAAATGTGCTGAAGAAAAATGACAGCACCTGTTCTGGCCTTCCAGGTGCTTGGAACAAAACTTCATTGCTGAGCTTCAGGGATTAAGGGAAGGGATTTTATCTGCCTGCTGCAGTTAGATGCAGCATCCTCAAGGACTCCAGAACCTGCATGGAAACATGGAGGAGAGAGGAAATAACCTTTACAGAAAGAAAATCGGTTGAATCATCTTCATCAGTCAACCAAAAGATGATATGTGTAAGTCCTGTTGTGTTTTTTTTCCACTAAGAATGTTATTATTGAAGGTGATTTCTGTCAAGTATTGCTCTTGCTGAAGGATATAGAAATGAGCCTGATTTACAAGATAAAGCCCATGGGCCTTTCTTATATAGCTTTTTACATGTGGAAAAGCAGTGGATGCTGGGAAAGGCACTATGAGACTCAAAGGAACCTATCGCTCCTCCCCAGAAGCTGAACAAATTGTGCCTTGATTTCAGTGAAATAAGTTTTATCACCTACTTTCCTCCTCATGACATGTGAGGGCGGAATCTGGTCAGTAAACATCACGTGTAAATACATCAACAGTCCCCATACTTGAATTTTTTAGTTAGAGCGAAACCCTTTAGCCAAATCACAAAAATCCTTTTTGATTTGGAAATGTTACTTTCCCATATTCTTCAGTTCAGTACAGTGGAAATTTGGCATTGTAATCCCTTAAACAATAAAAAATCTCAACCTGAAATGAACTCTGACATAAATCTAACAAGCACCCAAAGATGTCACACGATGGACAGCCTTTAAATCACTGTGTGAACAGTAGCAGAGGAAGCAGAGGGACCAACAGCAGAACCAGACAATGATACAGGTACAGATGTTCTGCAGTTATATGGTGCCTAATCAAGAGAGGTTATACTCCACCAAATGATGCACAGCGAAAGGCTCTGTGTTTTCGTTTTATAACAAGGGATACCAGTTCTGAAATTAAATAGATGGACTTAGGCTTGCTGCCATGGTAAATCTGTCCTAAATCCTTTCACCTCACTCCAAGGATGGGAGTGGGAGGTGCACTAGGGTTAGCCCAGACTTCAATTCCTCCCAAGAGGACTTGTATTACTTCAGCTCCTGGGATGAATAGCATGGTCGGAATAGCACTCGTATTAAGTAACACATTTTACTTAAAATAAAAATATAAAATATATTTTTTTATTTTATCTGACATGGCTATACCATCATTGCAGTTAAAAAAACCCAAACACTTTAAGTTGTTCAAGATAAGTTTGCATTGAATTTCTGCATAGAAGGGGTATGAGGGCTCTGTCTGAGGACCTTGGCATTTCCTGAAGT